>CAHIKZ030001811.1:240000-370000 GCA_903632075.3 Acanthosepion pharaonis
AACTGTTATTAATTCCTTAATACTATTAAATTTAATTGGCGGGGTGTCTTCTTTCTTATAAAATCATTTGGCCCAATATTTATTGCTTCATCTTGAACAAAAATATTCATGAAAGATGCAAATTTCATCAGAAAAAAAAATCGATAGATATATACATAGATAATGAACAGATTTAGATAGATAGATAGATAGATAGATTGATAGATAGATAGATAGATAGATAGATACGCAATGACTAATATAGATAGATAGAAAGATAGATAATAAACAAACTGTGATAGATACGCAATTACTGATATAGATAATAAACAAACTGTGATAGATAGATAGATAGATTCGAAGAGACTGAGTTAGATAGATAGATAGATAGATAGATAGATAGATAGATAGATAGATAGATAGATAGATAGATTCGAAGAGACTGAGTTAGATAGATAGATAGATAGATAGATAGATAGATAGATACATACATACGCAATGACTAAGATAGATAGATAGATAGATAGATACGCAATGACTAAGATAGATAGATAGATAGATAGATAGATAGATAGATAGATAGATAGATTTATTGCTTCTGATATTTAGCTTATGGATTACCAATGATTTTGATCTTTATCGAATTCCGTATATACCGAAATACCATTCCCTTGAATGCTACACAACCCGTAAAACCGCTTTATGCTGGAAAAAATTCAGATTTTTGATTGAAAATTAAATAAAAATTGTCTAAAAATTGTCTGAAAATTGTCGACAAATGATCTTCAGATGCAAGCGTTTTTAATTATCCGCTGGACATCTGTGTTGTTTTATTTACATTTCCGTTCCTTTTAAGCTACATTGAGATTTACATTGGTTTTGTTATCATTCATCCGATGATTCTGATTCTGATTCTGATGATGATGATGATGATGATGATGATGATGATGATGATGATGATAAAACATCAACAACATCGCAGATGCTTGGAATATATTCTCCGTTTATGTTTTATTCCTATTCCGAACAGTGTGACCTTGGACACGGCGGAAACGAACCGAGCAATACTTAATAAGAACTAAACGAGATACCATTTTGAACAAGAACAATCTACTCCCGTTGATTAAATCAAGGCTTTAGTCTGAAGCTACACGGATCGATAAATACCTGATGAAGGCCGGAAGGCACAACAGTCGAAACGTTGTGATAATAGAAACATACATGAGGACAGCAGTCCGAATTTAAATAATGTAAATAGTGATAACTGAGAGAAAAAAAATATTCTTTTCAATTCATCTTTTGGAAGATAAGGCCTGTATAAATAGCTTCATTCCTCTTACAGTCAGTATTATATATTTATGTAGTGGAGTCTGTCTATATTTCTGAGATGAGGTATTATGTACACTATTTACATTAGTCGGACTATTGTCCTCATCTTTGTCGCCATATTTGTCACAACGTTTCGGCCGTTGTACGCTCCGGCATTCTTCAGGTGGTTGGAAAAGACATGCAATGATAACAGCAAAATTGCAATATGAGCACTGGTAAAAATGATGCTGAAAACATTAGGTTTATAATAATCAGAAGTTCTTACCCAGATGTCCTCAAGGACACATGGCACAGTGGATAAAGGCGTTGGTTAGATCCAGTGACAGACCCAAAGTAGGTGAGTTCAATACCTGGTTAAGGCAGTGGAGAACTTTCAGACATAACTGACATACATCAAACATGACACTTGGAACTAGAACAGTCTACCCTAGTGATCGAAATAAAGGGTTCAGTTCGAAATTCCAAGCACCTGAAGAAGGCCGGAGTGTACAACGGCCGAAACGTTGTGACAAATATGGCGACAAAGATGAGGACAATAGTCCGGCTAATGTAAATATTATGTAGTGGAATTATTAAAGTGTAATTATCATATTGTTATGGTAATTTACCCACGCACGCATGGTATAAATAGGAGCAGGTACTGCCTTTTTGAGAGGGAAATTTCCAGCAGTCAGCTCTGACAGTCGGACCGAACATTCTTGCTGTAACACTCTCGTTTTTATATGTTTGTATTATTTATAATTTATTTTTTTAACTCAATTCCTCTTTTTGCATTTTTATTTCTAGCCCTAAAAAGCCCACAACACATATATATTCTCAAAATTTTCATATAATTTTTGTTAACTAGTAATGAACTGAAAACAGTGGAGTATTATACTGAGTCAAATGCCTTTTCATAGTCTACAATGTAGTTATTTATATATTATGCTTTATGGCATCAGTTGAAATATTTCTGTAGTTAGTCTATACTATGTCATATTATAATACGCAAGTTAGTTATTTAAAAATAGAATTATTACTAATTAACCTATGTTATTAAAATTTCCTGGATATGCTTATATTCACATCATAAATATACCATGTGAATTAAAGGTGATAATATCAACAAATTTGTAACAATTTATTGGGTGGTGACAGTTTTCATAATGCGATCTAATAACGTAATCATCTATGTTTTCTTGTTTAAGATCTAGAAACATTAGGATGTATCATAAGAAAGGAATAAAGTTAGAAGCGAAACACGATTGCGCAAAGACATTCAATGGTATTTAACGAAACAAGCGATATAACGATATTGAACAGCGTTGAAAATTGAGAAATCGTTGGACGGAAATCACAGAATAATAAAGAATTAATTTGTCACAGTAAATATCTGAAAAAAATAAAAAATAAATGGGTAATAAGCAAGAAATATGCATTGACGGGATAGAAAATATTGGAAGAAATTCTGGATTAAAACGTAAACAGTAAGAAAAGATGCAGAATATGAAGAAAATTTGCCCGAAGGAATAAAGGCAACGCAGTTATCAATTTTAAGTAAACATCACAAATAGAAATCTGATTAAAAAGATGAAAAAAACATTTGTCAGCATTAAGATTGTGTGATTAATATAGAGCTACATTGGAGGGACGTGATGTCTTTGTTAGATCGTCAACCGGAATAAAAAAGTTTCTTTCTGTACATTATGTAAGTTTGAGATATTTAACTTCAAAGTCTGGCTAACAATAACGATTTAAGAAGTTGACTGAAGCATGGTTTGACGTACTGTGACAGGATTACAGATAGAAAATTACTGGAACAATAATATTTTGGAACTTTTAAAAGAAGAAATGGATTTTAACACTACAGGAATCGAAGTTAAACAAAGAGCGGCAGAATAATTAATAGCGAGGTGATAAACAATAGCATCTTGTTGTGAATCTTGGAAACCAATCGATGAAAAAGGTAAATTGCTTATTCTCGGAGGAGTGGAAGTTGTACTTTGGTAGTATGTCAGTACGCTCGCATTAGAAAACAGATACGTCACCAGTCTGGGACACGGAGGCCGGTTCTCTTAATAAAGAGAGGAGCCAACTGAAGGAGGCAGAGTTTTGGGTTCGTTGGCTTCGAATGTAGTCGAACTGAATGGAGAGACGTCAGAGATTGAAAAGGAATCATCCGCTGTGTTGCTGAAGCTGAAAGCGAGGAAGCAAAATACCGCCGCTAGCATTTAAGTACCGCTACTCCTGCTACTACTAATACTAGTACTACTATTACTACTGAGAACGAGAACATCGCAGGTTGTAGTAATTGCGCTAAGAACAGAACAAAAAAAGTTAAACCCAAGGCCACATCTCTCCTTTACCGAAATTATTCGAAGTATTTTTGTTTGTTTGGTTAATGTTCACATTCTACCTTGTGCAACAAGAATTATTTTGTGTCTGTGTGTGTTTGTTGTATATATATATATATATATATATATAAATTTGTCCTTTCAAAATCGAATCGACTTGGTTATATTTATTTTTCTGCTAAGCCGATTCTCACCCGACGAACTCGCAGGTGGTCTAACGGAGAGCCTCTGGATTTCTACAATAGGATGACCACTCTCCAGGATCAAAACAATCACAACGTGGCTGGAGGGTGGCTTCGAATTGACATTGGGAAACGGAGACTTGTGTCGAACCTGTAATACTGGATCATCCCGGACCAAATGCCGGTTTTGTGGAGTGCGTGGGTCCAGTGGGGTAAGGATACAGTGTTACAGTACTATATATCATGTTCTCGGGATTAAATGATTCTTTACAAAACTTATGTAGTCATATAGGCCTTTGCACAGAGCAAATACCACGGGCCATAACAAAATAAAATAAAAGTAAAATTGCAGATAGAACCTTTTTAAATTATTGGGTCATTTATTTAAATTCTCAATTGAAACAACATATAAGACAAGAAGGGGATGAAAATAAATGATTTGTTTTAAAACTGGTGGAAGCAAAATTATAGTTCAAATTTCGTGATGGTGTCAAGATAAATGCCTACAGAATAAGAATTATTGTAATATGTTTTTTGAATTTGCGCATCCTACAATCAAGGAGCTGTAAGCTAAATAGAATATTGAGGTACGATATTGCTCCATCAACATCTGCATCTAATTGCACGCCTTGTTACAAATGTTTTGAAGATAGTAAATAAATGAAATAATCATCAGGCTACCCAGATATTAACCCAGTAGAAGATTTTGGATCTAAACTTAGAAGTGATATATATATATATATATATATATATATATATATATATATATAAAATGCAATACTGAAGAAATGTAACAAATTCACAGGCATTGAAACCATTCTAGCAAAGATACGACTTAGGTGACCTGGTCATGTTGTGAGTATAGATGAGCATAGGCTTCCAAAGAAGGTACCGTATGGACAACTACCAAACTCCAAATGTTTAGTTGGACGTCCACTCTTACGCTACAAAGACAAATTGAAAGACAATTTGAAACGTCTCAACTTTGATCTGAAAACCTGGGAAGCCCAAGCATCAAATCAAAAGGAATAACGTAAGCATGTTTCATTAAGTTAAAGGGTTTTGAAGACAGTAGACTGAAGCACCGTGATCAGCTTCGTCAAGCTCTAAAGGTGAGACGTCATGAAAATGCTGCTTTAACAAATTTCATCTGTCAGTGTGGTTTTGTCGCCTGCAGCAAGGCTGGACTAGTATCACACTTAATAAAGCACAAATAAAATATGTCTTTCCCTTACCTGGTTTTCACCACAATAGCCCCTGCTTGCATGCATAAATATCAAACAAAAGGCACCATCAAATGATGACCCTCATTTATCGTTCACGATAAGAGAGTCCACAATATATATATATAAAGGTCAGCCAATCTAACAGTGATCTCGTCTCACAATCCTCACTCCTGCTCTATATGTGACCTCCTTTGTAAATCACTAGCGGGTCTGAAATGCCACTTAAGATTATCGCACAAAATTTCATAACTGAATCAACTAAGCTGTCAGATCCTCATACGTATAATTTATTCCGTATACACCAATCATATATTTAGGTATATATATATATATATATATATATATATATATATATATATATATATATGAACTGGGACCAAAATACAGATCAAATATGGATCGGAATCCGACAGAATAAAAGAATAAAGATTGAATAGAAAACGTTAATCATTCTAACATATTTCGATTTTATTAAATCTTCATCAGAGAATGAGATGTGCTATATTTATGGGATAAAGTGCTCAATATCAGAGATAGAGCGTGTGTAAATGTAAAAGTGAACATTGAAGTCAACACTTAGAGTCGACAGCCTGTTTCATGCTAGATATATATATATCCTGTGAAAATGAGAACACATGGAGTATAATTTCACTGTACGTAACATTTAATTTAAAAGCCAGGTCAATACTGAGTAGGTCTAAATATTATTTATTTATGGATATTAAAACATGTTATAAATCGCTACGTAATGATAATTATGTTTCAACACCATAAATTTATCACCTCGGGTGTCACTTGCCAGTAGTTTTAACATCGCCCGAGAGGAGAAACATTTTTGGTACTGAAACATTATTGCTATTATTTAGCGATTTTTAACGTTTTAATATCCTTAAATAAATAAGTATATATAACCAGACACAACTTCGTGATAGCATAATGCGGATCTAAGGAATATCGCTGACCAAATTTACCAGATAACTTTGATATCATGGGGTTGAAAAGACATGAAATTCTTTGAAAATTTTCAGTGAATGCAAAAGAATTATCTCTCTGTATCCAAATTTACATTGTGTTCACCTATGCTTTATTGGGAAAATATGTGAAAGATAATACGCCTCCGTGATTTAGGAGTGTTCGTCTGCTTCTAACTCTATGTGTGCGCGTTGTGTGTGCACGCGCATGTGTGTGTTTGATAATTCTTTAAAAAAACAGATTCCATTTGTTTTCTTAGCCATTTTCTTCCATTTTTTTTTCTTTTAAATCAATCGAGGTAATGCACCGTTTTCCTCTGAGATTCTTTTTTTCTTTTTTATTTGCCGCTTATTGAACACGCTTCGTTGCCCAAGCAGTAATGGTTAAGGCATTTGGCATATTTAGACAGAAATCGCTATTATTTGGTGCAAAGCCTTTTCGCCTCGTAAGGAAAAAATTAATACCCAAAGATCTCATTTCGCAAATTCTGGGTTTCTGTCTCAACTTTGAAAAAGCGGAGGTTTTCTCCTTTTCATCTTTTCTCCCTCTCCCTTCTTCTCTCTACCCCACACATAAATACATACACACATACTATATATATATATATATATATATATATATATATATATATATATATATATATATATATATATATATATATATATATATATATTTGAAATATATTTTGAAGGTATAAAACGTAATTACAGAAATAAGTGTTTAGCTTAATATTGCAAGACATGTTAAAATGAAGCAACCGGTTTCGCTCCTGCTCTTCAGGCCTCTACGGGAAATTTAACTTAAATTAAAAACAACAGAAAATGTAATGAGAAAGGAAGGAAAATATATATATATATATATATATATATATATATATATATTATAAATTAATTGATTTAAAAATATAGTTATTTCGCTACATAGTTCCAATATGTTAGAAAAATAGAAGCTAGAAAACCCCTAATTTTATTTTTGCAAATAAAATTAAAAGCATTTTCTATTTCATCTTTCGAATTTTATATATATATATATATAGATAGATAGATAGATAGATAGATAGATAGATAGATATATTTGCTTTTCTCTCACTTTTTCCCGATCTTCCTTTCATTTTCTTCGTTTTTTTCTCACGCTTTCTTTCTTCCTCACTTTCTTACACTCTTTTTCTCCCTTTTCACTGATTCTTTTTTTTATTTCTCTGTTTCATTTACCTCTCTCTTTTCTTTCCTTCTTTCTGTCGGTTTGTCTGTCTGTCTTTTATTTTTTATTTTGCATATTATGTACGTTTGTTTCCTTCCTTCTTTCATTCGTTCTTTCTTTTTGTCTGTCTGTCAGTCTGTCTTGTGTTCTTTCTTTCTTTCTTTCTTTTTGTCTGTTTTTCCTTCTTTCTTTCCTCCTTGGTTCTTTCATTTTTGTGTCTTTCTTTATTTCTTTCGAATTGTTTTTCATTATTTCGTTTTTTCTTTCCTTCTTCACTTCTACTCTTTCTTTTTATATCTCTCTTTCCCAATTTCCTTCCCTTCTCTCTTTTCTGTTCTCTTTTTCTTTTCTTTCTTTCTGTCGGTCTGTCTGTCAGTTTGTCTTTTATTCTTTATTTTGTATTTTCTTTATGTATATTTGTTCCCTTCTTTCTTTCATTCCTTCTTTGCTTTTTCTGTCTGTCCGTCTGCCTTGTGTTCATTCGTTTTTCTTTCTTTCTTTCTTTCTTTCTTCACGTGTACACTTTATTTTTTATTCTATTCACAGATTCCTTCCTTTTCTCTCTTTTCCATTTTCTTTCCTTCTTTCCATAATCTTTTAAGAACTGATTACGTTGATCCTTTCATTTAAGTAAATCTTTTTTGATTTTTCTTAATTTTTCACAAGATTCGAATTCTCGATATTTTCTTTGACTATTTTCAGGAACGACTTCCTTCCTTTTGTCTTTTCTCGAACGCAACCGAGTGAAACGAATTTCTTTTTCTTTGGGGTCGTTCAGCTGTTCAGTTTTGTATTATTTTCTTCTTTAGGTCACCAGAAGACACACACGGAACTATAAAATTGATATCGTCACTAGATGAATTTATTCATATCATTCGTTCTATCTGTATCTAATGGAAATCGACACAAAGTTTGCCTCTCCACATTGCAATTGTAAATGTCTTTAAATTAAAATGTTTCTTACATAGCTTATAACGTCCCTGACTACATATGCACCTGGCAGAAGCAATAATTGAGAATCTCTTAAGGTGAGTTTATAAAGATCTTAAATAAAGCAATAACGTTATTCAATTTTGAGTAGTTTATCTTCCATATAATCAGGTGCTTTTTTTGAATCCCCAGGTTTATATAGGTTTATATATATATATATATATATATATATATATATATATATTAAATATAGAATTAGAATTATATATATATATATATATATATATATATATAAATATAAATTTTAAAGAGTCAGGAACAACCTACCTAGCGTTTTAGGATTTATTTTATTTATCCGAGCTCTACTTAGCGTATTGGGAACTCGACGTTTTAGCTTTATTACTTGCTTGGGGTTTTACCAATTTTTTTTAATCAGGTACCAATTTGTTTTGATATACTTGCAAGTTGTGCTATCCGAGGTTTATGTATGTATATGTGTGTGTTCGTGGTTAATTGTATTTTAACACATCAATATATATATATATATATATATATATATATATATATATAGAGAGAGAGAGAGAGAGATAGATATACCTAGAGTTATTTACTAAATCTTGATGCGATGCGTTGATTCGCATTGAAACACGACTTCATTTTTAACGTTTTTTGCGACATATTTTTCATGTATTTTCATAGGGTGTATATATATATATATATATATATATATATATTTATATATATATATATATGTGTGTGTGTGTGTGTGTGTTTTACTAATTTAACATAACCTTCTTTATATATACACATATATTTATCTTTATATATATATATATATATATATATATATATATATATATATTACTCCTGATGATGATCTGAAACGAATTGAAATTACTTGAGAAATAAATATTATTTTCGCTGTTACAGTTCATTCCTTGCATCATTTGATTTTAATACACGAAAAATATCCGTGGATATGAACGGATTGTGTTAAAAATAAGCAGACATAATGTTTGTAATTTGTTTAGTTTAATCAGACATACCTAAAGGAGAATTAAAAAGCTGTCTAAAACACACACACACACACACACACACACACACACACACACACACACACACACACATATATATATATATATATATATATATATATATATATATAATTTGTTATTGAGCATCAGTCCTTCATTAATGCAGGTTTGATTTAAAATGTTACATGTGTGTGATGTTAATGTTCCCTTTCTCCCTGCAAGTAGGTCAGTGTTATGTGTATGTAGATAATTTATTTTCTAGTACTTTCGGCTATTTATTTGCGCATTATGTTGCGTTTTTTTTTAATTTGTCCGTCTGTCTCATGCTAGTTGTGCCCTGATACTGTTGTCACTAATAAAAACATTACGTAGGAGCAAATGCCAAATTGAGAATTTTCTTTGGGAATAATGTTTCCATCAGGGGTTAAATAAATTACAAATTCCTGTGAATTATTTTAATAATCAGGCTTTCAAGAAAGGGAAGTTTATATGGCATATGTATTTATGTACGCATTTTTGTACGTATGTATGTGTGTATGCTGATTTTCTAAAAGTGGCTTACGTGTGGCACAGGAAGTTTTGTTGCACCCAGTGAGAATCGATCTCACCATTCAATCGTAAATTACCTAGGGAAACAAGCTTGCTAATCATTTCGCCACGTCGAAGTGTCCATGTATGTATATATGTATATATGTATGTATAAAAGGATGGGCACGTGGCCGAGTGGTCAGAACGTTCGCTTTCTGAGTCCCGGGTTCGAATCTCACCATAGTCGATTTGTCAGGAAGGAGACCTTAGTGCCTAAAAACCGTCGATAGCTGTACTAGCATTAAGTCACATGTCATCGTGACCGAGGGTTTGCGTGTGCTGGCCTTGTTCAGATCACGCTAAATAACATGCTCTCTCCCAGCAAACAAACACAAATGTGTCTGAGCTAGCGTAGGGATTGGCTAACCGCTCTAGTAGTCGGGTATTGTCTAATACGATTGGCTATCTATTATTATTATGTATAATTTATCACACTTTAATTCACAGTGCCTGCGTCTTACTTTTTGAGTGAACACTTCAATGCAGTACTTCAATGCAGTACGTTCCACCCGCTTCCGTTGAAAATCATTCCATCCACAGGACATTTCGCCTCTTTATATATTTATTCCTCTCTCGTTTTCTATTCTTCTTTTTCTCTCTCTTATCATTTTCTTCCTTTTTTCTCAGCCAAATGTTTTTCACTGATATCCTTAATATGGGATGGGTGTAATGATTTCGCTCGACTCCTAAATGTGGCTTAGTATGTACCAATTGGTGGTTTGACAAGACATTCTAACATGCACAATGATGTATTTCAGGCGGTGACTTTGAAAGATAGTACAAGTTTCACATCTGGAAATTAGCATGCAAGACAGAGGCTGGACAAAAGTATCATATGCGTGCACATTGCTGCGCGGTTATCAATGATAAAGCGACGTTACTTTGTCAAGAGGGTACGATCGCCATGTATATCTGTAAAGGTTTAGATCATCTAACGTGAAATTTTTTGGAGAACTGACGCTTCTATGTTGGTTATCATTGAAGGGAACGGTTGCTAACTTTAGCGGAGATTAGGGGAGTATGGAGAAACTATGTGGTGAAGGACATCAAATAATGTAGTTGGTTTCAGAAAAGCTAAGAAATGGGGATTCGTTTGAGGACAATCAAGAGAATATCTACAACATGTAACAAAGTAGCACAGGAAAGTAATTTCATCTAAAAGAACGGACAAAGTCATTTTTTAATTGTATTTTTCCAATTTTCGAATAAAATGTCGAGTATTGTGTTTGAAGAGGATGATAAACTATCTGATACCACATTGGTTTTTGAAAATGATTGTGACGCTCAAAAGTACTTGACAAAAACAATCAGAAAATATGACAATTTTTCTACAATTATCGCACAATACACAACACCTGTTTCGAAAATTTTGTGTTTATATATATATATATATATATATATATATATATATATATATATATATATATATATGTATGTATGTGTGTGTGTGTGAGTGTATGTGTGTATATATATATATATATATATATATATATGTGCATATGTATGTGTGTGTTTGTGTGTTTGTGTAAAGATATATATATTTTTAAGAACAACTTGAATGAAGCCGTTTGGCCAACACAAGGACGGACTAAAATTAACGAGAAAAAAACAAAATGAAAACTACAGATAAAATTCATTTTCTTCAGAAACAGTCATTCACTCCTGTAGTTCTCCGCTACTAACAAGCAGAATTATTTTTCTCCTATTTTTTTCTCCTGATGATGTCTATGCTGGCCGAAACTAGTCGAGAAAACTAACTAAAATCATAAAACAAAAAATATTTATATACAAAATATACATATTATATAATATATATATATATATTATAATATATATTATGTTTAAAAAATATTAATATACATATATATATATATATATATATATATATATAAATATATAATATATAATTAATATAAAATATTGATAGTGTATCAGAAAATTTTAATTTTTTAATAATTTTTATTGTTCAGAACATATATATATATATAAATGTTCATTATGGACAGTATTGGTTTTGTATACTGTGTCACTTCATAAGAAATTTGATCGTTTCTAAAACTAACATTGTTTTTTTTTTTTTCGTTTTTAAGAACAATCAATATGTTTTCTTTCCTGAGAAGATGAAAAATATAAAAGCAATTTTTGCGGCTTCAACCATCAGAACGTTTGATTAATTTACACTTTTGACACTTTGTTTCAATCGATCTATGAAGATGTTCGAAAAGTGAAAAAAATTGTCAATAATCAGAAAAGCGAATCGAAGAAACTTGTCTACCAGTAAAAGAGGCAGTCATTTTTTTCTCCACTAATACACGGGACGAATGGAATCTCGAGACGTAACAAGATTTAAATCGCGGCTTTACCTTTCACTGAAGATACAATGAAATCTTTTCAATCGGCATTGCATTAAAATCGGACGATACTCCCTGGGGGATTTGTTATATCGGATATACATACAAATATATATATATATATATATATATATATATATATATATATATATATATATATATATATATATTCAGAAATACCTTTTAAATCGTGGCAGATATATCGTTTTTGCTTAAATTATGTTTACAGTTTTACAGCGTTTTCATTATACAGTAAGATGACTGAATCATCCATTGAATAAAAAAGTTGTTTTGTGGAAAACGTCTTAAAATATGTTATTTTTTCATTTGCTTTTTATATTCGTTCTGACGGAAAGCCGGCAGATGAAATCAAATCCATTATTTAATATAAAAGATTGTTTTGCTTGGAATTCAAATTAAGAGTTTTCAAACGAATTAGTATTTTATATCTGTTCGAATGATTAAAGTTTTGAATGACAAAACATTTCATATCTAAATGTATCTCTGAGGCATATGATTACTTACATTATTTGGACGTTATATCCTGAATGTTGTACACAAGCCTTCTGCAGATGATTGGAACTTCCCTCCATATATGGACTATAAAAATTCCCCTTGTGTTACCGCTTTTACAATGTTTTTAAGTCTTATAAAGAAATAGATATAAGACTCAAAGATTTGGGAGTTCAATGTCAGAGGCCACAGCAGTGGGGAACCAAAACATTTAGAGTTAAGGTAAAGGGAAACAGATAACGCAAGAGGCATGACTTTGGAATAGAACAATCTATCGCAGTGGACGAAACAGGGTTCGGTTCGAAATTCCAGTCAACTGAAGAAGGCCGTGTATTCTATTATAAGAGAACTTTTCCGGTTTTCATTCTCTCGGGATGATGGCAGCAAAAAAAAAGCCGGGCAAATATGCATGGCACTTCACATTCTATCTACAGGAATGTTTTCAAAATGAAGTCAACAATGTCATGCAGCAAAATAACCGGTAGACTTTCTTGTCGACTAATTCATTGCTAATATCTTAGTATTGAAAAGCAGATCGCACTTCTTTCATAGTTTAATTTCATTTCAAGTGTATTTCGTAGTTTACTGTAATTAAATGACTTCAAATTTGTAAATAGTTTTAAATCAATGTTAAGGAATATTATTCGCGAAACAATGTTAGGTAGGTTGAGTTTTAAGTTTTAAAAAAAAAAAAAACAAAAAAATGGTTTAAATAAAAATTTATCAATTGAAACTGCTATCCACTGAAAAAAAGAAAAGAAGCCAGTACCATGGGCCATTTAAAAACATAGTTATGGTGCAATTGGTTGTTACAAACATCCAATCGGGCGTGCGGAAAACGTGGTATTTTTCGTCTAATTAATTAAAAGGCCAGAATAGCCGTTAGCGTTTGATAGTGAGGAGGAATCAGGTATTGATCCCTTGATTGGGTCGACTTGGTGAATGATGTTTTAAACTCCTGATGAACCAAATATAACATCAGAGCGCCTAAGGCGTATTTTTGAATTAAGATAAGTTTTTTGTCCAGAGTGTCAAAGTTTCCTGCAAGTCCTTATTTTTAAATTTAATTTTTTTATAAAAAATGTTCTATTACCTATTAACGTATTTCGTTCTCATTTTTCTGAAAGCCTGAAAGTTTAATGATGAATGCGTATTTTCTGTTAAGTAGCGAAACAAATTATCTTTTTGTAAATAATTTGTAAAATATTAAAAGAAAATATGAAATGGCCATCATCATTTATCCGAAGTTGTTTTTAGGTGTTTGATTGAGATCAAGTGTCGTTGGGAGTTGGTTGTTTATCTTTGTCTTCGTCGTCCTAGAAGAATTTATCGACTCAAGTTGTAGGGATAAAAAGGAACGACAAGAAAATGAAGTGAAAATGTTTGTAGAATCACTGTTGTGATAATTTGTCATATTTTGCGTTGGGAATGTTTGGGAAAATCTTATAACGCGTAACTTTATCAGGCTCTTGGCATTTATCTCCCCAAATTATTAGAGCGAGCGATGCCACACTTGTTTGATTTCTCCCAGGGCAAATACAATTATTGTCATTTTAATGGATTCTGTTCAATGTGTGAAGACAGAATTGCGCAAAAGTGAAAAAACAGTGGCCATGATGATTATGATGATGATTTTTTTGTTTTCCAAAATCTACATGCATTATGCTAAACACATTGACTGCCATGTTACCATATATAGATCACATGGCATTTCAGTTTACGCCGTGTCTCCAGATACTGTTGCTAGTTTGATTTTTTAATTTTAAGTTGCTTATTGGAATAATATTTTATATTTCCATTAACCGTGTCATTAGTTTTAAAACAAAATTGATTCTACAAACATTTTCACACCATTTTCTTATCGTTTCTTAAGGAATAAGTTTCTTCATTGAAATCAAAAAATAGAATGGAGAAGTCCATTATAAAACTGTATTTTACAAATTATTCCTGACTATATACTGTTATAGGTATATCTCCAAGAAAATAATTTATTGATTGTTTGCAATATTAGTAATACTTGGAGAATTAATTTTTTGAAATTAAAGAATTGATAGCCTTCTTTATTCGCCATGTTGCATTTAATTTTTAGAAAATAACCTATATTGTACCATTTGGGAAATCAGCAAACAGTAACCGTGACCACAAATTGGGGACATGAAATCAGAGATTAAGGGAAAAACGTTGTCGGCCATTTTTAAAAAAAAAATTAGATGAGTAAAAAGTTTCATTGATACATAATAAGATATTTTAGAAAATATTTAAAAAGAAAAATAAATATCGGTCCCACATGGCTCGATACAGATTTGTCCGTTGAATTAATTAATTAAATCGAGAAATGGAGTCTGTGAATCGAGAAGACTTACAGGCCGTGACAGTGTTCATTTTGTACTAATGCCTTTAGGAAAGGCTTGAATCCATCTTTCCCTGTTATGAGTTAAACAGCAAGGTTGATTTATTTCTGAAGCCTTGTTTGGCAACCAGTCACGAAGGAGAACATTGAAATCAAAAATAGAATGGAGAAATAAAACTGGTTATCACTCTACTATCTTTCTTAAAAATAATCGTGGTAATGCATAATTTACACACATTGTGGAGAGTTTCGATTCTTAAATTGTAAAGAGTCTTAAGTACTTAAGGAGGAGAATGGCAATCGATGTTGCTTACTAACCTTGTAGTAGGTTGGACTTGTTTAGTAAAATTGATCCTTCCTAGTGAACTACTACTCTTAACTAGTACCATATTAGTCAAGGAGATAAGGAAACTGAACACTGAAGAGGCTGCGCTACGGGTAGTTTCATCCAACTACACAAATTGCTACAACCGAAAGAAATAACATAAAATCTCGAGTCATGCGCTTAAATAACCTTCTCATATCGAAGCTTTCATGTGAATGTTATGCATAGCGCCGACTCGTCTCGTCGGAGTCGATACTTCAAATCTACAAATCAACCATTCGCCCTTCGTATTGCTGCCATATATGGTCTGTTTGTCTCAATGTGTTTGATAAATCCAAAGACGGATATGTAATGTAGTTGGCTCTGATCTGGAATCTCGTCTGCAGTCACTTTCTCACAGACGTGACGTCGCTTCCCTCTGTCTTTTTACAAATACTTTCATAGTAACTTCTCCGATGAGCTGCTTTCGTTTGTTTCCAAACTTCATGAATTTAAGCATTCAACTAGGCTGGCATCTCGCTCACACACTTTCATTGTCAAAAATGTTAAATGTAGCCGTCTCTTCTACTCCGATAACTTCATGTCTCGCACCTCTCGTCTGTGGAACTCCCTCTCCTTTTCCTGTTTCCCTGATAGCTATAATCTCCAACTATTCAAATGTAATGTCAATCGACGTCTCCAGATGCCTTGATCTATCCCCTATCCTTCTCTTCATCCTTTCCTCTATCAATCCTATTTGCTCTCGCTCCAACTCTCTGTAACCCCTTGCGTGCTAGTGGCTTCACGCTTTGCTTGGGGTGAAACGCTTAACAAAAAGCATCTAAACACTCAGTAGTAGACAGCCGCTTTGACACACACGGGACATATTGAACGGACAGTATATACTACATAATGATCTTGTGTATTTGATTATAGAACAAGTAGAGAGGGGTGTTAAAAAACCCCATTGCTAACAGCTACAAAAGAATGGAAGTTTTGGAGTGCCATGATTGCTGTCCTGAAAAGACACAGGACATAAAAGACATCAGAGGTACGCAAGAACTGTGGGATCTGATGGATGGCGACTGACTTTTGAAAGTTACCTCTTTAGTTATTGCTTCACGTTTGGGCAATAGAACAAAGCATTGACCTGTCGGATAGGGCTGTAATATAAGTCGACTGCACCTCTGAAAGGCTTAAGACCCTACCAGGACGAGTAGTTCTGGGTATGACGATAAACTACATCTGGTAGCAAGGCCTCTAACTGGGAGATTGGAGGTTTCGAGGAGCGTTGTTCCTAGGTCTACCTGACTCGGGTGGTAGCACCTATTAGGGTCCCAGCTATGGGCAAACAGTGAACGTCCCCCCAAAATCAAAACGTTAGGAAAATATAAAATTCATTTTTGTGGTAAAATTTACCAAAATACAAAATTTTCCCGTTTCTGGATCACTAGTCTGATTTCAAAATACTCGATTGGCCATGTACACTCCATAGGTTGACTTCATTCAGCATTTATGGGATATGCTGCAGACATCAGGAAGTGTCCTTTAGCCACAGTAAGGAATACAAATCAATTATGGCAGCTATAACCAAAGAAACCAAGCAGTAACTCCAGTACATTTCATACTTCATGTGGTACCGTGTAGCGTCCGTTATTCTAGTAAATATTTGACTTAGGAGCCATATCATTTTGAAACACTAGTTCTCATACTATCACCAAAATTAAGCAAGTTTGGTTAGTATCTATATGAATGACCATTTGGAAGTACCAGGTTCTCTAAGCTTGAATATGCGATTGGGTAACGACTCGGAAGGAAAAGTCGTCAAACCGAGTTCGAATTGCATTCGGGTTAGTTTGTGGAGCAAAGACGGAAATGAACTGCAAGAAAGTCAAAGATGAAATTAAAAAAAAATGGCTCCTATGTCGGAGGATTTGAGCATTCTTCCGTTTAATAAATGAATGCGTTGAAAATAAATATTTAACATTTTTCAACCAATGGATCCGTTTCCTGCCAACAATAATAATAATAAAAAAGAACATGATTCGTGATCCTGTTGAAGGGTATATAAGCAAAGTTTCTAGACAAAACAAGGAAGTAACGAGAAGGAACGGCAGCAGTTCACGGCGCACACGGCTTAAAAGAAATTACCTTACTCATTAACTCGTCTTCCTCACTAAGCTACGTGACATTTGCAGTCGTTTTTTCTTTTTACACATACACACAAAGAAATCTCACTTTTTTTCATCTCAACAAACAAATTCAAACAATGACATTAACATCCATAGGCGCTAAGAAAAAATTTAGCTGTAAAAACACGAAAATATTCTATATTTTTATATTTAAACATCTTTTTCGCCATTTTCTTTGCTGTCGGTTGATTCAAAATGTTATATAGGAATAAACTGTCGCTGCCGACACATGAGTTTGAACATAGATCGCCAATGAGCAAACACAGGCGATCCCATTATTGAACCACGTGACCATAGAGGGAACGCATAAGTAGGTAGTAGCGTGAAGTCTAAACGATCGCATTTTCTACTCTATCCTTTATACTATACGGATCGTCATTTCTAGTCTATCCTCTATTACTAAAAGGACCGCTATTCTCTACTCTATTCACTATACTATTTCTCTATACGAATTACTATTCGGTGGTTTCTTCACGAGCGAGTATTATCGAGAAGTACTATTAGTGCGAGTGTTATTCGAAGGCGTCTGACACCAGTATTGTCCAACGGCGTTATTATAGCTGTCATCTGCGATTACAAAGTCTCTACTACAACGAGCATTACGAAAATGAGAACGAGTATTCGTTGGCATCAAAAAAGTAGCAACGAATATCCGTCGACGTCACAAAAAACAAATCCGCAACAAGTTATATTCACTTACACGCAAATAGTCTTGGAAAAATTATAAATCTAACTCTTTTCCGCCCAACTATGGATTAAACAGTAGGACTTGTATCAGAAATTCATTATCATCTCCAACAAATTCTTACAATCCCAAACTATGTTTCGGCTTTAAATAATTTTAAAAGGGGTGATAAGCGAATATTTGCTGCATATATTTATCATATAGATATGTGTTGGCGTGAACTAAAAAACGCTCACCTGAATCTATGTGTTTATGTGCATGGTAGCATCCCTCCCACGAACAAATACAGAAATATATTCCCTCTCCTGCCATCAAGCATAGTCAAACAAGCATAAATAGATCCAATTTTTTGTCTGATGATTGCAAAAGTGTGAAACCCAGGGTCACAAACTCATATCTTTACAGTTTATTATATCAGCTCTATCACTGATATTGCGTTTTCCACTAAGTACCGTGAATATAATATATATATATATATATATATATATATATATATATATATATATATATATTAGATAAAATATTTTTTAAGGTAATTATTTTTATGGATTGAATTGCTCGATGTTAGGGAGAGTTACTTAATGTGACGACAAAAAAGTGTATATTGAGATCAACACCCAGCGGTGACAGTGTTTCATTCTTAAAACTGTTTCAATCAAAGGCCTGATGATGTTCTGGGTATGACGATAAATTACATCCAGCAGCAAGGCCTCTTATCGGGGGATTGGAGGTTTTGAGGCACGTGGAATCTTCTGTTAATTTCTGTTGCACCCAGGTTCACACTGACTCTGACTGGTAACACCTGTTGGATTCCCAGCTATGGGCAAATAGTTAACGCCCATAATGAAAGAATAAAAATATATTTTCAGAGTGAAAATACTAACAATTCACAACAAAAAAAAACAGCAATATACAAGGGTATTGAAAGTAAATCCTCATTTAAAAATACTTATAGTTTATGTATTAAATCTAATTTCTCGAAGAAATGGATATAAGAGGAAGGTGTTTGGCATGATTTTTTTTATTTAAAATTTGAAATGGGCACCAGATTTTGCTACTAACTTCACGAGCCGCCCGGGAATCGCGTCAAGTGATTTCACCAGGAATTCTTTTGTTATGGCAGATATAACTTCTTGTATTCGCACTTCAGATTCTCTCATGCCATGGTTTGGTAGAGTAGAATTGGTCCTTTAAACCAAATAAGTCACAGGGTTTTAAGTCAGGACTCCTGGCTAGCCACTCGTACTCATTAGATAGGGAGTTACTTTTCAATTACCCTGTACATTTCGTAAAGAAAATTACTTATACTCTCAAGAAAATTACTAATACTCCCAAGAAGATTAAATTTAAGCATTAAATGACCCATAAGGAATTGATATACCGATAAACAAACAGGCTTGACGATTGTATTTAAGTATAAAACACACTGTCACCATAGGGGGGGTGACCTCAATGTTCACTTTTATATATATATATATATGAATAAAATAACATTTAATACTGGCAGAAACATCTTAAACATATTTAATAACTAATCCTCTAAATAATAAGCACCAACCACATTGTTTAAATACCCAAAATATTATCTGTAAAACTAAAATAATATGGAAGTCATTTCAAATCAAAGCATACAGTCAAGATGACGGTTGACGATAACCGAAAGCCCTCGGCAAAACAACATGAACGAGGGTTTTATTTGAAAAAATATAGAACCAAATATAAAAAAAAGCTTGCGAGAAAGCAACAAAAAACAGAAAAAAAAGGATTTATTAATGGACAAGTTCTGTAGTCTTTAAGAACACACACCTTTATATATATATATATATATATATATATATATATATCGGCATATATTATAAAAGAATATAAATAAATTGATGCATTGGTGAATGTAAAACAAATATTCCCCTAGTGAAGCTTTTCACTTAACATCGCTGTCAAACCTGCAATTGATCAAAGACTAATCAGATCCCGTGTTCAAATTGGCTTAATGGAATATTATAATTGTCTTAATTAAATTTCAGCTCTTTTATCGCCCGGGGAAGACTTTCATGAGGCGCTCGTTCGCCGGCAACTAAAATGCATGTTTCTATGCACAGGGAAGATTTTCGCATCTTGTTTACCTTGAAGCAAAGGCTTTTCAGCCATGATTTCCTATCAATCTGTGGGCGTTGCTTGAGATGGAATAAAGAGAGAGAGAGTGAGAGAGAGTGAGAGAGAGGGCAAACATTTAGTCATATACACATAAGAAGAATAAAATGGCGAGTTATTGATTATCACGGAATTACGTGCAATTTAAATTCGATTCCATTTTTTGACTCTTCCTTTTCATAAACTTTCAGTTCGTTCCATTCAGCCAACGATTTGGCAATTTTATTGATTAGACTTTCCACTGACCTCGAAAGGTTTACGTCACCATTAAACTTGCGTTTCTGGTTCGAAAAAGACGTTATCAAGATTTCACTTTGACTCCGGTGGAAAGAGGAAACCAGGAATTGAACACAAAAGAAACGTTCTTAAAATTAACATCTGAATACACTGAATAATAAAATCCTTTCCATAATATATTCTCCAGGCTTTTGCATTAAATGCATATGATAGTTGCAACTTAAGATTTTAAAAGTGTATATATTTTAGTTTAAATTGTTGAATAGATCTTAGCATTGAGTTGAATTTTAGCATTGAGTTGAATCTTAATTGTGAATAATTGGGGCCCAGTATCAGATTTCACTTAGTTGACTATAAATCTACATAAGGTGCCAATTACAAAGCAATGATTTCCAATATATCATGTTTACAAATGTCGTTTTACAAAAAGTTCTTTGTTTCTTTAGAATTCATTGTCTTATTTCGATCTTTGTAATTTTAGTTGAAGAATAATTACCAGAATTATGGAAACCAACCCAGGAGAAGGAAAAGGAATCTGTAGAATATCTTTTGGAGACATTGGAGCTCTATGTTTGTGCTATTTTTTTCCAAAAAGTGACTGGTCTCACACAAGAATGAAATCATCACTGTAGGTAGTTTAGCGATTATAAACTGTTGGGCTTCCATACGTGGAAATAGGAGAATCTTACACACACGCACACACACACATATGCATCTCAGCACGCATACACAAACAAACTTCTCCACTGTCATTATAGGAGGGTATATATAGTTTCTATATAGTTTTAATCAGCGTCTGACGATTGTGATTTGCATGAAAGTTGTGTTACTCGATTATTGTGTCTGGTGAGAGATCAAAACGGTTTATCTGGTTTTTAATCGTTGTTATATTTTGGTATTAACATTTTGAGATAATAAATATTTGTTCCCCCACCCCACTTTTATGAATTGTTTGTTTTTCTTATAAATAACATTTTAACATGCCTGAGATAAACTACATCCGCGTCCTGGGTAAGACGATAAACTATGTCTAACAGCAAGGCCTCTGATCAGGAGGTTTTGTGGAGCGTGGGACCACCTCTTAATTGCCGGTGTTCGCAGGTCCACCCTAACCAGGGGTGGTAGCACCTGTTAGGGTCACAGCTATGGGCAAATAGTTGACCCAAATTTGTGTAAAAATAGGTTTTAAACCAGAAATACTTTTGTAATAAAAATTATCACCTAAAGCAATAATTTTTGAATAAAAAAATTATTATCAGCAATAATTTAAAAAATACCAGTAATACAAACAGCTATACATTCTTTGAAAAGTTTTGGAGAATGGAACTCAGAATACAAAAAATATATAGGAACAAAATATTACCAAATGGTATTTATAAAAAAAAAACTTTTTTTACGAAAATAAGACCTTCAAGATTGTAAATTTTAAAATAAAGAAGTTAGATTGTACTAAAAAATATATATATAATTGAAAAATGGTTCAAATATATACGTATACATCCAGACCTTTTTTAACCAAACTATTGCTATGAATCTATTTCAAAGATTTTGGCGGCATTAAATGACCCACTGAGATTTTGATATGCCATAAAACAAAACAACCAACCAACCATGCCTGATTTTGTCGTTCTAATAACACGCACACACACACACACACAAACACACACACACACACACACGTGTGTGTGTATATTGAAACTCAATGAAAGAAAATTGTGAGTGCTTATTAAAAAAATGCAAAAATTTTTTCGTTTTTTTATTATTATTTCATTTAGATTCCTCGACTAGTTTCGACCAACATGGCCAAAATCAGGGGAAATATTTCTGAAAGAACTGGTAGCATTAAACTAAATGTATATATATATATATATATATATATATATATATATATATATATATATATATATATGTGTGTGTATGTGTGTGTGTGTGTGTGTGTGTGTGTGTGTGTGTGTGTGTGTGTGTGTGTGTGTGTGTGTGTGTGTGTGTGTGTGCTGGCTGTAACAGCTTTTGTACCTTTTTAAAAATCGTTTAAAAAGCAAATTGTACATTTGTTAGATAAAGGAAAATGACAGGTTCATAATTAATCAATCATAGCTAAGGATCAGAAACTCATGAAGGATTGAAATTAAGTTATTATATATATATATATATATATATATATATATATATATATTATATATTATTTCAAAAATTATTCAAAGGGCATGAACTTTTTCCTCTCTAACCTTCTAACTTTCTGTCCTGGAATATAACACGGTGTCTCACAGGTTTCACGTAAAATTTCACCTTCAACTCTTTTTTCACTGTATTTAAATTATTGCAGTTTAAATTTGTCTGGAAAGCATGGAACCGAAAGGGAGTTGCGCAAACGATTAGTGCGAAAGTGTTAGCATAGAAGGTATGGTTAGTCCTATCCACCTGAACTGTCAATTGAAAAGATCTCGCCACCAGCCTAGTACTGCTTCTAGATACCATAGCCAAGAGTTCATCTGAACAATTACCATGAAAGTATTTATTTAAAAAAAGGCACAGAGAGATACACCTTATGGCGGTGGGAAAGTGATTGAAGTCGAGCCGTTAGATCAGGACCAATAATATTGCTGATTCTTCTATGGATCTTATCAAGGAGCTCCAGGTAAATATCAGGGACACAGGACCACATATGGCAGTAATATTCTAATCATCAGCGAATAGTAGACATATAGATATGAAAGATCGATTCCGGGGAGATACATTGTCTCGCTCGACAGTGAACAGACTTTCTTAGCAGCTGATCTACCATTGAATTCAATGTAGTCTTTTCGCAACATGTCAGCTAAGAACGTTCGTCTTTTCTTGGAGGATAGCATCAGCCATGCTGATGGAGGGAAAGTGGGGTCTCTCAGATGTTTTTTGAAGAGAAATTTAGTTTTGGAGACATGAAAATTGACAAGCCATCTTTAGCCCGAGTTAACAACGGCCTTGAGGTCGTTTTGTACATCATCTGCCTTTTTGGCCTTGTATGATCAGTCTTACTATCAAGACAGGAGTAAATGGTTGTGTCGTCAGCGTAGATGCGAAGTTGAGAACTGTTGTCATTAGGAAGGTCGTTAATCGAGATTAAAAATGGCGTAGGACCAAGGATGGAGCCCTTGGAAACACAGGCATTAGTACGAAAGTATATAGACAAGTGGCCATTCAGGATAACTTTCATTCCACGATTTGATAGAAGCGACTGAATCAGCTCAAAAACAAGCCGGGAGATAACGTTACTTTTCAGCTTGTGGAGGAGACCTGAATGTCAGACCCTGTCAAAGACTTTCGGAATATCCAATTCCCGGGCTTCGCCGTTTTATCTAGAGCATGATAGAGTCTTTCCCCAATTATCGTTAGTACACCAGCAGTTGATCTGTAGAAACGAAAGCCTTGATGAGTCAAGAGTTTGAAGAGAATTTACGAGCGAAGCATTCGGTTTTCTCAGTAGAGGATCATAATACCTTAAATTGATTGCAGAGGTGGGAATATAGACCTTTCACTTATTTATTACCGTATTAAAGAGGTACCAGTCGTCAGGAAAGCCAAAGATTTTAGAGGTAATACGGTGACTTCTCCCAGCGAACAGGAAATTAGCTTCTTCGAACCCTCGCTTGCATTTGTTATAAGTATAGTCGGAAATAGTGGTTCCTTTATTGCTATGGCGGCGTCAAAGCATGCTGGTTTGAACCATCGAAAGGATTGCATTTTCATCTGGTATTTCGAGAAAAAACATAAAAGAAAAATGACGGCTTTGACCCAAGAAAAACCTCAATGGTGAAATTTTCGATTGTGAGTTGGAATAAACGTCAGTATCAAGACAAACGAAGAAAATCCGGAATCATCATGCTCATTTAATGAATTTAAAATGAGGTCTTATTGATCGTGGTGGGGTGGTGGCTGTTTAATGGATGCTTGTGAGGAGATATCAATTGCTACCAAACAGTGTCGTCCAAATTGCCAAGAGGGCAGTACTGGGAAGGTCGGTAAAAGTGAGGAGAGAAGGTAAGAAATAAATCCAGTCGAGAAGCCTGTTGATCGCTTTGCAAGGGAAACGAGTAGTGAATATACATGATATAAAGAAATTGGACAATGGAAAAATTTAATGTCTTTATACGGGGAACATCAGTGAGCATTAAAGTCACCGAAGACAAAAATGTTCACAAATGGATGGAGAATAAGTGCCTTTTCTATACTGTCAGCTATTCCGTCTAATATACTGAAGTCTTGGGATTTGGGAGGAGCAATAAAGTATAGTAGTGAATATTTTCGGCAAAGGGCAAGATACCCTGGAACCCAAAATTAATTCTTAACAATGGAAGAATCCATGTTGGTTTCACAGAGGTCAAAGGTATCTGGCAACTTTTTCAGGAGAAAAGATTTTACGTTGCACAACGGACGGATACCTCGAATATTGCTGAAAGAAAGATAGAGTGGGGCTGTTGAATTTTGTTAGCTGGTTTAGTTTTATTTCTTTTTTTTTTTAGGATTTCCATGCGATATGTTTTGTGAAGAGAGAGAAAAAAGATCACAATAATTGTCACTATCTGTCGTCAATGCCAATAAAAAGCAGCCAATGCATGGCTGAGAGCAGAGCATAATGTCCACCGGAAATTTATGCAAGGAAACTTACCGATGAGTGACATGACACTATTGATAGCACGATTTTATGCGACTCCTGATCGGAGCAGCATTTCTAAGCTCCTAACGATCATTCGGAAGCGGCAGTCCACAAACTGACAACCCGTCAACCTGATGATAGAAAATCACGGCAACTGGTTAATTTAATCAGGAAAGAATTATAAAAATTAAATCATTGTGGTCCTAGTAAGACAGAAAGAAAACCGGTAAACCATATACTTAACAGGGGACAAGGGAGGAACCTCTACTCCAGTTCAAAAGACATGGCTGCGGACCGGATGATAGATGAGCCTATCTACTATTAAACTGTTAAAAAAACAAAAAGAATTCTTATTAAGTAATGACTTAAGTATAATTTCTGATATAGACTACCAACTAAAAGATAGGGGATAAGTCATCCAGAAAGAAATGCCAATTTTCAAATATATAAATATATATATATATATATATATATATATATATATATATATATGAAAATTTGATTGATATTCATTTTTATATATATATATATATATATATATATATATATATATATATATATATATATATATATAAAATAAAAAGAACAGTAAGATATATAATCCGGTGTTCTTATAGATATTTTTATTTTTACAAAATAATGCTCAATGTAAATTTACAGATCATTAATATTATAAATTAATTGATTTAAAATATGGTTTTTTCGCTACACAGTTCTAACCATGTTTCAAAAATGGAAGCTAAAAGCCACGAATTTAATTTTGTGATTAAATTAAAGACATTAGTTCCATTTCATCCTCAAGCGAATTTTGGAGTAACTTTTTCAAATTACTGGGTTTTAAATACACAGCTAAAACAAAATTCATGTTTCCAAGGTTACAGATAAATCTATTTTTTTCTAGACAGGGGTGGCTGGGTTTTCAATATGTCTATAATTTAATGTATCAGTTATTGCTACGTTTGGGTCGTAAATAGGGATTATATTTTCAATGAAATCTAACTTCCGTTAAAGCCTGTCGTCTAGATTTTTTAAAAATTATATTGTTAACGGCTAAAATTTTGGCCTTTTTTTCCGTATATATATATTTAAAGTATATTATATATTTTTAAATTTTATATTTAAATATTATTAAATATAAAATTTTCATTTCTCCGATTTTAGTAGACGTTATTTATTTATTTTACTTTCCTTCGTCCCATCATCTCTCCCCACCTCCTCTTTTTTTCCTCTTATTCTAGCATTAAATTGTCTATGGTGTGTGTATGTCACCACGAAATGTATCTTTATGCATTAGACATCCGTCGACATTCATTCTCTTCTCTTTTTAAACCCCTTCCCCCACATCTCCTAAAATTCTCTCTGTTAAGGTTCAATCTCCCCCCTCCTCATATTTACACTTTCTCTAAATTCTGTTTTCATTTCGGAATGGTTATTTCTGTTTTCATTTTGAATTTGTAGGTCTGATGAATTGGATCGTATTTACGATTCCAATGGAATAAATTATGACCATGGAATATTAGTGTTTAAGCCTTTTTATTATATCCTTACTCTGTCCTAGACATTGAGTTCTACCTGGATTCTTCCTCTTGGAATTTTTTTTCTGAAAATATACATGTATGGGTTTTTTATATATTTTGCATATGTATGTATATTTTCCACTAATATTATCTATCTATCTATCTATCTATCTATCTATCTATCTATATATATATATATATATATATATATATATATATAACATTTATAAAATAATAGAGCGCTTAGCCTTGGAGCAGGTAGAATGGATATCAATGTGTTTTAGTGGACTCAGCAATTTTCAATCTGCTTGTCTGAATCATCTTCAAGAAGCGAGAGCAAGAACTAAAATGCCAGCCAATTTAACAGTGATCTCATTTCAAAATATTCTCTCTTGCTCCATATGTGTCCTGTTTTATAAATCCCTTGCGGGTCTTAAATGCCACTTAAGATTATCGCACCAAATTTCATAACTGGATCAACTAAGCTGTCAAATCCTCATTCGTCGAAACAGAGGGGAGAGAAATATTACTATAAGTATTCAAAAATAAAATAAATGAAAGAATAATTCAGCGGAACTTCACATATATATATATATATATATATATATATATATATATATATATATATATATATATGAAAAAAGACACACGGAAAACTTAACCGATGCGTTTCGTCCTCTGAGGGATATTATCAAGTCAAATAAACTCCATCTGACGACGAAAGGCGTCGGTCAAGAAAAGTCTTCCGTTTGTATTTTTTTTAAATTGTTCTTTTACAGATATACGCTATCTGAAATGTTTACACATACGCACACACACAAACACACACACACATATATATACAGCGTGCGATCGCTAAATTGTCGCCATTTTATATTTTCGTCATGCGTTTTTTGATTTTGTCGACTACACAGTATAGTTGGGTCAGTTGGGTACCATCTGAGAGAAAAGGAGTACCGTGGTGCAATTCACTCTGCCAGAAATTTGGAAACGGCATGCTGTACTGCTTGGCTTTCGCGCAATAAAGAGTGTTTGGGTGTCAATCTGAAGACAGTGCAGAGGATTCGGAAAGAGTTGGATGAGTCTAATCGTGATTACGAAGGGTTTTAAAGTGATTACTAGTAATGGCAATGTCATGCATCCATTCCTCTTCCAATAAGATCTCAGAATTAAGACGGAGGCTTACATCAGGTGCCTTGAAGACGTAGTGCTGCCCTGGATCAAGAGGATGGCGGCTGGAAAACCCAGGACTGTGGACAATGCCACAAAAACAGGAGAACCCATTCATGTCAGTCGGACAATTTTACGACCACATAACCCCTTATATCTGGTCACCTAAGCCAACAAACTGCAATACCTTGCCTGAGGCGCAGTTGAGCGAGAGAACAACAAAATTTCTTGTAACTCCAAACATGACCTGAATGCAAGGATGATGGCAGCTTTCAAACACATAAACAAGGAGACCGTCCAGCAGAATTGGAGGAGATTCCGGTCTCCTGGAGGCCGTGGTTGAAGCCAATGGCAATTTTATTGAATAAATATACATTTTAGTACTGTAAATGTTTGTAAATATATCTGTTAAAATGTCATGTCATTCATATTTTTGCCTGATTAAGACGATAAGTTACTCATCGCATGCTGCATATATATATATATATATATATATATATATATAAAATAGTCCTGTTTTCATGCAAATATATATATGTATGTACATATGTATATATATATATATATATATAACTCTCTATCATATATATATATATATATATATATACATATATTAATCAAAGTGTAGGAGAACGAACAGTAGGATTATAGTGTTCAAAACATTAATTTAAAAATAGTGCTCAATTGAACACCGTAATTCCTCACCTGATGAGACGTCTAAAAAAGATTTTCCCATTTTTTGACGTTGAAACAAAAAATGCAATTTTGTAGCTGGATATGTTCATGTTTTAATGTAACACTGCATAAGTTATATATATATATATATATATATATATATATATATATATATATATATATATATATATATATATATATATAATAGAGAGTTTCTCTTACATTTTTTCAATGTAAGAGGTTTGCAATCTTTACACCATTTCTTTCCATCTTTCGAATCATGAATTCTATTTAGAAGAAAGTTCAAAAAAACAATTTTCTTCGAAGCAGATGCTCCGTTGCAAAAGGGAGATTTTTTGTGACAGGTCTTTCGTATCTCGCCCTGCCCACGTCACAGGTCATTCAATTGATGTCATAAGGAAAGGGGAAATATCTTTTTCACTTGCCGAATTTGGCAGTAGGCCCAGGATCAGGAAGATGACCTTCAGCAGATATTCAACAAATAAAAAGAAATCAAAATGTTAATCCTGAGTGTGCAAGGCGAAGAACCTCGGCTTAGTTGAGTTTCTAAGAATAAGAAATCAAGAAAAACGCTTTAAGCGGGAAAAGGCCAAAAGGAAAAAAAAGTTCAGCTGCTGTCACGTGGTTACTAAATGTTTGAACTTTACCATAAATCTGCGTAAATGTGAATTAAATATGCTTTCTTAAAATCGATAACAAGTAATAGAAAAAAACAAAAAAATATATTGCGTAGATGCTGGGAAGATTTAAGTAAGGCTTCTTTGATACACTATTTACATTATTCGGAGTATTTTCTTCATCTTTGTCGCCATATTCCTCACAATGTTTCAGCCGTTGTACGATCCGGCCTTCTTCAGATAGTCGGAATGTCAAACTGAACCCTTTATTTCGCTCACTGTTAATTCCCTTCTCGAAGTTCTCCACCGCCTTAAACAGGTATTGAACTCACACTTTTTGGGTCCTGTCACTGGATCTAACTAACGCCTTTATCCACTGTCCTATGTGTCCGAATAAGGTAAATAGTGTACATAATACCTCATGTCAGAAATATAGACAGATACTGAAAGACCGAAACGTTGTAATAAATATGGCGACAAAGATGAGGACAATACTCTAATTAATGTAAATAGTGTACATAATACCTCATCTCAGAAATATAGACAGATACTGAAAGTTTCTTTGATGCTAGAATTTCTTTTTGTAGATAGCCTGAGTTCCTTGTCTTGGGATTAATTGGGTTCTTTTAACTGGGCCGTTTTATAAGTTTTCCGGTAGAAATGTGTGATCCAGTCCGGCACTAGCTGCGTATTTCATCGTCGTCATTGTTGGCTGCTTTTCAGACAATGGCATCTAGTTTCCAACATCGTGTATTGGTTCACGTGTAATTGATTACAATAATGCATGAACAGTACAACTTTCCACACGACAGACCTTTTTTAAGCAATTCACCCTAAGCAAGGCGGGAGTGCCACGAGAGTGTGAGTGAGGAAAACCTGGGTATAGGTGGGTGAGGAAAGGATAAAAAGAAGAACGGTGGAGGATAACAATATAAATATCGGGGATCAAGACAACAGAAGTTGTCGATTGACATTACATTTAAATTTTTGAAGATTATAATTATCAGGAAAGCAAGTAAGCGGAAGGGAGTTGCATTGTCGGGAAGTGCGAGAGAAGACGCTGTTGGAGTAGAAGAGGCGGTTACATTTAACTTTGTCGACAGTAAATCGGTGGGACCGAGATACTAACCTAGTAGAACGCTTAAATTCATGCAGTTGGGGCACCAGTGAAAACAACTCGTCCGAGCAGATGCCATGGAAATATTTGTAGAAAAGACAGAGGGAAGTCACATTCCGTTGATGAGAAAATGACTGGAGTCAAAATCCCCAGTCAAGACATATCACATTGCATATCTTTCTTTGAATTTTGTCGAGAACCTCGAGATGAACAGCACGGGCACCAGACCATATATGGCAACAGTATTCCATGCATTGACCAATCGTAGATTTCTAGATGTGAAGAATGGACTCAGACAAGAAAAACCTCCAACTTTCCTTGCGGTAAATGAAACTCTGAAAAGATTTCAGATGACTGTAATGTAAGGGTTTTTTTTGTGTGTGACGTCTTCGACGGTGTTTCTATAACTGCTGGACGAGCATTGCATTTCAAGTTTGACAAGGGCCCATGCAAACGTTGAAATTTGCTCTGATCCCAAGCCAACTTTTCTAATTGTCTAGGAACGATATTAAAGATCTTTAGACTGGCATGTACTGAACACTGACAGCTTTTTCCATGACTCTAAGTCACCAAAGAAAGTACATTACTGAAACCTGTTCTTGGGCATGTGGATTAAGTGGCCAATCCGACGTGGTTTTCGATCAACAAGTGTAGCTTCGAATGTCGCTAAACGTGAGCAGTTCAAAATTTCAAAATGCAATACCTAATCCCGCCAACGTAACCTGAGTATTCTTTGTAAACAGGGCGTGGATTATCGTTCAAAAGTTCACGGCCCAGGATTCACTGTCATATAACAGATGAAACACATGATGCTTAGTGTTTAGTTAACGACCTTTGTCTTACTGACGCGATTCTTGTTCAAGAAAATACGTATGTGGAAGATGCAGGCCAAAGATGACACTGAATTCCGTTCTGTCAACTCATGAGTGTTAATAAACACATAGCCAAGATATGGAAATATGCTTATATTCTTGAGATTTGCATTTGCAACATAATTCTGTTTTGGAAAAGTAAAAAGAAAAGCTGTGTATTTGCTACCGTTGATAGAGGATAGTCTTCGAGAGTACTCGGAACAAAATCGGTGAGAACACAAATGTGAATCAAAATATCTGTTATAAGCTTTTATTGTTCACTTTATAGAAAAGGTTAATATAAATATTTTGCGACAGGTACAAGGAAAAGGTGAGATCAGATATGATCCCTTGCATACTGTGTGCAAAACTCACTTCGGAGTATCAGTTAATACGTTAGTTTTATAAATAATTAATATCGTAATGAACTTGATCTTCAGCGGTGATCCACACATATGGCCTTGTGGCTGACTTTGACAAACTAATTCGTTTTAATAATACTGTAGTAATTTTTTTTAATTATATCTGTCAGCCTATTTATTTTTCAAAACAAATATCGCCACCACCACCACCACCATTAAATTAGTTCTTTGCTTTGTGACTTTTACTCTGGAGGTTGGCGAGTGTATGACGCACGCGTGTGCGTATGTGAATAGTGGCTTGGTTGAAAACGTCGAGAGCCGTTGTTCAAATCCGAGTCCAGTTCATGACATTCACTCGCCCGAAAAACCTTTGGGAAAGGTATACATTCACCTTCTCACCCCCAGTTATGGGTTAAATAATAGATCAGACTTGGTTCTTGATCCTTGGTTCGTGATCTTATAATTATACCAGATGTGATCTCGTTACAATGGTGGGAGTAAAAATCGAACAGGTCATTCTTGTTAGTAGTTTTTCTGTAAACCTCAAACTGAAGTTCGTTGTTATTTCTTTAGCACTGGTAATGTATATTAATGTATGTTATTTAGTTTGATCGGTTAATAATATGTCTTATGAATATATTACTGGAGATAATCTATGTATCTGAAATAAGAATTTTGTAGTGAAATATTTCTTAATTTGATGTCGTAGGGGCACTACATGTACTGTAGCCGCAGTAGAAGTGGTGTTTCCGGGAAAATATAGACTGACTGATCCCTAAACTCTCCACGCTTCTTAGACAGGTCGTCAACCAAGGCTATAAAACCCTGCTATTTACCAATAGCTGGCCTGGATGGGGATGAAGAGATGGATTTATACCATTCTCAATAGTATTAGCACGTAAGTGAATGTAATGACCTCGACTGGAATTCGAACTCGTCTCTCTAATTCCTTAGTCCGAACCGCTATCCATTACTCCACTGTGATTCAGTAATTAAGTTTTATTCAATTGTTGGTGGAATTTTAAATTGTATAAATGTTCTTCCTGGTATAACGCTCACTAATTACCTACTGCGTTACATGCAAATACTTTATTAAATATTCTCCCTACAACCTCCAGACTTTTTCTGCCTTTGAGGAAATCGTTGTGTTATTTGGCCAATGATCTCTTGAAATAGTTTCCTGGACGTCGCATATTTATTGCTGTTGCAAGCAATAAAAAGAATGAAGAAGTCAGCCTTATTGATGATATAATTACGTCCGCATTTTCTGCTGCCTTAGTAGCAAATCCAACAAATCCGTCAAAATAAACCAGGCAAGTGCTCTTGTTATATAGATAGATGCTCTGTGAATATCATAGACTGAGCACGTAAACAAGGTAAATGGAAACAAAAAGGACAGAAAGAGATAGCTGAAATTTCTGGTTATAGGAAAGAGGCTATGGAGAATTTAACACTGGCAGTAAATATCAAAGACAAGACGAGGCAGTCGACCAGATCAATGATCATCCACGTCTTGAAAAAGCAAGCAACTTTATCCTGCCATTCATTTATTCATCAAATAGGTTATTCACTGTCTTCAGTATCCCCGTGAGTGTTAAACTCTCCAAACCGTTTTTCATCGTTGTACCTCTGAAAAAATTAAGCTATCTATTTCGGTGTGTTAGGGTCATTTATTAGTTCCTTAAAACTTATGGAATTCTGTGTATTCATCGATAGAATCACATTTGTCTCTTGAAGACTCTTCTTGGACTTTGTGGAAATTGTCCAGCATTCACTGCCATATAGAAGAGGGAGGATTAGAGTTTCACACTCTTTTTTTTATTGTCAGTAAAGATAATCTTCGACCCATTAATATTTTTTTTTACTTTCTGAAAAGCATCTTTCGCTATTGATTTTACCACTACATAGACTAATTCACTATTTTGGTTCTTTGTCATCAAACAGTTAATGGTTAGTTTTTTTTTTCTTCTTTTTGCTTTCCTTCGTTATTTCCCTTTTGAAAATGCCACCAACATTGTGTCATTTGCGTGGCATATATTATCAAGATTATTTTGAGCGATAATAAATCCTTGGAGGCTCCTCTTGTTCTATGATAATCGTCTGTACAGGTAGATTTAATTAATCTAGTGTGAAAAAGCATTTATATCTTACCCGTTTTTCTGTTTTTGTGTATTCCCGAAAATCGTTGTTTATCCCATAGAAGTTCTTACTTCCCAGCAAAAGGCTTACGAATTTCTTGAATGTCTTAATCAAGTTGTCTATATATTTCATGATCATCGTGTAATAATTTATCACTTACCTTTGTAAAATCTATGAAAAACAGATATATATATCTTTCCGTCAATCTATTGTTCGTTCTTCTCAAGAAAGGTGCATTTATTGTTCTCATTCTTTGAACAAATACATATTGCTCTTACATTATTTCCGGTTTTATTGTGTTATCATCATTATAATGATTATTATCTATAATTTTTAGACTATTCAAAATGTCTCGACGATGGCGATCGCATCGCAACTGTTTTTTCTTTATTATTATTTTCTTTTATTACATGATATATATATATATATATATATATATATATATATATATATATATAATAAAATATAGCTTAAAGCTATGGCATATTTACGGGTAAAAGGTACTCAGTATCAGGGACAGAGCGACTGTTAATGTAAAATTGGACATATATATATATATATATATATATATATATATATATATATATATATATATGCGTGTGTTTGTGCGTGCGTGTGCGTGTGTGTGTGCGTATGTGATGTTTGTGTATGTGCAGGGTCGTGAAGTTTGTTCTACTAAGGGTTTCAGTATTTCACCGCTGTCATATATTTCATTTATCACATCAGTAAGATGATCAGCTTTTATGTGTGCGGAAAATGAAATCGAAGAGTCGTGTTCAAATTCCTGACAGATCTTTGCGGTCGCTTTCGCATAATTTTTTTGGGGAAAAGCATATTTTCTCTCCCAAGGTTATGGAGTAAATAGCAAGGTATTCTGCGACACCTAGACCTGGATACTAGCCTGTTTACAAGAATGACAACTCTTGATTGTAATTCACAAATGACAAACAAGCAGAATATGTGGAGAGCCATGATCGCTTATGTTTTGAAACTTGTAAATCCCAAAACTGTCTCGATCAAAATTCTGCTTTGTACGTCTCGATCTTGGCAAGTGTAAAGTTAAGTCAAATTATAATATTGCGAGTTCTCCTATATTTGTTTGATTTTCAGGAACAGATCATCTAAGTTTTCATTTCATTTTTGTAGAATATTTCCTTTCTCTTTTATGATGTTTAGCCTTTCTATTTTATAGATCCTTCTTTCTGAAGAGCATGTTTTCTCTCCTTCTAATTCATTTACCGACATTATGCATGCCACCTTCATCTGTGCCTTGCAGTTTTGATTTAATCACTGCACATTTGACACAAATCCATTCTAATTCTGCTTCCGTGTAACTATAACTTGTTCTTTTATTTTACTTCACATACTCTGCACCAATTCTTCACACACTCTGCACCAATTCTTCACATATTCTGCCTCAATTCTTCACATATTCTGCACCATTTCTTGGTGTTATTTGCTCCCCCCTCTCTCTCTATTTTCATTAGATCGAACATTTTCCTTGTCCCCGAATTCTTTATTTTCTCTTTCTTTCCGCGGGATGATTTTATTTTTAGTGCCAACAAAGCTTCCAATAAATTATTTCACATGGAATACCTGATCTCTTCCAGCATTTAATATTTGTTCTTAACTGAAACTGTATATGTATGCAAATACAATTATTGTGAGGTTTATTATATTGAAGTTTGTATATTCCTTTGGGCATCACTTTATCATTTTACACTTAGATGCCATATGAATGATCGCTCCCACAGTCAGCGCTTGGAATTAACTGCCGCTTTCTTTCTAATATATGTCCGAATCCTCTTTAGTTTTTTCCACCTCCTGCCTGAAGAAATTGCGTGATATTCGCTAAAAAAATCACCTCCTTTCACTGAGTCCCAGAATATGGTAAAATGTCTCTTTTTGCTAATGGAAGATGCAATTCTAGTGAATGATGATCCCACCTAATCTGAGTTCTTAATTGGCATGATTATTCTTGGGGGAGATTTTGGCGTGATTTCATCTTTCTGAACGGGGACTTTGACGAGTCATCACCTATAGCTAGATGTCTGTTGTTTCTTGGAGTTCATTCGCCCTTTCATGGGTAGTATTTTTCTGTCTACTGTTTTGCCAGCCACCCACTTCATCCGTGGGGTGGAACAATCGAGACTGAAAAAAAATAGATGACTTTGGTCTCATCTTTCAAAAATTAAATTGGCCTGTTCCTTATTGTTCGATTCTACGGTTTCTGCAAGTTCTTCAACATAAGTAGTCGAAGACACTTGTCTGTAGTCCAAAACTAGTTCATATTATAAGTCTTAATTTAATAACAGATATAATATTTTCTTTTGTCTTTTCCTTTTGATCAAACATCATCATGTTGGTATTGACTGATGTATATTGGATGTTTATTGGTTTCCGGCTGATGAAAACGTTTCATCTTGCCAGCATTTTGAAGACAGGTCGCTGTAATTACCACCGCTGCTGCTACTGCTAATAATTATTCTAGTGCCAGCTTCTCTCCTTTTAATGCAAACTTTTGAATGGTCTTTGCTTAGCTATATACAAGACTCAATAAACACCAGTCACACACTTCATTACTCATCGTGAACGTTAGATTGGGTGTTTTATTCAACTATCCACACACAGACACACACGCGCGTGGATGCTCGCACACGCACACGCGACAAAGCTCGCACACGCACACACACGCGCGTACGGACAATCATACACGGACACACACATAGACAGAATTGTGTTTCAGGTCAAACGATTTCTTCGATGCAGTCTGATTGGAAAATCAGTTCACACGCTAAATGCCCTGATAATAATTTTTTTAAAAAGCTAAATCAGTATTAAGACACAAGAAAAATTCAACAGGGTACAAGAAGGATCCAGAGATAGCCCATCGATCAATGGGGGTTGAGAAGAATCTTGAAATGGGCCATCGGAGAACTTTATCGGTCAACGGGAGGCATGAATATCCAGAATTGGGCTAGCGATCAACGAGAGGCATAAAGGATCCAAAAATCGATATCAGTCAAGGGGAGATATGAAGGATCCAGAAGTGGGACAACAATCAACAGTAGGCAAAAAAGATGTAGAAATCATCCATCGATCACCGGAGTCAAGAAGAATCCAGAAATAGGCTATCGATCAACCGGAGGCAAGAAGTATCCAGAAGTGTACCAACAAGAGATAAGAAGGATCTAGAATCGGACCAGAGATCAACTGGAACTCAGAAGAATTCAGAAATCCTCGATCGATCAACGGGAGGTAAAAATGGTCCAGAAATGGGTGACCAATCAATGTGGTTGTGGGTTGATAAGAAGGATCAAGAAACGGGCCATCAGTCCACGATGGGCAAGAAGTGTCCAGAAGTGGACTAAAGTTCAACGGGTGTCATGGCGTATTCAGAATTGGGCTAACAATCAATGGAAGTCAAGAAAGATCCAGAAATGCGCCATCGATTAACGCTCGGAATTTGAGGATGTCATTTCTTAATTTTTCAGAGTTTATCCATTGAGAAGATGTCAGGAAGAATAAAAGCGATGAACTATTCAAACTTATTTCCTGAAAGACCAACGCTTCATGCATCTGGGGTAAGCCACAAAATTTATTGCTCTGTAATTTATTATTCGAAATAATAAAAAAATAAAATAGTAGTTCGCATCTTATATTGAATCATTCATAATAACCCATTTTGGCAACATTTTATTGATGCCATAATTACTAGACATCCTTTCTTAATGTGTACAACATTAATAGAATCTTGTGCCAGTCTAATTTTAATAAATATCTTGGATACCAACGATAAAGAAATGGATTCTAAGATTGTCTTATGGACAAAGTCTCCAATTAAATCCACACATGGTTTCCTTACTTGTGTGGTCATTTAACACATTAAATATTATCTTAATAACTATTAAGAAGAAACATCGTTAAACAGTGTTATTAATATGTAATAATCCCTTGAAGCAAAGTCACATCCGTTGTTACCGGCACCAAATACTGTAACACCATCCGCCGCCGCATACATCTGGTAGCGTAGCCACGTTTAGTTGTCCGGCCCACAGGGTATTAGGACGATACTTTAACCACGGTCCCAATTCTACGCTGGTCAATGCTGACGCTGGTCCAAGTTGGTTGTTGTTCGCTGGCCGCTTTGATCCACACCAACACTGCTCACATTGTGTTCTTGACCTCAGAGCAATGGAAGATCGAATGTCATCGTAGTCTAGCAGTGTCTGTCAAGCCGTAGCTTGTGCCATGTTAAGGACGAAATATCTTCAGGACGAAAAATAAAACGCGAGATTCGTGGGGTCAATCTTCAATATGGTAAATTGGTACAACAATAAAAAATATAACTCTTCCCACATCAATCCCTGTAATGACATTGGGGATTGTCTAAACTTCTGGAAGTCTGGGTTCAAAAACCTGGAATCAGGAATTCTGGTTAGCAGCTGGCGTGGATTTCAGAAACACTCAATGCGGCTTCTCAGCCCAAGTATTCGAGCTCCCCAAAGTCATCTGCTTATATGTACTTCGGCCCCAAACTATCGTGGGGCCGAAGGATAACTCTTTGAAGACACGTTGCCCGTAAATTTAAAGTTTCGCTTTCATGAAAATTTGGAAGCTTAAAGGTTTTAAATTTTGAATTTCACTACATTAAAATTTCTTGGACTATATATGAAGTCTCATCGCTTATAAATTTTACATTTCACAATATTGCAGCTTTTTAGGCTATATTTGTATGTTTAAAGATTCAAATTTTGAATATTATTAAATTGCATATATTTGGTTCTATTTTCAAAATAATAAGCGTGGCTATTAATGAAAATAAAATTAATTCAACTTTTAGTGGCGCCTGATTTTCAAAAAATAGACCAATTCGTTTCACCCTGCTTAGTGTAATTTTTTCCTCACTACGGTTGGTGACCTTTTTATTTCCTTGCTATACCATCGCCTCATTACTTATAATAGCGGAATACACAAGAAATATCGAACTCATTGTATTTTTAATGTCAAATGACACTAACCTGCTAAGTATAGCTTTTCGGGACAAAATTACGTCATAAATGGACTGAAATAAATATTCCTTCAATTCAAATTTGTGTCGCTAGTATTAAAAGTGAAAGACGAGTTTCGCTGTTTGAATTTTGAATCTGCTATTTTCGATAGCAATCATTTCATGACCTAAACATTTTGGTACACGTTTTATCAGCCGATAAAAAAGAGAGATCGAGTGAGAGAGAGATAACGAGAGAGATAGAGAGAATGATAGAAGGGTGAAGGGAAAAAGGGGGGGTTAAAGAGTATTTTTGTCTGAATTGAGTGTAGGATGATGCAAAAGTAAATCATGAATAAGACCCAAGGGCAACACAAGAAAAAATTCTGTTACTTTTCTATTTTTACTCGTGATTTTTTCCTACACTTCTGTTTAGTCACGGTTCAATAAAAGATGGCAACACAGATAAAAATCACTTGCAAACATCCTACGTTTGGAACCAACAAACACGACAGGGTGATAAATATATAGCAGATGTAAAAGCAAAATTGTCCAAGTATTAGATTAAGCTTTGAACCGTTGTATCTTAGAAATGATTAAAGATATATTACTGGAATTCTTTTTTTTTTTTTTTTTTGAACAATAAGAATGTATTTAGGTCTAATTTGAAATGATGACCCCTCTTGCTGTTCGAACTTCCTGAGCCAGTTTTCCTCTCTACTGTTCACTTTTTTGAACTTATTCACCGTTCTCTTGATGGTTCTTGAATGGACTTTGAAGATGGAAGCCAGATTATGAATGATTCTACCATTACTGAAGGGTTGAATAATATTTTTACTCTCACCATTGCTCAGTTGGGAAGACAATGATTTTAACCTGTTCTCTTTTTAGCTGAATAACTCAAAAGGTTTTCCAGTGATTCTTATGGAAAATGGTGTCAAGATGATTAAACGACTTAACTGAAGACCTGGAAAACAGAAACTCAATTAGTTTAGTGTTTTATTAGATATTAAACATTTTATGGGATGAACAATTATACGACGTTTTTACACAATTTGGACAATTTTGCTGTTAAACCCAGTATATCATCAATGCTAAAATTGTTATGTGTTCACGTTTAAAAATTCTGATTTAGAAGAAAACTTCGGTTTTAGAAATATTGGTAACAGTTAGTGGGCTAGAGAAGTATAATTTCCCGAAAAAGTGTTCTAATAAAAAGAAAGGTTTTTATCAATTTCTATCGAAAATAACGCTGTATGGCCAATGCATGCCAAATGTTTCCTTAGAAGGAAACAGTTAATCTTACCATTATCATTTTACTTTTTCTATCTGTCGCGTCCCTTCAGGGCATAGGGGTTCATAGTTATCCACAACTTTCTATCATTTTTGGTCAATAACATTTTTTCTTCCTTTGCTAAGGCTCTCACCCCACGTTCCTACACCCTCTCACCCAAGCTCGTCTGACAGATATCTCACTGACTTCTCGTATCTCTCGGACCCTCAATATGTCTTCTGAGGGTTAGGTTCTTCAATCCCTTCTTCGTCATTATGTCCAATGAATTTCAGCTATTTCCTCTTGATACTAAGCTTGTGTTCTTCTTGTTACCATTTTTAAGATTTTCTCCTTACTTACTCACTTCATTCATGGAATCAGCATTATCCTTCTGTAGAACCACATTTCTCTCACTTCCCTTTTTCTCCTCATCTGTGCGGAGATTGTCCAACATCTACTGCCATATAAGACAATGGATATCACATAGCAATCCAGCAAACTTCTCTGTGTTCGTAACGATTCTTTTCGGTATCTCAGCACTTGGAATGCATCTTTCACTAAACTCTCGCCTCTCCCGTTGTCACATAGTCAGAATAATGCTCTGAAATGTAAGTTAAATAAATGAAATATCACACAAGTTTCGGATAAAAGATAATTAAAAATAATTTTTTAAGTTTCATTTATTTTTTTTTTCAGTTTCTATCTCGATATTTATATGTAAGAACAGGAGACTCACTGTTGCTTCGATGTTTGTTTGTCGCAAAGATTGAAAAAATAAGCAAACAGGTTGACACCTAACGATAAAACGACACAAAAGAATTCAGAGGAAGGCCATGAAATCATCGGTGAAGTCGTTTTGATGGACGAGTTATTAATCGGATTTTTATATGGGATAGACAGAAACTAAAAGAAAATCCCTCTTTCTTAAGATCAGAAAGAGATATTGATATTTCTGACGCATATTATGAGGAATGACGGTTTGGAAAATGTAATGTTCATAAGATCTATTAATGGGAGAAGAGTTAGAGAGAAAGATTACATAAATTATTTAATGAGTTTGTCTAATGAATGGCAGAGCAGAGACAAAGAGGGTTGGAAAATGCTTAAAAGTTGCTAACAGATACAAGGAACTGGAATTTATGCTTGATTACGTCCTGAAGTTACAATGAATATTAATAAGGATGATTGTGTTCAATTATAAAACAGCTTTTAAGAAAGAAATAAAAAAGGATGTTAAGCAATTTTTTATCTTATGAACGCATTTAAACTAATACTTTCGTTCCATAATATTTGTTACAATTCGTGAACAAAATGCGTATGCGAATGTATAAATTATTACTGGACATGGATTAGCATTAGTTACTACCATTTTCTATAACTGGTAAGATTTGTTTATAAAATATGTACGTCAACGTACCAAACATTACGGAACATGAGAAGTATTTTTATACGTTTTTTTTCTACCCATGTTTCCTCATTGTTTCAGTTATTTATTGATAATAGCTCTTATTATTATCAATCTTCGTGGTCCGAATTTTTGTTGGGATATTCTTTGTTGCTTTCAGCAATTATCTATAATGGATGTCACCGTTAATCAGTTTATCTTCATCAATCCACCCACCACACCCAACGTCTTTCTCGCCCAATAACAAAAAAACATTTAATATTATTACTGTAGTAATTTCTATTATTAAACACTCCATCAAAGCATTTTATTTAGAGTTATTAAGCTGAGGCGAAATAGGGGAAATTAATATAAGACGAGATTAATAGGCTAATTTTTTCAAATGGAAAAAAGACCTTTCGATAAAATCAGCATTAGTAATGCTTTTTTTACTAGCTGAGTTCGGACATCAAACAGTATCACAGTTGGGTTCGAAATAGGTGCCTATTATAATCAAAAGTATTTATCGATCTCTGCTACAAGTAGATGTAAATGTAAGTAGAATAGTTGTTTTGTGTCGAACTAATCTGTGGTATTTATGAATGTTGTTTGTGCAGGTTTAATAATGGGTAGCGGCTCTGAATGAGAAAGCGGAGAGCTGAGTTCGAATTCCAGTTGAGTTCGTTACATCCATTTACACAAGAATTCCCTGAGAAAGGTATGAATCCGTTTCTTCTCCTCCCTGGTCCTTATAGCCGTCGTTGGCAACCGCTCTAAAAGAGGGAAAACATGGAATTTAAACCAGCCTGGAAAGAATTGGGCACCGTCAGGCTATTTTGGACACGATACGCTAATGCTGCTACGACTGTAGTCAATGTGATGACCCTTAGACACTCAGGGGTTACGAAACACTTTATCATGTGAATACCTGGAAACATCCTGCTTGTCCTGAAAAAAAAAAATTAAAATAAAAAAATCTTTGAAATACTTTAGCCAAAAGGTATTTTTTGCGGGAAAATATGATGTTCCCTCTGCTACTGACGTCTTAGTGGCATTATCGCCTTGCTTGGGGTGAAATGATTAAAGAAAAATAACTGGTGGAAGAGAGTTGGATACATGGCTTTTCCCATGCAAAGGTATCATCCAAATGTTTTTGCAAACGTGAATGTACTGTATTCGAGTGTCATTCAAATATATATATATATATATATCATGACTCACCGACTTCTATGGCTGGACAACTTCCCCGAATGCCAGGCATCCTGCGACTGAAAAAAATCCTCTTCTCGAGGCTCACATCTGACAAGAGACCACGTGGATCTACGCGTCTTCGATATCATGCTAATGACAGAAATTGACCCGGGCAATTGGGAGACGGAAGCCACAGAAAGAACCTGTTGGGGAAAAATAGTCCACGAAAAAAAAACAACATCCTTTGCAAACACCAGAAGACAAATAGAAGAGAAGGAAAGAGCCTAAAGAAAAACAAGACATCTCTATTTCTAAATGCTCCTACCCTATCCTGCTGTGGCAGTGAATGTCCAATCAGATGCAACATAGGACTCATTTCACACACAAGGAAATGACGATGAGTCCAACAATGCACGGCAATGACTTCCACCAACGACGAAAGACTTAGGTGCGTGAAAAATGTTTTCGTATTTCAAAGTGTAATTAAATCAAACATCTTACATACGAAAAACATTATTTTTTCAAAACTCATCGCATCATATAATATTATCTGTTGTCATTGTTGTGCCAGACGCTAAAATCCACGCTAATAGCATTTGCTTGATTTAGAGGCAACAAAACCTCATGGCACCCTTTTTCAATCTTCTCCATCCGTCCGCGCAGGAAATTTGTCATAGCTCGGAAAAGATGTTCATTTGATGGTGAAAAGTCTAGGTTACAGGTAGGCAGCCTAACAGCAATGAAGTCTCCTCAATTTTCTCATTTTTTCTTCTTTTTTTTGGTTACATTGACAATTGTGATGGTGCACTGTAATGCTGAAGAAGTGTGCATCTTCGATTGACAATGACATATAACGGGTTTTTAAAGTATCATATATTCGATGCAGTTTTTGAGCATGACCACATCATGACCATCTGAGATAAGCTCAAAATGCAATAACCCTATCAAAATTCTACCAAACATATATCATTAAATCGCTGTTCAAAGGACCCTTGTTTAACTGCAGTTCCTGAGGCCTGGTCAGAACGAAGCCACTGATTTTTTTTTTTTATTAGAATTACGAAAATAAATTGTTCATCTCCAGTTACAGGTCAACTCCCAAAACTGGCATCTTGAGGATTTACCGGCAATTATTTCCAAATATACATCTAGAGCCTCGTCATTGACCAGTTCATGATGACTTCTCAACAGCGTCTCTTCACGACACCGAACTTATGGGGGAATCGATTACTGGTGCTTTGAGAAGAACAAAATTCTGCCGACAATGTCGGGTCGCCTGTGCATGGCTGTTGTTGAACAATATTAATCAAGGGCTCAAATTACACAAAAGAAGTTCTATCTAACATTGGGCTGTATTCGAGGCTAGTGTCACCTTCCTTGAATCGTCTGATTCACTTTTGAGCCATGCGTTGGTTGGCAGTTGCTTTTCCTTCCACATCATTAATCAAATCAAGACGGAATCTATTCCATGCAAGAACGCAATTTTTAGGCCATTTGCGTTGTGTTTTGACTTGTTTATTTATATATGCTAGTTAATAGTTCATTATGGGTAAGCAATGTCTATTGTATTACACTAACCTTTATCGCGTAGTCGGTAACGGTTATTTTTCAAATTATTCTAGAGCCTATTGAATACGAATAATTGTGGACCCGAATGCGATTTTTTGTAACTCTTTTATAGTGTTGTTTTTAACTTTTACTCACTATTTATTATTGATTTCTTCATTGTTGATTATTAATTCGTTAACTTGTGTTTCTGCGTGCATTCGTAGATTGTTAATTTGCTTATTATTTGTTTAGATGTTTATTTTCTTTTTTCGGGGGTTGTTTATCTTATTTGTTCAGATTAAAGTATTGGCTAAACTATGTTACATTAACTGTATTGTTTACTGTGTATATATTTGCATTTTCATGATAGTATTTTACAAGGTATTCCTTTTTAGTTTTTGATTTTTAAGTAAGGTAGTAAACATTTCTTTTTGTGTCTTTATTTTAAGATAAGTTATTCGTAATCCGTATCTGGGAATGTAATTAAATCTATTTTCTCCTCCAGACAGGTTTTATATTTATTGTTGTAGATTGATTTTCCATGATATCTTTGGTGTGGTTTAGTCTTAATTCTTAATTTCCCATATATGTTTAGAGAGGGTTGTGAGATTCAATATTTACTATTTATAACAGATTCATTTTGTGCGTAGTTTCTATGCTCTCAAGGTCCTTCAGTTATCCCTCTGTATGTTTTCTTAATTGTCTTCTGACTTTACAGTGGCTTGGTATATTATATTATTTTGCAAGCAATTGCCATTCAAGGGACATTCTCTCTTTGCTCTGCAGTTACAGGGGAGTTTGATTTGTGCGGGTGGTTGTTTCTTATTTTCTGTTGTGCTTTTTATTATTTATGTCATGTTCTCGACCATTATATATATATATATATATATATATATATATATATATATATATATATATATAATGACCGGCTACTATCGTTTTTCGAGCTAACCGGTCTGCTAAGTTCGCTAATCCCTGTTACAGACACGTGTGTTTGTTCAACAGCCACAGATTCCATCCGTGGTTTATACTGCAACTACGCTGAGTAGAATTTACTTACCGTTATGGGAGAGGATGCTTAATTTGAAGTTGTCAATAATATTCACCTACCTGTATGTGAAGAAGTTTCTCCTACATGTCATCACGGGAACTAAACATTTCGTGTTGTTCCCTAAGGGCCGTAGAATCAAGGCCTGTGTAGTTGGTATAAAAAGCAAAAATTAATAACATATACAATGCTTCTTGATAAAAATTTAACAGGATCTTAAGTTCGTCTTGAGAACCATCACAGGTTGTAAAGCACTTAAATAAGTCTAACATCACCTCAGTAGCACTTTTCTGTGTTAATAGCAAGTTAACCATTGCTCCAGGGCTAGGCTACTTATCTTCTATATATTTTGCCAATTTCAAGTCATTTTTTACTCTTTTAAAAAATATCTTCGAAATCTTTTTTATTGTCTTATTAAAGGACCCCACTTCCAGTTCCTCCCGTCCATCGTCTGTACGTCTATAGACACTTCTCGACAAAACTGCTTATCAACTTAACGTTTTACGTCACACCTCATTACCATATCTTTTACTTCGTATACTTTACGTATATTATCTTCCATATCGCTTTTCATCCTCCAAACAAAGTCATTTTTTTTCTTTTACAAATTATGAATTTACTAACTTCTGGAATTAAAGTTTTTGTTTTGTTCTCGAAAAAAAGTGCTGAGGAGAATCATTTCTCATTTGGTTAACGTAGATGTTCGCAGTAGAATGTTTTTACACTGTTAGGGAAATCTGCAAAGTGACAGTTACTCATCTCTTTATTTGTTAAATATCTTTATGTTGTTTACGTGCCATAGGGAAATTCAGAAGGTAATAGAAAAGAGATTCAATCGAATTTACGAATAGAACCATCGATCAGCAAATACATAGTTTGTGCTTTTCTTGTTGCTTGTTAGAGAAAGTCATTTATGAAGACGCTACTTAATATAGGCTTCTTCCTATAATCCAAATTAAAATAAATGTATTTCGATGCTGAAGAGTCATCAAGGTCACAAACTAAGCGGAAATGACCCAGGAACATTCATTTTCTTTGACAGAATTTAAAAGGGCTTCTTCTGTGTTGTGGATTATCCCTATACTGAAAGAAAATATGAACATTACTTAAGTTGAAACCAGTTTTACTAGAAGGGATTACAATTAATTAAATTCGTTTGTTTCTTAAAATCAGAAATGTTTTACAAGATTTTCTTTCTGCTAATAAATTTTCGATTTATTAATTATTTGTTCTTTTTTTTTCATTTTTCTGGTTTCAGAATAAAACGCCCCTAATTTAAAACCAGATTCTTAATTAATTTATTAAACTTGGTATAACCGATTGGCAAATGGAGGATTATTTACATTATTCGGACTATTGTTCTCATCTTTATCACAGCGTTTCGGCCGTTGTACGCTCCGGCCTTCTTCAGGTGGTTGGAATGTCGAACATAACCGTTTATTTCGCTCACTGGGGTAGACTGTTCTAGTTCCAACAGCCATGTTTAATGGATGTCAGTTATCAGTTAACTTCTGGTAAATTCCCTCAGAAATTTCTCCACTGGCTTAACCGGGTATTGAACTCACAATCTTTGGATTCTGTCACTGGATCAAACTAACGCCTTTATCCACTGTGCCATGTATCCTCAAGTACCTGGTTAAGGCAGTGGAAAATAGTGTAAATAGTGTACGTAATACCTTATCTTAGAAATATCGACAGATACCAAATGGAGGATTGTATTGCGCCAAATGAGAAAAGCGGGCTTATTTTGAATATCGGCATTCCAAATTATGACTCTTCAAATTTAATAAGATTTCTCAGTGCAGCACAAATCCAGTGAAATACTAGAAGAGAATACGAATACAGAATATGTTGTGCCAATTTTTTTGATGATGAAGGCATTATACCTACCTGTTTTTAAAAAAATAAGCATTTGAGATCGTGGTCATTTAACTGGGATCGAACGCAGACCCGCTAACAGGAAGTAAGCTCCTTTCACAGTCAGAAAACAGATTCAGGCCATCTTCTCAGATTTGTAAGCTTCTTGGAATAGTTTTGAAAAATAAGAAGCAGAAAACTGGTTTAGTAGTAATGATGTTTCTGTACTCAAACCAAGCCGTTGGTTCATTTTACCTAAAATCCTGAATGGTTCAAGACCCCTGGATCTAAGATACGCCCCGACTTCACTAGATCTCAATTTTCATAAAGGTAGTATTCATATGATGTACAAGAATGGATCATGCGTAATATAGGTGAAGAAATTCCACGACAAGCACTGAAAATAAATGCAATGTATCTGAATACAAAGTGTCATAATAGATCATTCCATGTTAAATAAAACAACAATGATTTTTGGGCAATTTTAAACGCCAACTTGAGATTTTTTCAACATTATGGATAGTGCATTATATATATATATATATATATATATATATATATATATATATATATATACATATATATATATATTAGACTAACCATAGCTCTCACCCTCAATGAGCAAAAAAAAATCAGCAAAAAAGTAAATATTGATGAGAAAACGAGGTTCACAAAGCAATAAACTGGTCCACAATCAGGCTCCCCACCCCCGGGGTTTGAGGGTTCGGGTGGTATGCAGCAGCCGTGTCTGAATTCTTTACTTGCTTTTCTTTTCTATAGTCAAATGTCAGTAGGAAAAACAATTTTTTGGCGACCAAATGAGACCATTGGTAAACTGTGGACACTTTTTCAAATCTTTTTCAGGTTTCAATAGATCAAAGCAAACACATTGTTTTGGCATTCCCATATTATACTGACAACGTGTATTTTGATAATGTTGTGCGGTTCTAAGATTACTGACAAAGATTATGTACATCGTTTTTACACTTGGATATCTCTGTTCATCGTTTCTTTCTGTACCATTCAACCATATTCTGGGAACAAAAGATTCCGACTTTGATCAAAGCAGAATTTCTTCAAAGAAATATTGATTTCATTTTTTTTCTTTCTTCCATATGGTCAGCCATGAGCAAAACGGTAGTTTCATTTCATTCCAAACAAAAGCTTTAAACAATGAAGATCTTGTTTGCTTCGGACTAAATAAAGAAAAGAAACATGTGTCAATGTATTTATTTAATGTAAAAGAATTAATGATGGTTAGAATTTACGTTGTGTAAACAGTTTACTCACGGATACATTTTAAGGTAGGCCAACTCTAAGTGGCATAGTTCTCTTTCCTGGACATCGAGAATTGCTTCTGTCCCAACCACAGGATACAGATATTCGGTCACGAAGATTTGAATTAAGTTTTGATTCTGTTGTATAAAATTATATGATGACTGAATTCTAAATCTCTCTCTCTCTTTCTTTCTTTCTCTCTCTCTCTCTTAGATAGAGCCATCGAGAAACCAAACCCCCAATTTCACCAAAATATCTCTCACTGACAAGAAAACCCAAAATGTACAACGAGAAGGTATCTCTTAGAAAACCCGAAATATATTAAAAGAAACAGTCATTATTTTTTAGAAGCCCCAGTCCGAACAAGAAAACCAGTTTAGAAGAGACAAAACCCAAAATAATAAACCTATCTACATATACACTTACAAGGGACGAAATCAACCTATTGAAATTAGGCCTAAAATTCTGCCCTGCTCCGAAAAGAAATATAACAGACCTAAAAAAAGACCTTAGAGAATTTGAACTAAAATTCAGACTAAAAGAAACATTTCATAATGATGAAAATATTACAGATGAATCATTACTAAAAAAAAAAAATCCGATTTCTTTCCAAACAAAAATAATAATTCTAATGAGCTGAACATATTTTTTGAAAAACTCTGGAACCTCGACCTACAAGAAAAATCCAAACCATTGGACAACCTTACATATAGTCAAAGACTAGCCTTAGAGAGCATCCGAAAAAATAATAACACAATTATAAAAGAAGCAGATAAAGGCAGCACTATAGTGATCATGGACAGAACATATTATAAAACAAAAATTCTAAAAACACTAGAGGATAGGAACAGCTACAAATTAATTGAAACTAACATAGACAAAAACATTATATCAAAAATTACAAAACTCTGCAAAACACATAATAAAATATTAACAAAAAAGAGAAGGATTTCCTAATAAACTTTGTACCAAAAACAAGCAATTTCTACGGATTACCAAACATTCCCAAATCGAGTGAAATAAAAGCAGCTATCCAGGCACAAAGATCTGAATACATTAGCATCCCAAACCCCAGTGACCTTACATTCAGACCAATAGTAGCAGGACCAGTCTGTCCCACTAGCAAACTCAGTAACCTAATAGACATAATATTGCAACCATATACTAAACAAATTAAAAGCCACATCAGAGACGATATCCATTTCCTTAGCTGCATACCACAAAAGGTAGATCCGGGAACACTTATGGAAACTTGTGACATTAGTAGCTTATATAACAACATACCCCATGAAGTAGGTAAGGAGGCAATCTCATTCTGGATTGGAAAACATCCAGAAACACTGCATCCCAGATTTACTAAGGAATTCATTATCGATAGTATAGACCTAATTCTAAACAATAACACCTTTGAATTTGACAACAAAAACTATATCCAAACCTTGGGTACTGCAATGGGAACAAAAATGGCACCAACATATGCCACCCTAACATTAGCTTACCTAGAAGAAAACCTCTATGAAAGGATAGAACAAATATATGTGGAAAATATAAAAACCCAATTCATTAAATCTTAGAAAAGGTACTTAGATGATTGCTTCATTTTCTGGAAATCCTCATGGGGTGATATTAACCAATTCCGCACTCTACTTCAAAACTTACACCCAAAAATAAAATTCACCCAAGAATATAATTTCAACGAATTACTATTGTTAGATATACTCATTAAAAATATAAACAACCACATAATGACATATATCTACCATAAGCCCAAAGACACCCAACAATATCTTCATTTCAAGAGCCACCACTCAAAAAGCTGCCTAAAATCCATCCCCTATTCTCTATCACGTAGGGTTTGTACTATAGTGACTGATAAACACCCACGAAAACCCGCCTAGAAGAACTACATAAAACTCTAAAAAAACAAGTCTACCCCCCAACAATAATAAACAAAGGTTTTGAACTCGCAAAAAAAATGTCCTCTAGACCAACTTAGAAATAAAGAAACGTAACATGGAGCCAACTCTAGCATATGTCTCAACATACAACAAAAACAATCCAGAACTATTCACAGAAATTACAAAAAATCTAGACCTACTTAGCAAGAATACTAAACTGAATAATATACTAAAACAAGAAGTCATATATAGGTATCAGTCAAAAACTGAACAACAGGGTCGCCCTGCACAAAAGCAAAATAAAATTGCCAGACAACAGAAAACTCTTTGTATCACAACACATATATAAATGTAACCAGGGTAAATTTAATATTATGCCAATATATCAAACAGACAATTATTCTTACCTACAAATACAAGAAAAAAACATCATAAACAAATTTAAACCAGAACTAAATAGATCATAACCCCACACGCAAAAGCACAGAACATGCACACATAATGGCCAACTATAGTGATCAAACCACTCACATACATACACACACGGTCACATGCGGGTGTCTGTGGGGCACGAATGTGTATATATATATATACACATATTGACAAAAGCAGGAGAACTACGCACAGGCAAGCAACCAAACCCCGCACAACTTAGGAAGTATGTGAGTATATGTGTACGTATGTATACGTGTATGCATGTATGTGTGTGTATGTATACTGTTTCCATGTAACTTGGGAAGTATGTGTATGTACGCATGTGTGTATGTGCGTGTGTGTGTACTAATTCCTTGTAATGGGATGGTATGTGTGTGTGTTTGTGTGTGTGTATGTGTGTGTGTGAGACAATGTGTATGTAGGGAGAGGGGATATACACATATGTGCACGAGTGCTGACAAAAACACAAGAAAATGGAAATAGATCTAAGAACACACAGGGATCATTAAAAGAAAAGAATGCCGATAACTCCTTCACCATTTCTCGGACCAATCTTAATTGTTTTATAACACTTCACGCAGAACTTTTCACAGCCAGTTCAAGAAAGACATTTGGGTTACTAACACAGAAATATAGAATGTCTCATATCGATAATATTTAACATGCAAAGACATAACAGAAAAAAAATATTTTTATTAATTTGTTGAAATCTCCACTCTTTGCCTGATGACGGTCGCGAGACCAGAAACACGTGTAACGAAACTATGGAAAATAAAGCATAATATTTTAAAAAAATTCCACATTACAACCAAAAAAGTTTGCGATTTCTCTCTTCTTTTTAATATATATATATATATATATATATATATATATATATAGAGAGAGAGAGAGAGAGAGAGAGAGAGGGAGAGAGAGAGAGAGAAAGAGAGACGAAGAAGACGAAGAAGAAGAAAGTCAAAGGAGGAAGAAGACTGACAGAAAGAAAGACTGAGGGAGAGAGACCGAGAATTCTATCATAAAGAACACTGCATAATGATAAGCAGATTTGCATCTCAAGCAAATCTACAGATTTGGGTTTGAATATTGTTTTGTAGGAAGAAGCTGTCACCATGCTGTGTTTATTCCTATATCCATACTGTCTATAAATATAAAAGTACCATCTTTGATATTTAACACTCTTATCCATAAGCATATTTTTTAAACAATATATGTCACTTTTTATGCCTTAGCCTATCAGATATTTTCTATGTTTATAGTATACCTCTCCCATATATATATATATATATATATATATATATATATATATATATATATATATATATATATTATTTATTATAAAGATATTACATATGGACAAAGAAGTTTCACGACAAAGATGCATTTTTATTTCGATGCATTTCAAAACATCTTTGTTCCACACCTGTCGTGATGCATTCGCATCGTAACAAATATGCATCTTTGTCGTGAGTACCTGTTTGTCCGCATGTAACAACTTATATTAAATAAATAACTATTGCTCTACTCTTGGTATTGAGCCCGATTTTAAATTAATCTTATGAACGTTTGAATTCATATCCTTTTCATTCTCGTTATATATATATATATATATATATATATATATATATATATATATATATATATATACCAGTATATGATTGGTGTATACAGAATAAATTCAATAACCAACAATTACTATTCTTAAAAGAGTGTTCAATACAGAGTAGAGCGAATATACTTATTTATTTAAAAATTATAACATACATATGTTATAAAATCATAGATTGTAGAATTCTACAATCTACATTCAACATCATCACTTGATAAGACATTATGTTATAACTTTTAAATAAATAATTATATATATATATATATATATATATATATATATATATATATATATATATATATGCTCGTGTGCACCTGTGTGTCTGTGTGTGTTTGTGTATAATATAAACATAGAAAATATCTCATAGGCTGAGGCATGAAAATGACTGTTATCATGCAATGTTGTATCCTAATCCTATTTCCTCATTGTCGATATCTACATAATCTATTTATCTTTAATATTGAGAGCATACTTCACAAGAAAGATAACAAATTTTAAGCGTAATTATATATATATATATATATAAATATATATATATATATATATATATATATATATATATATATATATATATATATATATGTATGTATGTATGTTTGGCATCCTCAGGGAAAGAATGATCGTATGTTGTTTAAACATTCTTTTTAAACTAAGAAAACTATGAAATTCTTTGTTAAAGCTGGACAAAAGTTATCGAATGAAATAAACAGAGACGGAAGGCAATTTGAGAAGGCGTTGCTACTCCAGACGTAATTCTCTGTGCACAGACATTGCCACAAGCAGAATTACTTCAAATGTAAAACACCGAAAGAACAAGCGAGAAAAGATGTACGCAAAGCAACCAACAAAAGCCCATTGTTCGCATTGACTTCTAAAATATTAACATGAATTCTAATAGAATCTGTAGATAAAATGCAATTAACTATTAAAAAACTTATCAGTTACGAGAAATAATTAATTAAAGACGTCTGTAAATGTCAGTTATGAACAATGAAACCAAAAAGTGTTAAAATGTTAGGTTTCCAAAATGTCACTGAATAATAAATACGAAATGCAGCCTAAAACTATTAGAAATTTGATCATGTTAACGAATTAATTCACCAAACACGTACTTATGATCATCTCCTTCCCATTAGAGTTTCTAGAAAGATTAAATCCTGTCGCATTTGAAGATGGAGAAGAAACAAATACATCTATGGTATTAATTTATATATTTAATCAAAATATTATTACCCGATACTCTCGATAACATAATCCCATCAATTTGTTGATACCTCGGGCGTTAGATACTTAAGGTTTCGATGCAAAGAAACACTCAATGTTGCTTGAAATCTCTTTGCAATTATCAAATTGTTTTCCTTCCAAAAATGTTGCAATGACCTGAAAAGATGATAAAGAAATTGAGGAAAACCAAGAAAAGGTTTCAATTTGATCTTCCATATTTAGTTTTATAATGTTTTCTTTGAGTGACTCGGGGAATGCGCCATTACGATTAAGTAATCATGGGAGATTTTCTGTAAATGTTTGTGCAGTTGGCGATAATATTTCTCTGCAAGAATTCATTCATTTTGGTTGACAGGCAGCACCATTCATATCCCACAAAACTAAGAGTGTCTTTTTTTCTAGGGTGTAGTTTGGGTCTTGATTCGTCTTTTTCCTTGTGTATTACTGTAATTCTCTATTTATAATACGGCTTCATCTATAATACGCACCGCTAAAGTTATGGTGAAAGTGTGGAAAAAGGATTCTACTCACGCATAATACGCACCCCTTGTTTGGTAATCGAACCGTATAATTTGTACCTCTTCAATTTCATTACGGCCAGCGTTACTCTTATTAAAAAGGATTTTAAACATAGAATGCTATTATTCTAATTTAGTTTTATGATAATTCTTATTTTATTTTACATTTTTAAGTATTGTTAGGTACATATGATTGTATTTACCATCATTATGGGGTCGCAATCGCCGAATGTTAGTGTTAAATTTTCATATATTTGTGGTGAGTAGTCATTTCGCAACTGAAATCGAGCTATGAAACGGTAAGTTTTTAAAGATTTTTTGTACCTGTGCATAATACGCATCCCCAATTTTGTTTATTTTTTTTAGAAAAAAATGTGTATTATACATGGCGAATTATGGTAATCATTGTCAAGTTTCGATGGATATGAACCCACTTTTTTATCACATGTCATGATTAAATACAGGTAGGCTTTCGTAGCAAGTCTACTCTTCGATGAGAAGCCGAAAACATTACGTTAAGCTGAGTATTCAGACGATAAGTAAATTCAGTTTTCCGAGTTAAAGAAGGTGTTTTATAATCGAAGTGTGCCATGTATTGAACTGTTTGGCTTGTTCTTGTTCAGTTCGCTTATTATTTCCTCAAATACAGTCTGTCGAAACTCAATATTGCTATCACTTGATCGTCCAGCTCGAAGAGAATCTATACGAGAAAAGTTCTCCGAGCGAAACTTGCCAAATTATCGTTGCCATATTCAGGCCCTTAAGGCTTCATTTCTATAGACATAACGAAGCTTTGTTGCCTGCCACTTCCGTTTAGTAACGAACCCTTTTTTTATTTCATACATTATGCATAGAGCGTTCAGTATGACTTTGATAGCAAATAAATATGAAAAGAAATAAAATAATATTAAAATGTAAGAATTAATGATTATTTTACTGTACGTATTCAGAAATCGCCCTGAAAGTCATCATGAAAAAAAACGCATGAATTTTCTCCCAACGTAATAAGTTGAAACTACTTCTCACAGGAAACGTTTGTACTTACTTCTATATTTATTGGATTCAAACAAGTAGAATATTATACGAGTCGAGAAAACTCATATATATATATATATATATATATATATATATATATATATATATATATATATATATAAAAAAAAAAATTACCTCAACACAGAGATAGTCTATTTCAATACGTTCTGTATGCGGCTATCATCAGCCCCTAAGTGTCTGCCACGGAGCATTGTTTTAAATTTATTTTCAATGTCTGTCCTCCTATGGTAGACGCCTTGTTAATGAGAATGGGTTTGTGTTAGCGATTGATGGGGGCGTAACATATCTTAAACCGGGGGAAACGATCTGAGGCTGGAGTTTATTTATGGCCAGAAACTTTCTTGTTTGTAGTTTAATATCAGTTCCTAATATGTGGCATTTCTTATAAAAGGCCCCAAGTGTATTTTTCTGGGAATCCCAGTAAATAGTTTTTGTACTACAGGTGTCCAATATTATTAATAAGCAATGGAGGATTTAAACTTAAACCCGTTAAGATTAATGTAAATTAGTTGAGTTATAGATTTATAGATTGTGGCTAATACCATACCACCAAATGGAATAAAATCCAACACATTTATATGTACATAATTTCATATATATATATATATATATATATATATATATATATATATATGTCCATACATATATGCCATAATACTTACATATACACCACATATATATATATATATATATATATATATATATATATATATATATATATTGAGTTGGGCAAATAGTTCGTTTGCTTATGACGTAGAAAATTTACTCTAAACCGAACGAAATTTTGTCCATCTCAACACACACACACACACACACACACACACACACACACATTGTGTTTTTTTTTTTTAGATATTAAACATTTTGTGGGAGGGACAATTATCCTGTAACACGATTTGGACAATTTTTCTGTTACATCCGGTATATATATATATATATATATATATATATATATATATATATATATATATTCAGGTATTAATTAAATAATATATATCTGTAAAAAATACAAATAAAAGAGAACTAGAGAAAAAAAACCTTTATGCTAATGTGTTTCGATCTTCAAGAAGCTTTATCAATGCAAGTGAGGAAAGTTTCATTTAGTAGCTTGTAGTTTGAGAAAGCAGTAAAATAGAGAAAGTTATGTTTTTAAATTTTGAATTAGAGATTTCGCTAACATATTCTAAAAACTTACAATGTAAGAAAAAGTAAACCATACCTGACGATGTTTCGACTTGTTAAACATTAAAAAAAAGTGCATTAATGCTGCTACTGATATATATATATATATATATATATATATATATATATATATATATATATATATTATTTTGTCTGTGCCGTACTTAGTAGAAAGCGTTCATTGTCAGAGATAGACCTAACAAATTTAGTTGTATGGATATGAGTTTGGCTGATGTCACAATTGAGCACTCTTCTGAATTAATGCTGTAAACGTTAGAATTTATATATTATTTTAGTTCTCATTGAATTCGGATATATATATATATATATATATATATATATATATATATATATATATATATATATATATATATGCGCGGGTGTGATTATTATTTACGTATTTTATCTTTTTATTTTATTACGTTATTAATTTTTTTAATTTTTTTATTGTTTTCTTTTTTTCTAATTTGAAAAAAAGCTTCTTTTATTTTTATGGCCATTCATGAATATGTTAGCTGGACAAAGGAAAATTTCGTTTAAGAAAGAAGATATTTGAAAAGGTTAATACTTTGTTAAGAATCAATGATTGTAATGTGAATAATATTTCGTCTCAGTTATTATTATTATTAGTAGTAGTAGTAGTAGTAGTAGTAGTATTGTATTTTTGACAACAATGGGTACGTTGCAATTCACATAAATACAGTAGTGAATACTGTATGTTGGTCTGCTGTCGGAGATTCGTCTCCAGCTCTACTGGTAAATCTCTCTTCCTCCGGGCAGAGAGGATCCCCAGACGAGGCTATGTCGAAGGGCAGCGTCTCGTCTCGGGAAACAGCTACCCGACCGCGTTTTATACGTGACTACGTGTAATTTTTAGCCGCATCTACAGGCTCGGATACGCTACATTAATTTCGGCCTTTTGCCACATCTGACGACGTGGAGCGGTTGGTAGATATTCTGCAGTTGGAGATTCATCTCCAGCTGTCCTGGTCATACTACTTGCTCCGGGCAGAGAGCATCCCCAGACGAGGCTATGTCGAAGGGTAGAGTCTCGTCTCGGAAAACACCTACTCGACCGAGTTTTATACGGGGAATTTTTAGCCAAGCATACGGTCTCGGATACCCCGCATTAAATTCGGCCTTTCGCCACATCTGACCGTGTGGGGTGATTGGTAGATGTCCTGTAGTTAGAGATTCATTGTGGAATACTCTTGACTCCCTTTTAGCAGTTGACTATTTCTTCTACGCGCCGATGGCGAATCTTATATGTGTTGTTCGTGTCCTAAGTCTTATCGTTCATTACTAATGTTCGTCTGGTATTCAGTAACCTTCCCTAGGTTACAACAACAATTATTATTATTATCATTATTATTATTATTATTATTATTATTATTATTGTTGTTGTTGTTATTTTTGAACTTGCTGGTATCATTGTTGTTATCTTTTTTGTTGTTTTAGATATTTTATGCTTTTCTCATATTATTGTGAATGAAATAGGATATCGGAGGCTTTAAAAAGTATTTTCAGTAAATATTTCTTCAGGTAAACACTGGGGTTTGGTGATCCTTAAATAAAATCATACAATTACTTCGCATTTCATTCTATTACAGTGGTGAGAATAATAGTTGATAACGTCGTTCTTGTTCGTAGAATCTGAGTAAACTTTTAATTTCTTATCGTTACTGGTTCTCTTTAGCATAGTAGCTAGGAAGGAAGTGGAGAAAAACCCTGACATTAAACATCCGCTGCTTTGTAGCCATATTCAATGCTTGAGGGCAAATTCGGAGAAGGAATCCCTAAGACAATCCGATGTTATGTTCAGCTTCGTTCCTGCAACTCCTCCGACGACAATGGCGCCAATTGGTCTCTAACTTTCTCTTGGACAGTATCGGTGACGTGGAGAGGGGAGACGTGCTGCATTGGCAACCGCCGATCTCTCATAAAACTCTATACAGGCCTGCACACTTGATGGAGAACACGTCTTTAGCATGCTGATCTACGACAGCGAAATTTTGGTGCATCTACTCTACCAACACGGTGACATCGGGGGAGAGCGTCTTCACATACATTCGCTGCAATTGAGACTCTCACTTTTGGGTGAGCCTGTACTGCCATAACATCAACAGCTTCAGTATAACGCTTTGGGCGCAAATCCATGGGGTCTCGAGAGACTGACCGATGCCACACCCAACTAGGAAGGGTAATTCGTTACTATTTTCCGTTTTAAAAGTAAAATCAATGGTGGGTTCAACGCTATGAAATTTCTTGACAGGATCCGATAAAGTTATGTCATGTAGATATATTATTAGATTATCATTTCTGTAACTGAAATAATAAGAATTTTTACAAGATAAAACTCCGTTAAGATAGAGGGAGCCATCATTAAATCAAAGTTTTGTTAATGCAGGTCGTTGTCGAAGGTGAGAAAAACATTAATTAGTGATGAATTGATACATTTTTATGATCTTATATGTCGAATGAGGCCATTATATGTGCGGAGAGGCCATTTTATATTGAGGGAAGTCATCTTATTTTTGATTTCGTTAAGTGTGTCTTTAAATATTTGTTTACGAAACATTTCTATATAAAGATTTTATATTGATATTTTTTCAATCTATTAGTAAGTTCTCCTGAGATTTTTTAAAAGTAAGAAAATAATTAGACCGATTAGTGAGATTAAAATTCTGGCTAGTGTGCCTACCTCTTTCTAATATAATGACTCTCATCACATTGCCCAGTTTATTTACTTTTGTTAAACTGTAAAGTGTGGTTTTGGAATAATGTTCAATCAATTTGAACTCCAAAATGTCTGATTTTTTTTTATTAATTTCAATATCGAAGGTTTTGAGTCTCCTTTGTGACCTTGTGTTCATTTATTTTACATATAAGTTGTTATCTACAAGAAGGCGTTTCATTTTCCGTTATACATATATATATATATATATATATATATATAATTTTCGAATAAATAATTATATATATATATATATATATATAATTTTCGAATAAATAATTATATATATATATATATATATATATATATATATGAAGAAATATAGTCATAAAATGTGCTATATTTATGGGATAAAGTGATCAATATCAGAGATAGAGCGTGTGTAAATATAAAAGTAAACATAGGAGTCAACACTTAGAGACGACAGTCTGTTTCATGTTAGATGCATATAGCATGAAACAGACTAAATATAAATGTTGAATTCTATGTTCACTTTTATATATATATATATATATATATATATATATATATATATATATAATTATTCGAAAATTATAACATAAATATGTTATAAATTCACGTGAGGCGGTTGGTAGATATCCTGCAGTTGGAGATTCGTCTCCAGCTGTGCTGGTCAAACTCCGGGCAGAGTCTTGTCTCGGGAAACAGCTACCCGGCCCCGTTTTATGCGGGGTCTACGAGAATTTTTTCATTGTGGAATTCACTTGACTCACTTCTAGCAGTTGATTACTTCCCCGCGCCGCAGACGAATCTTATATGTGTTGTTCTTGTCCTAAGTATTATCGTTCATTACCAACCTTCCTTTGATTATTCTATTCAGTAACCTTCCCTAGATTGCAACAGTATCATATACTAAAATTTCATAAATATCTATAATGGTTCTCATGAGCACTTCTGGAATTTGTTTCAGAATTTATCGAATAACGCATATATATATATATATATATATATATATATATATTAATTTGTCGGGTTACATCGAATCATTCCTCCGATGATTATGATTTCTTATTATTCCCATGTAGCCAAAATTATTACACAATAATGGCAGACTTTGTCGACTGATACTGATTCTCTTGACTTTCAATTTGACAGTCACATATTAACGCTTTCTTTTTCTGTCTTGCTTTGAAGCTTTAAACCATAAATTATTTTGTGTGAACTCCTCAGTGCTTTAAAAGCTACAATATCAATAAAACAATGACGTTTTTAAATAAACAGTATCCTTCACAAATGTTCCACGAAACTTTTGCGGATTTTGAGTTTGAATTATAATTTGTAGACGTTTTCCTAAGCGTCTCTGATAAATCTGAATTTGTCCGAGTTAAGCGACATTTTAGATTGTTGTATATTGGGCGTAACTTAATCAAATACAAGTAATATAACAAGAAGCAAAAGGCAAGATTTTAGGAGGAACACTCAAACTAGTTACAGTACAGCACTATTAAAAGTTAGAATTAACACAAGGAAAGGAAAAAACAACATCAGAAATCTGAGTTCTACGATCATATTTACTATTAAGTATTTGCAACAATTTCCAATATTAGTTTTGGAAAAAGGCGTTGTTTTTTTCTTTCTTTTTTTTTCACTGACTATCCAGTCTCTTCTTTTCAAAACTTCAACATTTGTACACAGACACAAACACACACACATGCGCACACACACACATGCACACACACACACATACACACACACAAACACACACACACACACATATATATATATATATATATATATATATATATAAATATATATATATATATACATATAAATATATATATATATATATATATATATATATATATATATAAATGTATGATAATGGATTCTAATAGCTTATTTTTCACTTTCGCAAGCCTGAAGCTTCGAAAGACGAAGCCTTGAATGTAGATAATTAATACATATACATATCCTCATCGTTGAGAAGATTTACAAGTTAAGTCTAATAATTCAAAAAGTATTAAGAATAGGATTTCTATGTGGATATAAAAAGCTTCAAAACCAAGCAGGGGAAGATATTTCTATAAGAAGTAATTAGTTTCTGTATTTATCATTGTCGTAGTAGGGGAACGTGGGATAGTCTTCATTTTGCTGAATATCTTATTGTAAAAATTCTTAGTATTACTTATTTCGGTTACTTCATCTCCCATCTGTGAACACAAAATTCTTAAGGCAATGACCATATCCTGCAGGTTCCTAAGGATACAAATCTTAAATTCCGATGGAGATTACTTCATACAGTTGATCGTCGAAAATAAAACAGCCTTACATTACAACGAAAACCAAGTTATAGGCAATAAGCTATCTAAAATCTTATAATAACTATGTAAACACGAAAAAACTAAAAGACAAAATAAATCTTTTTTAATCAAGGTGATAGTTTTTTTAATGACATCCGTACTTTTCTTACTTAAGCATTTTAACAACTGTTTAATATTGACGACTTACTTACTGAAAATCGAGTGAAACGAAATGTTTAGCTTATAATATAACCGGGTTGCTTTTCGCTTTAAATAAATTTCGATAGAGTTTTCTTATTAGTAAATAAAACGGCAACCATAAGAGATATATTCAAACATCTGAAAAGATGATGTATATAAAAGGACATAAGCTTTTCATTATCAAATCGTATTTGTTCAAAGATTCACAACAAAAAGCGACTGTTTGAAGCTAAAGTATTTACACAAGTTAAAGCTTTCATATTACTCATCTTAATAAACTAGGCGTACTGCCTACTCCTGGAGGAAGCCCTATTTCTAATGACTCATCGAAGATGTCTTTACTCAGTAAAATTGATACTATCGGTGCTAATCGTAATGGAAAATCAAACTTTCCTTATAAGGAAGCATTCGGCATTCAATGACCGAGCAGTTAGTGGTACCTTCGGTAGGCCAGATGGAAATTTTTAAAAATCAGTTGAAATAGGTATAAAAGACAGATATATAGGTTACACAGAAGAACAGTTTTGAAAAGGTGTACAAAATGGAAATATTATATGAAGTAGCTCGAATTAGATGCTAATATATATATATATATATATATATATATATATATATATATATATATATATATATATATATATATTGAACAATAAAATATTAAAAATTAAAATCTTCAGACACATTGGGTTGTATATTAATGTTCTTTCGTTTTTATGATTATTTCATTTACATTCCTTGACTAGTTTCGGCCAACACGGCCATCATCAGGAGAAAAGATATTTTCTGCTTGCTGCTAGCAGTGAACTACAGAAATGAATGTCTTGATGGAGAAATTGAACCTTTGTAGTTTTCATTTGTTTTTTTTTAATTTTTTAACATGAATTTTGGTCAGTCCTTGTGTTGGTCAAACAGTGTCTTTTAAGTTGCTATTTGAGATAAGAACTGGATGGATTCTACTCTTGGAAATTTATATTTACATATATTTACACTTTTTTCCAATATTGATTGGAGTTTCCTTCCTAGCCTTTTGTTTGAACTCATGTGGAAGTTCAACATCTTGATTATGCTATAATGTTCTATTTGAGTGATACGTGATATCCATTTAAGTTCTAATTGTTGTTGAAAATCTTCAACTGATGTCGCGTCTGCTACTCTTTGTTTGTGATTCTGTAGGGCCATGTCACAAGCTTCGAAAAGGGATTATCCCCGGTCAACTTACAGGCTTTATTCGCTTGAAGCTATTTTTAACTATTGATCTGACAAAGCGACTGTCTAGAGCTGGCAGTTTAGATATTTCTGAACGAGTTTGATGCCATGCGTGACATCCACATGACAGACTCGATCAGACAAAGCTGTTTAAGAACATGACTCTCGTTTGCAGGTTAATGTTTTGGTTTTCTAGCAACTTTCAGTGTTGGGCAAAACTATATCTAGCTCAGTCTTTTCTAAACTCAATTTTCTTATAGCCAATAAACTTTGATGGAAACATGTGGTAACTGATCGTCTCACTTAGAAAACTGATGTGAACTTACTGATATTTTAAATAGAAATTAGCGGTAACATGTTAAATCAACTTGTCATTAACTTCACAGAAAATTATATGATGAGTAAAACTATACCATAACTTTTCTGTCAGGAGATTGTCTCTTAAAAGTTCAAACACATTGCGTCATGTACCAACGCATAATGTGCCCCACAGATAGCCCTGCATGGCCTAAGTTAAACAAAGACATAGATATGAAAACTAAAGAACTTGAAGCTCTACACATACAGCAGCCAGTCCTTTGGGGTCCTAGCAATCAACGCAGGCATTGTCCAGAACTAGCTACTCGGACCAACCCTATTCTTACTTTACATAAATGATCTGGTTAAGAGTATAATCAGATCATTTGTTAATATCTATGCTGAAGATACAACAGCATACGGGTGCACCTCCAAAACTAAAGATAATCAGAAATTGACATTTGACCTCTATTCTGAACTAATGTCTTAGTGGAGGAGGCGGAACTGGCTGGTTATATTAATACCTCGAAATCCAAACTAATTACATTCCAACATCGCTGATCAGACCCTGAGCTGTCACCAATAAAGATTAATAGCTGTTCTCTCAATACGAGGTCTCATGTGACTATTGGGCGCTTTAAATTCAACTCAGACCTTGGGGAGCTAGAACATATTTAAATTTAATGAATTGGTCATAATTCCGATTTAAAAGAAAGTTACTTTATTTATAAGAGAAGGCAATTTACCAAGACGAAATTGTATAGAAAGAGCTTTAAGCGCTAGATTATCCATAGTAATTTGGCATTCAGATTCTTACTGTATTTCATATTTCCAGACAGATCTTCTGTTATCACAATGTGGGATAGTTATTAACAAATTTGATAAAACCCAATAAGCAATTAAATGTAAAAATTTACAAATTAAATGTTAAAATTTCATCGTCACATCCATTTCCTATGCATCTGTGCATTTATCAAGTAAAGCATCGCTGCAATCCGATGAAGTCATAAGGACGAAACGTGTTGCACAATTTTTCCACTTTGTCCTTAGATTTCCTAACAGAGAGATCGATAGGTAGATACGAATAGGCGAATATATAATATCAATGAGATATTGACAATCAGAAAGAGAGATAAGTAAGACATTGGACAGGGTTGTTTTTAGTTGAATGGCTCCAAGTTGGCGAGAGAAACAATTGTTCCGATGCTTAGAAAGAAGAAATAAAATAACAATCAGTGGCAGGAAGGAAGAAACAACAATAGAATAAAAAAAACTGTGTGGAATTGGGAGAAAGCGAACAAAAAATGAAACATATGTAAACAAATGCAAACAAATGAAAAAGAAAAAGACACCATGGACAGAAAAACATGAAAAGGCCAGAAAAGTTCCGGTACAAATTGCAAAGGGCAGATAATGAAACAAATTCAAATAGAGGATTTTACTGACAAATGTCGGCTCAAAATGTCTATCCAGCTCTTGAAGAGAAATTTGGAGTTGAATACATTTTATTATTTGTTAGTTTAATCTTTGGGCATCTACCAACACAACGTGCCAAATTTCAAACAATTAAGAATTATTTTTCCGTCTGACACAAAACTCTCTCTTATATATATATATATATATATATATATATATATATATATATATATATATATATATATATATATTGATGCATGTTTCATTAAATCGTATGGACAAGTTTTGTCTATTTATTTTAAGTAATTTCCTTTCATATTGTCTGATCAGCTTAATAACTTTATCATTGAAAGACGAAAGGAATTCGCCATATTGATACATGTGTAAATCCAATCTCAGCTTTCGGCTTACATAAGCCATTATCAAAGATGAGAATTACATTTCAATATATCAAACAACACACGGACAAAACAATAATAAGTCTATTTTTGTTGCATGAAAAATTTCAAAGCAAACACAAACTCGGAAGCGAAAATCGCGTCGTAGCGCGTGACGTCACACATGACCCCGCGAGAGTGAAAACGAGAAGTATTGAGTATAGGATGCCGTTGATACAAACCAATGCCTTCTGTTATTAATTACTAGCAGCATAGCCCGGCGTTGCCCGTGCTTGATTCAAAAATCGTACGACTCATACAGCAATCGCTATCACTTGACTTAAAATATTTTTGCCCTTCCTTGCCTTTAAAGGAGTGCCCTTTGCTGTGCTGATGTTGCTACATGCCTTACTTCTTGCCTATCTCACATTGCGAATTTTTTCGAAGCTCTATACTAAACATTAAATCTGTTACGAAAAAAGAACTAAACAAAATGAAGACAAAACGATCAGCTTTAAAAAAGGACACGTAACTGGAAAAACCGAATGAAAAAAGTATGTAAATAACACTATACTTTTTCACACCCAACTCAGTTCTGCGGAATCTGAATCAACGTTGAATTTAAGCAAGCGAATGAGCCAATTGGAATAAACTGTCATGCAGATTTAAATTTTTCCCACTTGTGACAAATGCAGCTATCGATTTTTTTTTTTTTGCATGCTAGCATGCTAGTTAACATTCGTGTCAGTCAGCTGTTGGCTCTCACGCTGGCCAATAGAATCTTCCTGCCTATTCGTGGCAGCCGGATATAGGCTCTCACTTTGGCTAGTAGAAAATGACCGCAAACTACATGAAAACTGCCGTATAAGCATGAAAAATCGATTATTTCCACTATCGATGGGAGTTGGGAAATGCAAAGTCGGTCTTGGCCTTGCCGCTAACTTGGAGCATAAACATGCAAATTTTGGTGCAAATCCGTCGAAAATTGCGGCCGTGCATTCGTTACACACACGCGCGCGCACGCGTATCCTGCCTTTTATAGATAGAGATAGGCATTTAATTTGTGTCTATATTATTTAATGAAACATGCATCAATGAAAAATTGCTGCCTATATATATATATATATATATATATATATATATATATATATATATATATATATATAAACACAGAGGGTAGCAATAAAATCACTATACAGTTACTAACAATAACAAGACAAAAGAATTAATCAAGAGTCCAGAAATGTATTATGAAAATGGTTTTGGTTAATTATGGCCAATAACAATAAAATTCTATGGTAAACAATAATAAATCAATTACCGATAATTTTCCGAACTGCAAGACACCTGATTGAATGCATTCCCTACATTGAGAAAAGGGAAAAATATCACAACAGAATGATTCTGACGGCTTAAGTCTGCAAATGCATCTCGAAAAAATTGCTTTAGTTCATCGATATTTCACCGTTTCTTTGGAAAAATGGAATCTTTGATAATTCCCCATATAGCAAAATCTGTCGGTGTTAAATCTGGTGAGCGAGGAGGACCCTCAACGCTGCCACGTCGTTCTAACCATATTCTTGGAAATGTTGCATCAAGATAATTCCTTGCCCCATTCTTCTGAATGTGAAGCTTTGAAGTATAGTGACTTTATTACCACACAAACAAACACTATATATATATATCAATTTGAGCCGCTATCCATTACATCCATTCGAATCCGTTATATGCAGTTACGTGCTAATACCCTTATGAAACATATGAATCCTCTTCTTCTTCTTCTTCTTCTACTCCAGTTACGGGTAAATAGGATGACAGAGTGGGGTCTATAGACTTGGGTGGCAACTAGTCTAGGAGAAGGACAGTTGTGAATTCAAAACATGCGGAGGGGCGTTTGGGGACCTTGTAGCACACGATGCACCAGGTCCCTGATTTCGGCTCTTCAAAAACTCTGGTTGGTTCTGCACAGAACCTTCACCACTATAATCAAATTATATGTGCAGGTTGTTTGCTTGTCGCTTTCTACGAACTGAGTGGCTTGACCTTCATGCATCGTAAAAGGGCCTCCGGTAGGTGTGGGTCAACAACCCGCGTCGATCAACAACAGGAGAGTCCATGATATTATATATATATATATATATATATATATATATATATATATATATATATATATATATATAATACGTTAGTATATAATAAGTGAATCCTATTAATTCAATATAAAATATAAAATATTAAAACTGATTCACACATAAAGCTCAATGTTTTAATTAAACAGAGAAACATATTTCATACAATAGGAATTGACAATTCATTAGGTTAATGATAATTTTCAGGTTGTAAATTGAGATAAAATTTATAAGGAATTTTCAAACCAGTCAATGGATGATAAATTATTGAAATTTCAATATCTTATCATACATTGACCGATTTGGAAAATCCTTGTAAATTTTATTTCATTTTAAAAGGTGAATATAATCATTAACCTAATGTAATGTCAATTCCTATATCATGATATATATATATATATATATATATATATATATATATATATATATATATTATGAAATGGACCGACAATTAGTTAAGACATATTTTTTTATGTTTATACGTTCTCTTTATAGATACAAATATTTAAGTAAATGCTCTGTTTATAATAATCAGTATTAACAACATTTACCGGCCTGAATTTCCGAGAAATTTTCATAGAGAATATGCGTCCTCCGAAAGGAACATGTATCTTATACGGAAACGTCATATAGCCTGACGTGCCTTAACCGATTGAGCCACAGTGGAGCGTTCGGTTAGGTAAAGTCTGTTTTAAATTGACCTTGCTAATCGAAACATATCATAACATTTTTCAGCTAATATTGGTGCATAGTTATAATTTACATTTGAGCTGCGGTGACACTATTTAGCTATGGTAATTGGCTAACTAATTAACCATAGAAATTAAAACTAAAATAGACATTCTTAAAGCGGAAAAAAGAGCTATAACGAAAGATAGACTGATTGACGTTAAAAGAAAGATTTTAATTTGTTTACAAAAAAAAGAAAAAAAAAACGTGGAGAGAGCTGTGTGTGAGGTCCTGTCGAGTTAATTAATGTATCGCCGAGGGAGATAGAAAGACAAATATGGAATTATCGGCGAAAAAACACATGCCGATACAGGCAGTGAGAATCAGTGTTAATTATCTTTCCAAGATATCGTTTAATTTTTTTTTCTTGGATACCGGCGAAGAGAAGTAATGTGGCAATTATGAAATTTTGGCATTGTCTCGATATAGGTGACAGGATTGTTATGATTTACTTTGCCAACAGACATTAAGACGTCGAATGGCAATGGGGCAATTGTAAACTTTTGGCAATCTCCAGAAAATATATTGACGAGATAAAAGAATTTAATTCCTTAAAAAGTCTAGGATTCCGTGATAATGCTAACTTGGCGTAAAGAACCATATGGTAAACTTTGATAGTGATTAATGACACGGTAAGAGTGCTGCATAATTGACTTTTTGGTGGCCCAGGAAAAAGAGAACGTGACAAAAATTTAATTGTCAAGGAGAATTTTGTAAACAAAAATTTCTAGATTATAATTTTAAGGAGGCCAGCTTAGCCACACCCGCACTGACGAGAGATCATTGGTCGAATGGTAGCATAGTGATAGGCGGAGGTGATGAAAAAGTTGGAGAAGATGTTAACGCCCACTGAAGGGATTGGTATGAGATATCAATGTGAGAGAGAAAGAGTCTAGGAGGATAGCTCTCTTCCGACCTTCCCTCACGAACGACGGAGACCCCCACTCCAAAATGGGAAGTGGTTAATTTTCCAAAAATGGTAAATAATCAATTTTCCTGTTCTGACAACAAAGAGATTTCTTGTTAGAAATACAAAATTACCGAGAACCCTAGGCCGCGTCGGGCCCACACACCAGGTTTTGGTCGGTACCCATATAAACGACCATCTATGGGTCGTTCAAGAGCAGTTGAGTGGAGAAAAGTTGGAGTTAGAGTTGGAGTTAAGTTGGAATTGCAGCTGAGTTGAGATGGTTTTGAACCAGGGCGTTGACTCGCAGAAGCTGACCGAGAGATTCCATGACCTCCGACTTCGCCGATGCTACCAACAGCAAGTTATACTGTCAAACGAAGTTAACCCAGCACTTAAAAACTAAACCTGTGGACTTAGAGGCCCAATTTTTTTTTAAACATAGAAGTGTCACATGTAGGAAACGGGCTGGGAGAAAAACACTCTCCTCTATATAACAGAAGGATAAAGTCAAATTTTTATTTCTTAACATACTTGAACCTCTTGGGTTTTTCTTTCATTTATTTTTTTTTCTTTGCGTTTGTGCAATGTCACCTTCAATTTGGACTCTACGGCTCGATACCGGGTTGTTCTTGTCTACCTAATATCAAAGTCACAACGTGGGTAGGTTAGGTCTTGAGAGCGAAGTCACTCCAGTAACCAGACGTTGCAAGTGAGCTGTGAATAATAGAGTTGGAATTGAACCGGTACGACTGGTGAATCCGTTAACCTCGACGACCAGAACTCGACTTTGGTGCCACTACTGGTGCCGTAACCACTGGATTCGACACTGGACGGCTGAGTGTCACATATTGGTATCCTGACCCGGGGATTTTGCCGAGTAGCGACGACCACCGAACAGGCTGGTGGCAGCGACAAAGAGTCAACCCCAAAACGCCGGTAGAAGAAACATTACAGCTTCGCGCCGTGACTGGGAGTTGACCACAGGCCAACGGCTTGGTGTCACATTGCATCAAATGCATAGTGTTCGCAACAATTATATGTTTCACCATTAATAGGATTTTCCGAAAATAATGCCAGATTTTAGAATAAACATTTTACTTGTCTTCTAATGCATATTTTTTATAAATGTTGTTCAAAAATTAAAGTGTCCTCCTCTTTGATAATTTTATATTAATAGCTTTCAGACTTTAAGTTAAAGCATTATATACTCCTGACTATTAACAAAAAAGAAAAAAAAAAGAAAAGAGGTATTTACTTTTTGGGATGAGTTCATACTTATCAATAATATTTCTTAAATCTCTGCTAACATTAACAGTGCATGTGCCGAAGGACCTTATTGTGATCCGACAGTATGACGGTGGTTTTTGAAGCTCCGCAGTGGGGATACGGGTCTTGAATATGAATGTGGTAGAAGACGTTTATCTGCAATTGAGAAACAGCATCTGAAAACACTAATCGAATAAAAGCCACATCAATGTTTCAGAGAAATGTTTCAGATAATGGATGTCAGCATTGTCAGATCATCTGAAGAAAATGTGTAAGGGAAAAAACTCGATAAATGAGTTCCACGTGAAATCCATAAAAAGAGGGTGACCTTTTCAAATGTGTTCGATGCTGCATCTGCGATATTCGAATGATCGATTTCTTAAACGAATAGTGACTTGTAATGAGAAATGGATTCTTTATGACAATCGTAAACGATTGCCTCAATAGATTGATCATGATGAAGCATCCAAAAACTTTCCAAAATCAAAATTGCATCAATTAAAGATTATGATGACTGTCTGGTGATCCGCCATTGGCCGTATCCATTACATCTTTCTGAAATCTAACCAGCGCATCACTGCAGAAGTTTACTGCCTGCAATTTGATGAAATGCACATTCAGGTAGCAAAATGCATTTGACTCTGATTAATCGACGATGTCCAATTCTGCTTCATGAAAATACTCGGTCACATGTTGCCAGTATGACACTACAGAAGCCCACCGACTTGAGATATGACACATTGCAAAATTTACCATATTCCCAATATTCTCACACACTGACTACTATTTTGCAATCATCTTGACATATTTGTTTAGCCAAAAGTCATTCCGTTATAAAAAGAAGATGCAGAAACTTCATTCAAAGTTTTAATGACGTCCAAACCTTTAGATTGTTATCGTAAAGACATAAATAACTTTGTAACTCGATGGCAGAAATTGATTCTAAAATCGAACATTATTTTCCGAATACCCTTAAAGGAAATGAAATTGTTTACGTCCTGAATAGACAAGACATTAAACAATTTGCCCGACATATATATATATATATATATATATATATCAGTTTGTTCATATATCTATCTATCTATCTATCTATCTATCTATCTCTCTCTCTCTATATATATATATATATATATATATATATATATATATATATATATATATATATATATATATCCTTCCTGTGCTGTGAAGTGCTGATTTCAGCACAGTTCACATACATTAATTCGGACATAAAAATTGTTTCTAAAATCGGATACTATTTTTCGAAGAACCTCAATATAAATGAAAATTTCTATCTTCTGAAAAGAAAATGACATTAAACATTTTGCCCGTATATATATATATATATATATATATATATATATATATATATTAGCCTTTCTGTGTTGTGCAAAATTCCAAATTGAAAAATTATTTATTATCAATAAGTTTCGTAGACGGGCGAACTTTTAATTATGTTTTATTAGTTCCCCGACATGAAGTACGACACTTTGCCATATTTATCATATTCCCTTGTTATCTCACCCACTGATTACCATTTTTTCAAGAATCTGAAAATGTAGTCATTGGAGAGTAGACACCTATCTACCGAAAAATAAATAATAAAATATTAATTTGCTGATAATTTCTTAACATTGGTTATATTAAGGCTATATAATAACTCGATAGTTAGGTATATATATATATTAAAAAACGTTGGCTTTTTTCCTGGCTACTTAAATCTCATCTGTTGGTAGCGATGATCAAATCATTTACCCCTTGTCACTCCAGTGGGTCTAAAACTGACTGTATGTTGAAAGGAAAGGAGACTAAAGCGGTTGTTTCAATTAACTTGCACCTGGATGTATATATGTAAATGGTAAATGTTTCAAATTTGATAAACTAATCCGGTCTATTTTCAGTTACTTTGAAATCAAATACATCTACTTACATTATTTACATAAGAACTCTTGTCCTCATCTCTGTTGCTATTATCCAAACTATTCAACCATTATACATTCTAACATTGAAATTAGGCCTTATTCCTGGCTACTTATATCTCATCTGTTGTTAGTGATGATCAAATTAATGCTCTATGACTTGTATTCATCAGACATTGTTTAATAAAAGAAAGAATACACTGAATCGAATTTTGTTTAGGGTCAATCTTCCAAATGCAAAGACACCGAGTTCTTTGAAAATCAGAATCCAATGTTTCGGATTTTAATTAACTCGATCTAATCTAGGAGAGAAGGACTATTCTTCAAGTCTTGATGAAGATTATTCGCTTATATATTGTCACTATATAATACAAAGGTCCATGTTAATCTAGGGAAACGTTTTGTTTATGTCTTGCATTTCCCGCAGTCTTTATTTTCTAATCTTGAAAGACCAGAAATAGAACTACTCATAGTGAACAGCGGCAAAATCCGTACTACACTATGTTCCTCTATACTGTTCAAGTTCTTTGATTATTTGTGCCACGTACATGATTAAGTAAAAAAAACGACTTGTCATTCTGCCAATCATTCCACAGCAATCGGTAGGAAATAAAACAAAAACTAAGGACCCTAAAATATCTAACATAAACCCTATCATCCTGTGACTATGTAAATATTGTCAAACATTTCTTAATATGACTCCAGCTATCCGCACCTCCTCGCAATATTTACAGGAAACAAAGCAGCCTGTGAGCAAACAACTTGATGACAAGATAATATTTTCGTTTAAATCTCTATACATTTCTCGCTTCTGTAATTTCAGTATGTCTAATCAAAAATTAACACTGAATTAGTTTTTAATATTCAATTACCATTTAATTTTAATTGTTTGCATAATTTATTTGCATTATTTAAATTAGATATTTAAATCATTAAATATTAATTAATTATTTTAATATTTATCATTTAATTATATGTATATAATATATATAAGACATATTATATATATTATATACATATATAATATATATATATATATATATATATATATATATATATATATTTAAAAAAGTGAAACAAATTCCTGCACAAAGCCTAAATTGGGTAATATCAACTCACGGATTTACGCTATGTATTTATAGAATAATACACACACACGTGCACACACATACACATACACACACACTTATATACATGTATATTTGTGTGTTTTTGTACGTGAGTTGAAAATATGGATTAAATCCAGTAGAATGATTAAATAAGGAACAAGTAGGAATTAGTTTCCAAAATATTTGGGAAGTGGAATAATGCAGAGTTATGTTTTAATTTTTAAATATTATGTTGTTTACTTTCCATTGGTTGTTTGGACGTCACGTGTATAAATTATGGCGTCTGTGTGTATAATTAATGAAAGTTTAACCCAATTGAAATTTTGTATCAATATTTATCTCTTACAGAAAATGAATTATTATACGCCAATTAGACATCTTCGATATTTATTCTAACTCCACCTTTTCAAAGTTAAATTCTGCAATTGAAGAAGAAATGCTAAATTTATAATGTCAATTGAAATGTTTATCATGTCAGCTTTAATTGTACTTAGTTATAAAATTTCCAGACGACATCTTTTCTTGTTACATGTCCATTAGCATTGATCCACTACTTTTACCACCAATGTTTATGTAATCACTTTACATGTCCGAGTAATGGGAATCTACTTTTGATTGTGTTTCTCTAAGATTTACATTTTGTCCTGTATATAAAGCATATAATTAAAAATTTGATGTTTTTACTAATTATGCAACAAAGTCAGGGCCGGAGAGCTACTCAATGTAGAGTGTTACTGAATAAGATTTTTACATAAATGTAAGAGGGCAAGAAGTGAGAATATGTAGGAAAAATAATGGTCGACTAAACTGGAAAGAACACTCGGGAGTCAAAGTAGAGATACTTGGGAAGATGATGTCCGGTTGGAACTTCCTTCTTACTAATGGAATACGAAGAAAATTGGAGGCGGGGCGATTTGTTTCAGTGTGCATGGGTTTTAGCTGTGAAGGTCTGAACTGGTGGAACGAAAATGTTTGAAATAGAGATGGAGTAGCGTGAAGCTTACGATGTTTCGTCTGTAAGAAAGTGTTTTTTTGTAGGGGGGGTAAATATTCGAGCAGATATGGCAGTAATTTCACATTTAGTTTCATCTAGCCCGTGTAAAAGGAGAACATAGCAGGAAAAGTCAGTTACTTTCTAAAGACGAATTGACCATGTTTCCAGCATCTTTATCAATAGATCCTTATGTGACGTCCTTGTCGCAGTGCCAACTGTGACGTCCTTGGTCGCGGCGTCAGCTGCGACGTCCCTAAACACAGCCTTCGCTCGCTCCTCGCTGCTCCGTTCGGGTGTCGCCGCTCTAAACGTGACGTCCGCCTGTCGCGTCAGTCGTGTTGTCTCGTCCTGTGACGACCAACTTGTTTGGTATCGGTCGCGGCACCCAAATGTGACGTTCTAACCTTTTGGTGATTTGGATGGGAATCTGGTTAGATTCGATATCAGCCTCGTCGTTCCCAATTCGCTTCCAACGCCTGGTTACCAAAGTAACTGCACTGATCTCCAGTCTGCCTACCCACGTTGTGAATTGACCTCAGGCGGACGAGATCAATCAGTAGTTGGGGCCGTAATGCAAATCGGGTTCAACGGGGGTGACACCACACAAATATGCATAAAAGAAAATAAAATGATAACTCAAAAATTCAAGGTATCAAAAAAAAAAAGAATAACAAACTTTATGTCTAGTTGTTGGATACATAGGACTGCGTCTATTTTCCCGACCCGTTCTATGGAGTGTGACACGTTGTTTTCCGTTAGGCGAATTTTAACGCTTCAAGTTGTTTGCTCTTTAAGAAATTGGTTTTTCGGTTTGTCTTCGGCGAAAGTCGAAAAAAAAAAATTATTTTGGTGGTCTGGATCTAAGTCGCTCTTCAAATTAATTGTTCTTGGATTGAAGAGGAGTCCGGAATTTGCGCGAATCTTGGTCAGCTATCTGCGAGGCGGGAAGTCTCTCGAACCGAACTGGAACTCAACTCGAACAGAAACTGCAACTGCAACTCAACTTCACTGAAAACTGATTTCTGCTCGCTGCGACTTCGCTTATATGGACGCCGACCAAAACCAGGGTGGGTTTGTCGGCGCCGGGGGTTCCTCGATAATTCTAAATACATATCCACCTCTTTTATTTCTGGTTAGGAATTTTCCACTTTTTTTTTCATTTTTGGGAGCCTTCTCTTACTCCCACCTTCTCACCATACTTCAGAGGGGCGTGAACTTCCCTCCCCACTTCTTCGTAGCAAGTTCTCATACCCATCCTCTGGATGGGCGGCGACAGCCTCCTTCGTGCGTCACGTGATCACCACTCGACCAATGATGTCTCAGTCGGGCGCGTACAATTCCGCGGCTTTGTTTAGGAAAAAAAATATCTTGCTTAACTAAAAAAAAAATTTTCTTTTCCTTTAATCGCAGTTATCATTTTCTCTAGCCGCAAACAGAACAATACGAACGACGGTGGTCATAACTCTTGTTCCTCACCTGGGCTTTGTCAGTCATCTTATCGCTAATTATCAGAATGGGTGGCCTTTTTAACACGGCCAGACGTCGCCTCGAAAAGAGACATTTCTAAGTTCCCATTCATTTTTTTTCGGTACACATTTCTGATAACATAGTTTTATTATCGCAGGCTAAAGATGTTCCGTCGAAAGAAATCGGACAGTGGACACATCGTGTGCGGCTTTTGACACAATTAATTTTCCATATCTATCCAAAGCCCTGAAGTTTCACCTGTGTTTTGTCAATTATCAAAATTAACGTTTTCAATTGGACTTTTCTTTGGCTAGTCGTCTGGGGTTTGCTTAATCAGATGCTTTCCCGCACTAGAGGTTTGTTTATGTATCCCAGATAACACAGCCCGTCGCTAGAACACACCCGATTCCTTTATCCACTCAGAATTTCCCTGCCATTGTAATGACACTCTTTCGCCATTTGTTACTTATCAAAATATCCTTTATCCATTGTCTCTTATCCGTGGTGTCCTGCTTATCATCCACGCTTTGGGTCTTAGCCTTTCCTTTCCTTTCTTTTCTTTCTTTTCTTTTTCTGCCTTGGTAAATGGTGCCACACTTATACTTGAAGCTTGATTTAACGTGAATACCCGTAGACATCCAAAGCGTAGAACATCCTTGGGAGATCATCATGACTGGAGAAAATTCAGGCTCTGTTCAGGGATTACAAATTAAAATTTTGTTATTCATTTCTACATTGCTATTTTATAATCAATATAAAAAGAGATTGATATTGTTGATATCTTTCTTATCTATTAAAATACTTCTTCCCTGAAAGTGGAAAACATTAAACATTTAGATCACAGTCTGAGATTAAATGCAGTAAGCAATGCTTAAATATAAGTCTGCAATATTGACATTTGACAGAGTATATTTTCAAAATTTAACGAATTATCAATTATTAAAATATATATAAACGACTAGTAAAATGTATATATATATGTGTGTGTGTGTGTGTATGTGTGTGTACATAAAATCTGTGTGTTTTTTAGTTTTAAGACTAAATCTATATACCCTGCTGTGTGTGTGTGTGTGTGTGTGTGTGTAGATATTACATAAAATTTCAATATAAAAATGTGGTTTTATCATTCATATCGAACATAATTTAACATATATCTCATCTAACCTAGGGATATAAGAGATTTGCATATTCAGCTATAAACTTATCATTGTTTTATTATCTGTCTATATTTCTGAGATAAGGTATTGAAACTATTTATTTTATTGTCTATGACTTTATTGTCATATTCACGGCCTTCTTCAGGTGATATATGTAGGAATTTCGAAACGAATCCTTTTTTTCGTCCACCGGGTTAGATTATTCTACTTTCAGTTATTTCCCTTTAGTAATTCAACTCTCCAACTTTTTGTTCACCTCTGCTATGGCCAGGTATCGAACTCGTAACTCTTTGGGTCAAGTCATTGGATTAACGTTTTTATCCACTGGGCCATGTGTCCTTAGTGATGTCGTGAATATAGCAATAAATATGAGAACAGAAGTCCGAACAGTGTAAATAATGGCAACATTTACAATAGCTCATCTCAGAAATACAGACAGATCTTGAAGAAGGAAGGAATGTACAATGGCCGAAACGTTGTGAATATGGCAATAAAGATGAGGATAACAGTCCAAAGAATGTAAATAGTATAAATAGTTACAACACCTCATCCCAGAAATATAGACAGAGCCTGAAGAAGTATATATTAAGTTTTACTCGTCATATGGAATTCGCTGAAGTTAATGACGAGTTGATCTAATATGTTACCTCTAATTTTTATTTAGAATATCAGTAAGTTCACATCAGTTTTCTCAGTGAGATGGATCAGTTACCACATATTTCCATCAGAGTTTATTTAACAAATTTAGTATAGCAGATTAGAAAATTGAGCTTAGAACATACTGAGCTATATATAGTCTCCCTCAAGTTGCTACAAAACCAAAACATTTACCTGCAAACAAGAGTTATGTTCTAAAATAGCTTTGTCAGATCGAGATTGTCATGTGGATGTCACGCATAGCATCAAACTCGTTTAAAAATATCTAAACTGTCAGCAGTAGACAATCTCATTCTCAGATCAATGATTAAAAATAGCTTCTAAGTTGATCGCAAATCATTCCTCCTTGAAGCTCATGGCGTTACAAAATCACCAACAAAAAATGTTTGGCTATATCATTTATGACAATAAAGATGGAGACAGCAGTCCGAACAATGTAAATAGTGTAAATATCTTTGTTTTTTGAGTAGTTTTTATTCTTCTGTTGTGATCATTATAAATAAGTAATTATTTTGTTGATGCTTTTTTTCATTAAATTCTCTAGTTATTGAAATAGAGTTATTACTACCCGGAAAGCTGTAATGATTTAACATTTAGAACAACATCTGCGAATAAAGGAACTTAGTTTGGAGAAGTATGTAATATTGATATTGATATATTTTGAAACTGTAACAAATATTATAAATTATAATATTGTAATTATAACAACATGTTAGTTCCTCCCGTTCCCTATGGAACATTGAGTGACAAGAGGTCTCCATAAAGCACAATCCCAGCCTGTCCTGCAGCTTCCATCCAGGACAGACCCATCTCAGCCAGGTCTTCTTCTGTGCTCTTCCTCCAGGACTTGAATGGTCTGCATCCAAATCTAGGCCCCACCAAGCAGCTTTATAATAAAACTGATTTCATTTACTGTATAACATCCCGTATATGAAATCAATAACTACCAAAGTAGTTAACTCAATCAAACGGCTTTAATTACGGTAATTTCGATAAAACGATTTCATTGTATACATAGATATCTCAAAGAAACTATTGCGCAGCTCAGTGGAAAAAAAGGAAAGGAACCTGGCCCGCAAATTGCAGGACTGCATAGAGAGTAAAGAAATGGTAAAATCCTCATAATTAAATAGTAACAAAAATAACTAAGAAAAAAAAAAGAATACTGAGGTAATACACTTCTTGTCAGAATATAATGACTACCAGTAACGTTTACGTGCAAATTATGCTGAAGCATCAAGTCTCGTTTGAAAGCCGAAGTGTTTACTCTGACCAGTATGTAGATGGATGCCTGCCGCTTAAGAACGTCCGATACTGTAATCTCCCGTCTGCAATTCGAAATATGTTTCGGCTTTAAATATCCATTAAATGGTTAATAAATCGTACAGATCAATAAATATAACTGCAAGGAAACACTGACTGACTAATCAGAATAATATTTTTAAAAGCTCCGTTTACCGGTTTCATTTTTTGATTGACTGTAAAACTTTTTCAGCCGCTGAAAAATCAACATCTATTCAGGAACTCTTGTCTTATTAGCATATGGAGGTATAGTGAGTAACGACTATTACTACTACAGTGATTCTAATCTGAACTGACAATTGTAGCTTTGAACTTGACAAAGATACATTTAATAAAACACTCTTCAGGACGTTTGTCCATTTTGGATAAGTATATAGTGTTCGGACTCGTATCTTCATCTTCGTTGTTATAGTCACGAATCTTCGGCTACTACAGTATTACTTGGTCTGAGATTTTCGAAAGAACACTTTACTCAATTTATAGAGTAGATTGTTCTCAAGCTGCTCTCTATGCTACACAATCTCTGGTATTAGCTTATTCTATTTAATTCATCTTTGTAATGTCCATTTTTCAGTTTGTTTTGAAGCCGATTATATATATTTGACTGTATTTCTGAGATGAGGTATTATGTACACTATTAACATTATTCGGACTATTGTCCTCATCTTTGTCGCCATATTTATTACAACGTTTCGGCCCTTCAGCATATGTCTATATTTCTGAGATGAGATATTATGTACACTATTTACATTATTCAGACTATTGTCCTCATCTTTGTCACCATATTTATTACAACGTTTCGGCCTTTCAGTATCTGTCTATATTTCTAAGATGAGGCATTATGTGCACTATTTACAATATTCGGACTATTGTCTTCATATTTGTCGCCATATTTATTACGTTTCGGCCCTTCATTATCTGTCTATATTTCTGAGATGAGGTATTATGTACGCTATTTACATTATTCGGACTATTGTCCTCATCTTTGTCGCCATATTTATCACAACGTCTCGGCCGTTGTACGCTCCGGCCTTCTTCAGGTGGTTGGAACGTCGAACTGAACCCTTTATTTCGCTCACTGGGGTAGACTGTTCTAGTTCCACGTGCCATGTTTAATGGATGTCAGTTATCAGTTATCTCCTATTAATTCCCCTCTCCAGGTTCTCCACCGCCTTAACCGGGTATTGAACTCACACTCTTTGTTTCCCATCACTGGATCTAACTAACGCCTTTACCTACTCTGCCATGTGTCCTTAACGAGTATATGCATTCTGTATTTTTTTCTCATTTCTGTGTGTGCATTATTAAAAGACTCTTATCATGTGAGGTGATTCTTTCAGTCTTATTTTCGAGTATTTTCTTTATTATTCTAAACGTGATGGAATAAAGGGTTTGTTTCGAGTTTCCCAGTCTACCTAATACAATATACAGTAGAATAAACAAACGGTACGCTGTGACTATCACAACAAATATGAGAAAACTAATTCAAATAGACCAATGTATAATACATTTTCATCTCAGCTGTTCAAACAGCAAATTAATATAGGGATATTATGACGATGAGTGCGATGGATAAATTGCCATCTAAATTACGCACTGAAATCTCATTTTAACAGATATATTACACAAACAATTCTTGAAATACGAAAGAGAAAATTTACTCAATAAAAGCGCCATTGGCTTCAATTACGGCCTCCAGACGACTTCAAAATCACCTGCAACTCTTCTGGATATTTTTCTTGTTTAAGTTTGGTGAATGCTGCCATAATCTTTGCTTTGAGTTCATCTTTGGTGTTGCAAGAGCTTTTGTTGGTCTCTCGCTCACTTGCACCCCACACATAATAATCAAGAAGTTGCATTCTGGGGAGTTAAGTGGCATGATATAATCGGTGATTTGGCCGTAGAAATTGTCTGACTGCCATGACAAAGTTCTCCTGCTTGTGTGACATGGTGCAGAGTCCTGTTGCCAGACATAGGGTCTTCCAGGAGCCACCTTCTTAACCCAGGGCTGCATTCAAGGCACTTGATGTAGGCTTCTCTATTCAATCTGAGGTCCTTTGGTAAAATGCAGGCATAACGTCGCCATCATTAGTGATCACTCCAAACACACGCGTAAGTACCATTAAACTTATCGAACACTTTACAAATCCTCTGCACTCTCCTCAGATTGACACCCAAACACTCTGAAATGTTCGTATTGGAGGTTCCGGTGCGAATGCCAAGCATTAGAGCATGTCGTTTTAAAAAAAATAACAACATGGTGCTCTTTTTCTCACAGACGATGCTCAATTGACCGTACACTATTGTGCAGTGGACAAAATAAAAAAAAACACGTAATCTGCATGCGCGAAATTAAAAATGTAAAATGGCAACAATTTACCTATCGTACCCTATATATTCATTGCATATTAAAACATTCAGTGCTATGAGACGTTAATTAAAAAACGTCCCCCATTTGAGATTCTCACTTTGTCATCATTTCGTTCTCCATGTGTTGCCCTGATTAATAGCTGCTTTCGCCCCAACCCAATTAGAAAATTGGGAAGCTCCATTTGTTCCACAAAAACGGGGAAAAAAAACGTTGAAAACGGTGTTAACAAAAAATTCCAGATTTTATTTCATAAAAATTGGTTAAACAATTAAAAAATATATTTCTCAATGTTAGAATTAAATTAAAAGATGATGAGTATCCTTGATTTTAGAAGTATGTTCCGTTCTACCACCGGACACAATAGGCATTCAATTTGCAACTTAATGTCTATATTTCCCAAGTGTATCAATGTGCAGCGAAAATTCATTTTGATATGCATACACTCGATTGGTTTACTTCAACAAAGAGAGAGAGAGAGACAGAGACAGAGAGAGATGAAGATGAGCTGATAGAAAGGGAAAGAGTGAAATTCTTTCTTTCTTTTGTGGAAGGTTTTAAGCTTGCCTCACGTTTTGCGATCTGAGACAAATACTATTCTTTTCTTCCAAAAACTACATAGCTGCCCTTTGTTGGAAAAAAAGTATTTTTCGTACAAACCCACAATTCTCCAATTCTCTCACTCTTTCTTGTCTTGTCCTTGCAACTTTCACACTCTCTCTCTCTTTCTCTCTTGTTCCCTCTCACTCTCTCTGTCTCGCCATGCAAAAAGCACATAAAAAGTAAGTTGCGTACCTTTACATATAACATTTATTTGTTGGACAGAACCAGTATTCATTGAATAATATTGGAAAAATATTGTTGTACTGCTGATGCTCTCTCTTTCTCTCTCTTTATTTCTGTCTCTCTCACTCTGCCTCCCTGTCTGTCTTTTTCGGTCTCCGTGTCTCTTTGACTCCCTTACTCTCTCTCTCTCTGACTCCAGCTTTCTTTCTGTATCTTGCTCTCTCTCTCTCTCTCTCTCTCTCTCTCTCTCTGTTATCTTCACCTTTCTATGTCTCCCTCTCAATATTTTCGGTATGTTCCAAATATAAGCAACCTTATATGCGCGTGTTGGCGTGCATACACAGGCAAACAAATAAATAATCATCAAATTTATTCATGAGGTGTAAATATGACAGTGCTCGATGTGGTTAGACAGAGCAAAGATATATATTAATAAATATACATATACACATACCTACGTTTTGGTGTACGACTTAAGTTTCTCTGGTTTTCCAGCTAGTCGAGTACAAAGTATATCTTATGTAAAATAATAATTATATAAAAATACGCAGATGTCATATGAGAGGAACGCTGCTTCATAGACCAAAAATAAAATAGTACAAAAGTTGCAGGAAATGAAGTGCAGTTAGGATTCATTTAAAAGAGTAAAAAGAAATGAAGGAAAAATTAGAAAGTTAAAATTATTACGGGAGACTGGTTAAAGGGAGATAATCGAATATGAAACATAAAAAAAGTAAAAAATTATATATAATAAAAAAGAGGAATTAATCTGGCTTCTGTTATTTTCTCATATTTTCTGTGCCTACAGGCTATCATGAGTTCGTTACGCTTATTAAGTAGGCCTAGATTGCTAATATTTTTCAGGATCTTTTGTTTCTAATAGATATAGGTTACATCGCCCCAACCCGGCCGAAAAATGGCTTGGTTTAGGCTACGAAATCCCAATTTACTTGAGGTATGTAGGCATCTGTTTTGATACTCGAGTTTAAACTTTGAGGGTGCTGTGGCGTTTGCATGTTTTTTGTTGCTAAGTATCATTTTGTGATGATAGAAACGCTTTTTCCAACTATTAGCGATAGATCAAAAATAAAATTTGATCTGGTCATTGTGCTTGATACTAAACTTATATATAACTCCTTCATGCATGCAATTACCGTTCATGGGACAGAGGGTACTTTTACGACAATTACATTTTTGATCATCACAGCTACCATTGCTACTAGTGCTGCTTAAATATTTATTAAGGGTTACACTATTATGTTGGGGTAAATATTGTTCAAGGTTTTTAGTGCAGCTGTAGCTAGCCTTGTTGAAGATTTTTCTGAGTAAGGCATTATGACGTTACTGCATAGGGCAGATGGACCAAATGATGTTGTGCTTGCTATTCTTAGATTTACTATTGGTATTCGCACTAGTGTTAGGGAAGTACTTTGGTTCAACATTATACTTACTTTTATTTAATGCATTAACGTATTTGGTTCTGTATTTGTCAAAGATGTATTTACTGCTGGAGTTAGTGGAGAGTCTATGCCGTACAGATTTGTGGAGGTTATAAAGAATACACGGTGGTCGGTTAGATTTTTTACTAATATATGTATGATTATAAAGTCCCTTATTATAAGGAATGTACACTCCTCTGGATAGATCGAATATAGTGTCTAGGACACAATTGATCAACATGGCGTTGGTGACAGTGTTGATATTAAGTCCGTGATACTTAAAGTATTTGATTAGTTGTTTTCTAAACCGGTCAGTTTTTGTGGCTTTGAAGAATCCCTCCGTCGTCTCTGTAGAGTTTGATGTTCTCAGTATCGAAAATATATCTGAGCCTCCATAGTAGTAATATGCCAACTAGCTCGCAGGCTTCCGCAGAGTCGAACGCACCCATAAAAGTTGGGATTGTCTTTATAGGTCTATACTGAACCATCGGGGTACAGGATGAGCTTTTGCGCTTGTATCATTATGCTGATATCCTCGTCTATGATGGTGCAATAATTCTTAGCCAGTTTTATAGTAACCATTAGTTGGGTTTCAGTGATCGATGATAAATGTTGAATATGTCAAATTGCATAAAAGTACATTTTGCTTTTATTTTTTAATACAGTAGGTATATGTATAGTATATATATATATATATATATATATATATATATATATATATATATCTTATAGTAATTCGTCGAGCCTAGGAGAATCCTCAACAGAATGCAGAAATCACTGGATGGGACTCATCAGCAGTGCGCAACCACTACCGAGAATCGAACCCGGACCGTTTCGATACAACGCAAACGTCATACCAACTGTACCACAGGACCCGGTGACGAAGAAAACACAAGCTAGACTCGATATAGCGCCGCTACTCACTCAGTTCCGCAGCAATACTCCTCCAAGTATTCAGATAACCTCGGAACAGTGCCCCAAGAGGCACGACTGCATTTTGACCCTTATCCGCTCCATCGCAGAGCATTAGCTGGATCTAACAAGGAATTAATTTGGAGATGAGTCCCAGATAGGACGAAACGGCCGTCCAGTGCTTTCTGCATTCTATTGAGGATTCTTCTAGGCTCGACGAATTACTATAAGATTAGCCTAAATCCCCAAATTAATTACTTGTATAACCTTGCTTCGGAACTGAGTGAGTAACAGAGAAAAATTTAGTTTGACAAGAGCTATGGCTGAATGGGTTACTTTGGTCTATAATACTCGAGCTAACCATTGTTCTGTGGCAGAGGGTCCTTCGATCTACGAGACTTTGATTTTTCCGGTACACAGTAAAATGATTTGGTGGCCTGTGATTGTTTGAGGTTTTACCGTTTATCAAGCAGTTTGTTATTTAATGTCAAACCATATTGTGTGTTTTTATGATAATTATTTTTGCTAGTAAATATTGCTTTAATAATTTTATTTTACAACAATACTAGTTTTTTTTCCAGATACCACATTTATTATTTAAACCATAACTTGGGGGAGGGGAAGATGGATTAACACTTTTCTCAAAGGTATTTTTGCGGACTCAACTGCTATTCAAAATGTCCGGTTTCTCATTTCGAAACACAGTCGAAAACACCGCCTGAATATATTGTTGTCCAGAGAAAATGGAACTCACTAACAACGTTAGAAAAAGACAAATTTGCTGAAATTCATATTTCGTGTTATTTTTTTTGTTTTTTTTATTTTTTTTGTGGAAGGAAATTTGACAAATGTTTTCACTGACTAACGGCTCGGTCTAAAATGATTGATTCACTATTCTACCTTTGTATAATGTCTGACTAAATAATCCATAATATATATATATATATATATATATGAGTGTGACCTTTTATATAAATACAATTTGTTTTCAGATTAGGTATTTTTGTATTATTATTAAATAATTAACAGCTTTATTGCTTTTAATTGACAAAGTCCGCCATTATAAATGAAGTGCGAGATAATCCTGATGTTGTCTCTTTTATGGGAAGGCACCAAAAGGCACAAATCATAGAGCGCTCGTGCGCGCACGCAAGAGAGAGAAAGAGGGAAACGAGTAAGAAGAGGTTGTTAAGTCACTTCTTCAAGCAAAAGAAAACAAAATACGAGAGGATAGATTTTAAATTTTTGTTGCAAAGGCAATATTATATTTGTATTTAATTCCTTTATGAAGCCGTTAGATATCTACGAAAGGGACACTGAAAGGTGCCAGTAGGCATTTAAATAGGATTTCTTTTTCATCCTATTTACAATCTTCAAGCGATGTTCTAATGTTATTCCAACAGCCTGCCAATTTGGAAATGTGCCAACGCCCTCATCTAAACGCTGACTGCATCATCATTCCATTTGCTTTTTGCTTTTTCCATTGGATCTTAAGCCATTACATTTGAAGAGAAAATCCGCCTTATACTCTATTTTAGCTCCTATCCAGCTTTAATGTCGTTGCGATAAACACGTAAGAATAACTAAACAAGAAAAACAAAAGCCAAATATATCTTGTCGACGCCATTTTTGAACAACAATTTAGATCTACTCTCTACGTAAGAACACCAATAAGATTCTAACCGAATGATGAAAATATATTAAGTTTCCAACGTAATTAATTTCCTTCTGAATTCAGAGGTGAATAGTAATCTAATTCAGATCAAATATTAAGTAACATCTGAGGTTTACTTGTTGATACACGGCCGTATATTTAAAATGATCTATCATTTTATAACATTTATCAATTTTTCTAAGATCTTGTAACTATTTATATCGTTCCGACTGTTGTCATCATTCATTTTTAACACATTCACGACGTTTCAGCCGTTGTACGTTCCGGAATTTTCCAAGTATTTCTCCAGATATTTAATACATGGATAAAGATTTTTCTAATTCTACGTGCCTTGCAGTTAAACCGATATTACATAAAAATCCAACGCTCTTTGATTTCTAAAAGAATTTTCCTTTTTCTTAATACTCTGCTTAGCTTTTAAGGTATCTTTCATTATTTCAATTCGCCTTCAGATTCACATTTACTGTGCTCTTTTTAAATATTACCTAGATATTTAAATTTTCATAATTGTTTCATTTTGGGGTTTCCAATTTGAATTTCGCATCCTAGATTGTTACTTTGTTGACAACCAAATATTGTCTTCTTTCAACTGATGTTTAGACCTTTCTTCATTTTCCTACATTCTAGAGGAAAACCTGGTCTATTATTGCTCTTCTGGAAAACAACAGTAGACAAGATGACAAAAAACAATAGAATATAATAAATCAATTGTTTGGCTATAGATGAGGATTAAAAGGCATTTGACTCAATCAAACATTCGGCAGTTTTTAACTCAATATAAGAGAAAAGTATTTAAAAAAATATTTTTTTCAATATATATAATATATATATATATATATATATATATATATATATATATATATATATATATATATTTTTAAAAAAATATGATTCCTTCGCTACATAAGTTCTCACGTTTCAAAATCAAGAGCCGAAAACCTCAATATAATTATTAAAATTAAATTAAATTAAAGGATAAATAAAGAACTATTATGTAGCGAAGGAATCATATTTTTTTTTAAATAATTATAATTTAAGCTCTACTTCTGTATTGAGCACTGTTTCTTGAAAAATAAAAACAAAAATACTAAAGAACTCCGGATTATTTACCTAACGAGTTCTTTCTTATTTTTCTACATATCTTCACACACACACACTCACACGCACACACACACACACACACGCATATATATATATATATATATATATATATATATATATATATATATATATAATGAATGCGAGATTGATGAAGTAGAAAATTGCGGTTCTACACAAGCATGCTAAGAATGCTATGGACTGAACATGTAAATAACGTGGAAGTTTTAGGGAAGATGAAAGCAAAAAGGACACTTATATTTAGAAAGGAACAGGCATAAATTAAGGCACATATTGAGGAAAAATGCTTGATGAAATTGACAAACTCAAGACATATTTCAGCAAGTGTGGGCAAATGAAAAACAGCGAGTAATGTAATCTAGCTAAAGCATGGCAGAATAGGAATTAATAGGTAAAGCAAAAGGCACACCTTGCAAAACGGTAGAAACATGTCCTAATGGAGCACAGCACATGGAAGAAGAAAGTCCATTGTTGATAAGCACTTATAAATATTGCTTATTCTTGTGTCTAGTTTTTGTTTATGCTCTTTGTTATTTTGTAATGTATTTTACGAACAATACTGCTATTAACGCATTGCTCTTGAACTGAATTTAACTCTTTGGACAACTAGCGTATTTCGTATAGAAAAGGTTAAAATTTCCCTTTCGCTCTTCTGTGCAACGATAGCTTAGAACCTATGACATCTGCCAAATCAGTCGGGTTTTGATTCCAGCTTGAAGCAATCTGACGACTAACCACATTGAAGAGATGTGAAACAGTGAAAAAGTCTGTCTGTGGATGACTATATATATATAGGGGATTCTTACCTTTTCTCAAAGAATATTTTTATATATATATATATATATATATATATATATATATATATATATATATATATATATATATATATATATATATATATATATAGGTATATGTATGTATAGTCTGTATTGTCAAAGATACTCACTGTGTTTCAACACTCATCAGCGAGAAACCGTACAAAATGTTTTTTTTTAATGTTTCTTAATTTACATGCAACGTATCAATTCTAAGTTACCTTTTAGTTCAAATTTTAACAGATTATAACAAGGATGATTGTCTAGAGGTATTTGAAACTCGAATTGGTTGAAAAGCAAGTAAAAAAAAACGTTTTGATCAAAAATTAATCAGAATAAATAAAGAAAATCTACTGCGAAAACAAAAATGCGAAACAAAAGCAAATAAAAATTTGTGTTCTAATTTTGATTGAAACACAGCTTCGGGCAAAAGAATTTGCATTTCATTGTTTATTTTAAGGGAGATTAATTTTTGAGCCAAGTCCTAAGTATGACATACTGAATCAACTTAAATTTGTAAATTATTTTTGATACGAGTTTCCTAAGCGTATCGCTCCACTCGGGCCTCGTTAATATATTTTCAGAACGTTTTGTTTATAACTATTTGAACATGTGAAAAATAACAATCAATCTTACATTTGTGATGTGCCCCACCATTGGAAAATAAAAAGACAATATTCTTACGTCTTCTTGCTCAACGTACTTTGTTTTTGCCATGTTTATCTTATTCTCTCCATAATACGTTGCAAGGAAAAATTCCCTCGTCAGCCACAACAATTATATATAGGACTGATCGTGAATCAGATAAGAAAACTTGCCCCAGAGCAACGATTCGTAATCTTTGTTTTTAGCGTTAAGATAGAATTGACTGTATTTTTAGGTATTTCTTGAACGATCCTTCTCACTTATCCTCTCTCACTCACCCTCACTTACCGTCTCTTTCTCCCTCTGAGATTCTCTCTTATATTGTCTATCTATCTATCTATCTATCTAGCGAAATTCTGAAGCAGGTGTGTGTATAAGCAGTGACTGTTTTCCTTCCTTGAAGGCAAAAAAGACATTGAATCCTGTTGACAACATCGAATTAAATATGACTTTCCCAATTTAGATCACAGTGTTGTTCGTGTGAACATTTTCTCAAAGTTTTTTTTTTTAAATGAATAATTCTCTTTATTCCATAATTCTCTAACTATTACCTTCATTCGGATTATTAACACGGTCTATTGGTCGTTATTTACTTCGGTCTTCCCCGGGGCGTACTTTATCATGTATTTAGTAATTGGTTTGTGGGTAAAAACTTTAAAATGGCGTATTCTTAACAACAACCTGAAATAGAAACATGGCTAAATTCCTTTTCTTTTCTCATTTTACATCATCCTTGTATTATTTGATATTATTCGACAGAAAATACTCGCCCTCCAGAATTTGGCGTTCTAGTAATGGCAGAATCGAATTCTACTAACATTCATATTAACGCGATGAAATGAAGAATGATTAATGAAACACGGAAATAGATTGAACTGTAGAACATTACAACTGATTTCGATACTCACTGAGTGACTTATAATTTATAGCCTTGTGCCAAACTAATGAGGCCTCTGGTTTCGCAATGCTTTCCTATCTCCAAAGTATCATTTATCCACTCTTTGTGATTTACGACTATATCACAGTGAAGCACCGGTTGTTGTACGATACGTTAAGCAAAGTCTAGTCTGGTCACTATCAAGATGAGTGACCACTTGAGATTATCAGATGCTGTAAAACTGGATGTGCGGTTGTTGTAATGGAAAAAATCTCGGAATCTAAAATCGGAGGGAAGAGTTCCAATCCTTGTGGGGTTAGTTATATTCACATACGCACAAACACCATTGCGAAATGTATGAAACGAACTCTTATTCACCCTAACTATAGGTTAATTAGTGGAACTGATATCTGTAAATCATTATTATTCCCCAAAATTCTTATAATCCTAAAATATTTCCAGGGTTTAACTAACCTGCAAAATGTTCTTAATCCCTAAATAAGAACCCAATCAATCAATTCACTGTTATTTGAAATAACAAAAAACGTATCAGATTTATAAAATTCAGCGTTCTAGGTTTCCAATTATTATAGATAAACAGACATGCAGATGAAAACACGAAGTGTAAAACCTTATAAACGACGCTTCTCGTCGATCTTATGTGTGTTATATTTGGCTATTTTGGGTTGGAATGAAAGACAGAATTGTGTATAAGCCAAACTGGGTTGAGATTTTTGAGAACAACAGAGACACGTTTTATTGAATTCAGGTGGATGTCGTATTGTTTTAAAACTGGAATAAAATGAAATCATCCTCTAGAAACGACTTGCGTCACCTGTGTGTAGTAAATTAAAAAAAAGGCAAAAAAAACGGGCTTTTTTATCGAGTCGGTAGTAAAACCTCAATCGGACAAACAAACGATAAAGTCTAAAACATTTAAAGCTATTAAAAATATTTTCCTGGTTTTCAGTAGATAAAAGATCCGTTGAGAAATAATTGGTAGGGTCGAGCAATGTTCAGAATATGGGTGAAATTAAAATCAACAGAAATAAAAAGAAAAATAGAGGGAAAAACTGTTGCTGACTAATAAAATGTTTGGCGAATGAAGAATCAAGTGATGCAAGGTTGGTATTTTTTCCAACAAGCATCAAGCGATTGTTTAAATTTCAACAACCCTGTTCTTTTTTCTTTCCTGCCATTGCAATCATTTACATCCGCAGTGTATACATATATACACAACAAAGTAAGAAAAAGAATTGAACGAAAGAAACAACAGTAGAATATAAACTTTTAGATATTGATTTTAAGGTAATTGCTATTTTGGGCGGCAGATGTTTTTGGTCGGAGACAATTAAAAATATTTTCAAGGTATCTTTAAATTGATTTTATTTCAAACAAATAAATATTATTTGCAGTCCAAGGAATATCCTCAACTTTTGTTATTCCCATAGCGTATCAGCCGTTCTAGTTTCCGGTCTTCTACAACAGTTTGTCGAAACAGTAAACTGCAGGGAATACAAAACTGAACCTTTTATTCACACAACAGGTATAGACTGTTATATTTTCGTTGTCTATGCCCAAAGATATTTTGCTTTCGTTAATTGTTGAGTCGTTATATTGCATTGAACTCATCATCATCATCATCATCATCATCGAGAATTCTTCTCGGATTCCCCTGACCCGTTTCTCCCAACCATCTCTGTCAGACATCGCCGTCGGCAGGTCCTCCAGATGGCATCCAGAGTCATCTACAAGTTGGTCAATGTAGGTTTGATGAGGTCTACCAACCGATCTTTTGCGGCGCAATGGGCTTCAAAGGAAGGTGTCACTCACAAGTTCTGACTTACTTCTCCAGGAGTGATCAGCTAGCCGAAGCCTTCTCTCTCTTAGTAAAACTGAGATAGGAGAAAGATGTCCATACAGGCGTTTCTTTGTTGGGTGTTTCTTCCAGCTGATATCCAATGCAACTCGTAACAACTTGTGTCTGTTTCGTCAAAAGATGCTTCTTGGTGTTTCGTAGAGCAAGACACGTTCTACCGTGGCCTTAAAGAAGTCCCTCTTAAGATTTTCAGAGATTAAGGACTTCCAGGTGGTGGTCAGAAAATCAAGGGCACCCTTTGCCTTTGCGGGTTTTGATGTCTCTCTCCGTTGACTGGATGTTGCTGCCGAAGTAAAAAAAAAAAAAAATTCCTGGGCGGATTTGATGCATTTTTTCAATTTAATTTCTCTTTCTATTTGGCGCTGATAAATTCTGTTTTGCCAGCTTTAATGTAGAGAGCAACATATCATTAGCCTCTTCTTTGAGGAGATGGAGAAAATTGGTAGCCTCATCAATCAAACTCATAAATAATCATTACGTCATAAAATCCACAAGCCACAGCTCTAACAGAATGGGTGGGAGGTTCATTCTCCAGTATATATTGTACGGATTACTCATAAAAAGTTGAAATATGAACTCCCAAATAAGATGACACTTGGGTTAGGCATACTTCGAAATTCAAAGCATCAACATGTAATCACCCAGGAGTCAAGTATGGCTTCGAATCTGAAGAATTATTACATGATTACCTGGGGAAAATGTATGGTTTCGGACCAGAAACATCATATGTCATTGGCATTCGCCATGGTTTCGGGTCCGAATCATCATTATATGATGACCCTGAGGTCAAGCATGGTTTAGAGATTGAAGCAGCATTACCACTAACATATGGTGCTGCAGCAGTACCTCACAATATCTTTATTGATTTTATAATAAGTGAATGTCAGAATCATGAAATGTAAGCACTGGCCAAAGATAATGATGAGAAAACATGTCTGTGTGGAAAAGCAGCATTAACATTCCGGACATTTTAATATTTACCAAACCCGGTTTAAATGTCGTATAAAATTATTAAGTAGAAAAGATTGTATTGCGCCAGTATTTTAAGTATGGTGTTTCTGACTGATTTACAAGCAACATTGTAAGTCATTACTTATAAAAGCTTAGTTTCGATCGACAAAAGAAAAAATGATAAAAGCTCTATTAACCTCTGAAGTTGTGGGGGCATAAGTCTTTAAACATTAAGTACCTTGCTTATTAATATCTAGCACCAAAAGATATTTATCTCAAAGAAGAGAGACGTCATAAGATTATATCTTTTATTTCTTATGGAAGAATGTTATAAGGTTATTCATGAGATTGATACATTAAAGTCCAGGATTGATTTCCTTCGTGAAACGCCAAAAAACACAATCCTGTTTTGTTTTTGTTTTTTGTTTTTTGGAGTTTTTTGGGGTTTTTTTGTGATTCTCTATTCCAAGGACATCAAGTAACTGGAGAAAGTTTCTCAAAGACATGAAGGGATGGAGATTGTCGTTGATTCAAACACTCGCTGCTCTTTTCCTCCTCAGCCAATGGAATCCGTTTATTGATTGACAGTTTCTGGAGTATTTTTTTAAACTGAAAAGCCTTTTTCTACAAAAGGCATTTCCTACAGAATTGTGAATTTCCTCCTGAAAGTCATGAACAAATGTTAACAACGTCATTTTTACTAGCCACTGCTTTATTGTTGCCGACGCCCACTGAGACAAATTCAGCTTCTCTTGTCTCCAAAAAGTCATCGGAAAAAAAAAAAAAACATTAAAATTCTTGACATATCCAAGTTTTCATCATGATGTCTTTCGCAGGGTCTATTCTTCCAAAATAGAGAATGGAAAAATCTCTATAGTGTCAATAGAACACTTCAAAAAGAGAAAGACAATAAAAGCAACTCCGTATAAAATCTTAACTGACAGGGATGAAGTTTGGCAATGCTCTTTAGCAGGAATGTTATCTATGAAGAAGGAATTTCTGTATTCTTGTTGATTTCACTCTTTGATTTTTTCTCTCTTTATCTCTCAATCTCCCACTCTCTCTCTTTACACACACACGCATATATATATATGAAATCATATATATATATATATATATATATATATATATGAAGAAATATAGGATAAAGTGCTCAATATCAGAGATAGAGCGTGTGTAAATATAAAAGTGAACATAGAAGACAACACTTAGAGGTGACAAGCTGTTTCATGCTAGACGCAATTGTCAGGCCACGAGTGTTGATTTTTTCTCGGCTATTTATATATACGTGACAGTGGTGCATTGTGGGTAGTCTATTTCGGCGGTTATTTTGCCGGAAGTCGTTTATTTGTTTATTTATTTGGGTTATTTATTTTGCTTGTTTTGATTTATTTTTATTTTGTATTTTTTATTTTTGTTTTTATTTTTACTTCTTATATATTTATTTATATTTATTTTAATCGGTGTTTTATTAAGTTTGTAAAAAAATAAATATATAAGAAAAGAAATGAAAATAAAAAATAAGAACCAAAAATAAATAAATAAATAAACAAACAATTAAACGACTGCCGGCAAAATGACTTCCAAAATAGACTAACCACAATGCACCACTAACCTGTATATATAAATAGCCGAAAATAACAAAACTCGGGGCCTGGCGATTGTTGACTTCAATGTTCACTTTTATACACGCACATATATATATATATATATATATATATATATATATATATATATATATATATATATATATAAGTGTATTTGGGTATTTTTAAATGTGTTTTTAACAGATTCTATAAGAACGTCTAAGATAGGGAGTTTATTTTCTTGACTAATTATGTTTGACTTACTTCATAGGTAGACTTAAGTACAAAATTGCTTCATAGGTAAACTTAAGTACAAAATCGCTTCATAGGTAAACTTAAGTACAAAATCTTCAGCTAAAATAAAATAAAATATATCCTCTGCATGCATAGCATATATTTTAGATTTAGTAACTTTTTATTAAATCCCTAGTTTTCAACAGGTGACATATAGTAGTTAGACAATTAGTATAGATGTTACAAGTATGGTCATAGAAGAGGACTTTAGTTGTGCAAGTGTGCAGTAATTTCTTGAGAATATTAGGTTTGATTAATGAAGGTAGAATCGCGTTATTTTTATACACAGAGTCACAGATTATATCGATGATTTCATCGACAGGGACGTTTGTAAATAAATTTTCTGCATCGTTGTTTTAAGGATTTGAAGAAATTCATGAGTGGATTTCATATTATAATTGGTGGCTAAATATGGGCCAATAATATGCATGGCCTCAAGCCAGACTTGTACTAAACAAAAACCGTTCTGCGTCAAATTTCTACTCAGTTTTTATCCCAGTTGCCAAATGTCTTCAGAGAATCGGACTGTAAAAATATGTTTATCAGACTTTGCTTTTTTTAGTGTGATATGGCACTTGTTAGCGTGAAGGACTTAAAAGAAATCCGATATTTTAATGGTAAGTTTACAGAATTTTCAGCTTTTACCTGGATTTTGCAAAAAGTGGGGGGCACATAGAGCCGAACATTGAATTTAAGGGATGAAAGTTTTGATGTATGGCAGAAAGGAATTTTCTTTTTTACTGGATTTATTTTTTTTAAAACAAGTTCTATTTTTGTTTGATCGATAACAGATTTAAAAACATAAGCATTTTAAATAAGAAATGCAAAGAATAGAGCAAACGTCGAGAGAGTAACGATCTTCGGAGCGATGGAATGAGTTTCGGATTTCTAAAATTCAATAGAACGAATTTTAATCTGATTACAGTGAAGAATTTTTGAATATGAAACTATTTGAGTTGACCCTGTCCAGTTCGACAGGCGTTGGAGACGAATTCATCGAAATATAACATGATAGGGGAGGGGCTTTCTTGGTGTGGCTGGCTCTCTTCAGACAGGCTAAAAGAGTAAATGAACAAGACAACAAATTGCGAATTTAAGAATGAAGACAAACCTTGTCCTAGATTATTCTTTGTTTTTTTTTTCTTTTCGAAATCAAAACCACGTTTTCTAATGTGTTTTCTAATATTGAAGCAAGAAATAGTACTAGCAATTTCTGGACAAATTTTGGTTGCACCTAAATCTCGCAGACACACGCACTCCGACATCAACACACACTCAGACATCAACACACACTCACACAGACGCACACACACACACAGAGAGACGCACACAAACACACACAGATGTACACACACACACACAGATATATATATATATATATATATATATATAATTATATATATATATATGAGGGTATCTGTGTGCATGTGCGTATATATATATATATATATATATATATATATATATATAAATCTCAGATAAATTATATATATGTGCGTGTATACACACACACATATATATATATATAGGTTTTGGGTTAGGTTATATATATATGTGTGTGTGTGTGTGTGTTATTTTTATGAAATCAGCACATTCCTTTGTTTGTACTCGACATAAAACGACTTATTCAGCACCAGAAGAAGCACTTTAAAAGGATTAACAGAAAATTGTATTTATTTTAAACGGATTTTACTGTATATATATACTATATTTTATACACACACACACACACACACACACACACACACACACACACACACACATATATATATATATATATATATATATATATATATATATGTATATACTAAGTATGTTAGCTGTATCACTGATTTTGAGCGCATCGGAAGTTGGGATATATAATATAGATTCCTGGAAATCTAATTTGAATTAGTGAACCGAAACATAAAGAAACATTTATGAATGGAAAGACGACCTATTTAAACTGTAAAAGCTCTAGGAATAAAAACTATTTCAAAGTCGAGCACTTTTGCAGACTATTTATTGCCTCAGTTCATTACAAATATATTTCCTACAAAATATGGAACCTATATAAATTGATTATTCATTAAGAAATATTCCTACATCAAATATACACGAATGTAAAAACTGAATTAAAAAATAGAACACTTTATTGAAATAAAATATAGATAGATATCTTTGACGTATCGATAAGTAGTTAAGATGGCGCATTATTATGCGAAATTATATGGATACATACTATACATTATATATCAAATGTCTTTAATAAAAAGGCTATAGGTTTATATAGAGATTATGGTTTAATAATTGTAAGAATTTCTAATGGCAGAAAATAGAAACACATTAAGATTTACAATAGTCATAAAACCAAATCTAGCACATTTTATAGACATCACATTTAAATTAAATGGTAATACATACAGACCATATAGGAAAACAAATAATAATCCAATATATATAAATAACAAATTGAAATCACCCATCTAATGTATTTAAGCATATACCAATATCTATTAATAAAAGAATACAACTAATTCTAGCAATATAAAATTTTTAATGAAAATAAAAATATATATGATTCGGCATTCAGAAAAAGTTGCCATTCGAAGAAATTAGAATACATAACTAACAATAATACAAAAATAAAAGAAATATAATTTGATTTAATCCCTCTTATAATAATATAATAAAAAATGGGAAAAATATTTTTTAAATTAATTGAAAAACGCTTCCCTAAAAATCGTAAATTATCAAAACTCATTAATATAAATACAATTAAAATCGGTTATAGCTGTATGAATAATATGGGGAAAATAATAAATAAAGACAATAAAAATGTTCAACAAAAATAATAGCAATTACAATGTACAAAACCCACAAATATAATTGTAATTGTCGAAATAAAAACAACTGCCCATTTGATAACAAATGTCTAACTAATAATATAATATATAAAGCAACTGCATCAAATAACATTACAAATGCAGTTCAAATCCTGCCGGAGAACACATATTTTTCTGACAAGATCTCTCGAATATTCAGGGCTGTAGATGTAATTGAATAAAAAATACTATTTAAAAAACAAACCTTCTACTCGAATATGAGTACCCATAAAAATAACATTTAAACAAAATAAATTAAACATACACATCTCTCTCTCTCTCTCTCTCTCTCTCTATATATATATATATATATATATATATATATATATATATATACAGGGTGTCCAAAAGTAGGTAGACAATAAATAATTACATTTAATTTGAAATTACATATAGATACAATCATATTTACTAACACAATTATTACATTGAAAATTAAGTTTTGTTGTCAATAATAATACAAAAGCCCTTAAATGTGAACAATAATACAAAAGCCCTTAAATTTTATCAACGTAGGTGCTCAAACTGTTTCCCATCACAATTTACACAGCTTTGAAGTCAACTTCTAACGCTTCGACAAACTTTTTTGTACAAGTCTTTTTGGGTATGAATTTCTTGAAATGCATCTCTTATGTAATTTTTCAAATCACCAACATTTCTTGGTTTTCGACTATAAACTTTGTCCTTGAGTACTCCTCAAAAGAAGAAATCCATTGGGGTCAAATCTGGTGAACGTCCCGGCCAATCAATTGAACCTCTTCTGCCAATCAATTGTGCCTCTTCGGCCAATCAATTGTGCCTCTTCGGCCAATCAAAACCTCTTCGGCCAATCAATTGGACCTCTTTGGCCAATCAATTGAACCTCTTCAGCTAATCAATTGGACCTCTTCGGCCAATCAATTGGACCTCTTTGGCCAATCAAGTGAACCTCTTTGACCAATCAATTGAACCTCTTTGGCCAATCAATTGGACCTCTTCGGCCAATCCATTTCTCAGGAAATGTTTCATCAAGATACTCAGTTGTAATAATATAAACGATACATAAACCTATTCCACATACAGTTCACCTACTTTTGGACCACCTTGTATATATATATATATATATATATATATATATATATATATATATATATATAAAATTACTTACTACAAAGTTGCATCCTTGTTTCAGTGCATTTAGTTGCACCTCGACTGCATTTTTGTAGTGAGTAAATTGTTTTTGTCTATATGAAAAAAACTATAATAAATAATTATTGCTTTACCTTAGAATTCATATATTATTTTCGGTCTCATTATATTGGGGTATATATATATATATATATATATATATATATATATATATATAACTGAAAACTTTTACTCTTTGCCAAAATGTTCTCGGGCTGACCATTTTTTCTCGGCTCGAGAACTTTTGACTTCTCCTTCATAAAATTATGTTAAAATGCACAAAATGTATTTGTAACCAATATCAATACGCTCTAAAACTATTTTTCTCTTTTTCCAGTTCAATTCTGAGTCGTTAAATACAGCTGCGTGTCAAATTAAAACTTATATTCACCCGAAAGAAGAAGAGAGGCATTACCCTGGGTAACATACCGACAATGGTGTACAGCTACAGTCTCGCTTTTGTGTACAACTTCATAACCATGGAGCTATAACAGAATGCCACGCCCTCTGCTTGAATATCAGAACTTCGGTGAAAAACTTTCAGAGGAATTAATATTGCATTTAACATCAAGCAGATGTTCAATGTACTGATATATTAGGTGATAAATATGCGTTATTCCTAATTTTAGAATATGCTTTTTGCTGCTTTGTTTTAGGATTATTTCTTTAGAAGATCACGTGTTTTGCTCTAAGCCAACTTTGTAATGAATTCCTTACTTCCTCTTTTAGTTATATTTGGAAATACTCGTCTATAAAGAATTTGTTCCCATTGCTGTATCGATTATAATAAAAGAATGGAAACGTCATGGCCAGTTCAAGGTTTAGCTGACAATAATGTTGTTTACCTTACATTAGTTTTTTATTTTTTAATACTTTTACCCCAATCAACGAGATAATCTCACTGGTATGCAGTGGAGGTGTTACAGCTTGTGAAAGAGAATGAGAAGGCTTTAGTGAGAAGGAGAAAGGACAATGAAAGAACAGATTTAAAAAAGACAGAAGATGGCAATTAAAGTTGCATTTAAATTTTTGAAGAGTCACAAGGAAGCAAGAAATCTTATGGGATCGCGTTAAAAAGAGATTCATCTAGCTAGTCCAACATTAAAACGTTGAAACTTGTTTCCTAGTCTAGTTGTAGGCTGAAATTTATGCAATCGAGGCACTAAAAAGGTATGTATCTACTTTTCCTTACATATACCTTTTCAAAATGTCTCGTCATTGGTATGTCATGATGGCTGATAGAAAAAAATATGTAAATGAGAACGTAGTTAAAATACCTTACTTGTCCAGTCAGCCAAGATAGTTGTAGGAGAGAGGTTTGCCTAAGTTTATAATAATGTAAAAATAACAAAAATAGGTAAAATGAGTTCAAATCTTGTACAAGGCTGTTTGCATTTATTTAGCATTAGTACACTTGGGAATGACATGAAGTTATTTCACTGCATGCTTCTGCATGACATTGAAAACTACTCGTCATCATTGACAGAGAAAAGAATAACAATTGACCAATGGATCGAATTTTCTTACCCAGTCAGTAGCAGCCAATGTCGTACCTGCAGTATTTGGGCCCTAATGCTTGAACAGATATGGAAACCCCTTCGTAGCCAGCAAAAATAGATTCCAGGATCCAGCTGCTAAATGGAAGCCATTAATAGATTCTGGTAACCTCAACGAACAGATACAGCCGGGTAATCGGGCACTGCCTGGCCCCATGAACATTTTGAAATTTTTCCCTCTACAGGTGAATTTTGAGGCCATATTAAATGCGTATCAGAGCATATTCTGAGGACAACATTTGCTACTTCAACCCATTGGCTTATGATTCTGTCGGGATTTTAATAAACATTTTAGAAAACATTGATTTTGAAAAATTTTTTAAATTTACTTCACTTGGATTAGGGGAACCTGGAACTTAAGCTTCATTAGTTTCATTGTTGGTCCACCAGTGGAAGCAGCATAACTCTGTTACCGCTATTGTCAACCTTGACAGTTCTTAATCAGATATGATGGTTGTAGCTTTGCAAACAAAGATCTAAGAAAGAATTCTAATCGTGATAGGGGTGACTTAATGATTTAGGGGGCCAATAAGAAATATACATGATCTTCTCCATAATCTAGTGTGAATATTTTCTCCTAAGTTTTGTCCTATATTTCTCTTTACGTAGAATTATTATCTTTTTAATGTATTTTTTCATGTTTGAGGTTTCAGGTAAAATCAAATAAGCAATTAAAAATTGGAATATTGTAGCCCAATGAAATAGTTTTGTCAGATAATCACGGGAAACGAAATCAAATAAGGGACAAGAAGAAAAGGAAAATCTCCGAACAAAATTATAGAAAAGTAAATTCAAACCTAGGCTAAAAGATTCCTGCTGAGATCAATTAAGTTTTAATATCGATCACGGTAGGTTTGTTCTTAAATTCACGGGACCTGATGCATAATGCATTGATTTTCAAGATGAACAGCAAACAGAAACAACCACGACTGACTCGATAAAAGTAATGGCGGTAAAGGTTGGGTGGATGCATTAAACTTGGTGAGGTTCAAATAACACTGGAACCTATTGAGTTGGACTGCCGCGTAGAACGAAGAGCCGTGGGTGGATAAGTGGGGTTTTGTCAGCCGCGAACTGTTTTTCTTCTACTTTTATAAGAACTATACAAGAAAATATTTTCGACAAAATGAAAAGAAAAAATTTACAAAGGAATTCGTCAAATATTATTTTTCTTTTAAATGATGGAAAAAGCAATTGGAAAAAAAAATAAAATGATTCTTTCGTGTGTATAGGAACTTTTGTTTTGTTCGACAAACGCTCGCATAATGGAAGGTGAGACAAACCAGAAGAGTATGTTGCACCAGTGTTCCTTCTAAGAAAGGCTTATCTAAAAAATTATCTGAATTTCTGGGATGAGGAGTTATTATTTAAACAATTATTTACACTATTTATATTGTCCCCATCTGATGAGAACAATACCCCGAATATAAATAGTGTTTATCTATGTCAGTCTAAAAACATTCTTTTTCTTCATATTCCATTAGTAATGAGGAAGTTTCGCTCAAACCATTTCTTGCGTTGTCGAATAGGCACACAAGAGAATACTTCTCCGATCACTACAATCTCAACAATCTTGATAATATGCATGTTTTACTCCCTTATAGCAAACTCATCGAGTGATCTAGTTTGAATGGATCCTGAGGCTTACATTCAGTGAATACTAGTAAAGACACCTATGACACTAAAGTTGATATTGACTTGATGCATATCACCAGGATTTCGCAGCTATTTGTCGTTTCTTTCATTCAACTGATCACTTAATGTCCCGTTCAAATGCGAAATAAAATTTGGCGCATAACGCGTAGGATTAGGTGAAGATATCTCTTTATTAACATTTTATTGAGGGCCACAAACAAAATTCGTTCAGACCTTTAATGCCCACTGTATAATGAGCTATTGGCTATTAATTATAATTTTTAAAAAAAGAAATTAAAATCAGGTATAAACTATAAATTTCTAAAGAAGAATCCAACTTATAAAAAATCTGGTATTTATTATAGCGTACCAATACCCAAAGTCTGATGTTAGGCATTAATGTCATAAGAGATCGTATTCGTTTTAACGTCCTACTAAGTGTGATAACACCTGCTAAAACTAACCCAATTACAATACTTGTAACACATGCGATTCCATATTTGGGCATTTGTCTTGATAATGCCCCCCAGGGAACGAAATGCATTTACTAAGATAAGTCTTCCTTTTCTCTGTCTTTATTCATATTGTCCTTTTACAGATATATTTTTAGTAAGTGCAATCTCCCCACCACACAGTCTAACAGCATATAAATGGAACTTACCTGGAGATTCCCAGAATTCCACAGTAATAAGCTCATGGCCGGCTATCCAGTTCTTTGATTGGTGGAAATGAGTACAATCCCATAATGCAACATGGCCAATTGGTTTATTATCTGCTTTTGCATATGTAATGATTTGTAAAATCCCTGTTTTCCAAAAAAAACTTTTTCATCATGTGAATTGGATCAGTGGCATGCATTTTGAAACTGTTGGATAACCATATTTGTCAGCCAAATAAGGTCCATAAGCGATTGGGTGGTAAATGTACTGTATATGATTGGATCCACTGACACTATCTTGGCCATATTTAGATAGACGGATGAGTGTCTTTCCAAGGGAGTGAATGCCACCCACTTTATTGAGTGCATGTGACAAACGTAGAGCAGTTGTGTCATGAAGCAGGCTCTTTTGACAGATTTTATTACAACCAATCATATTGATCAAGTGTCGATTGTTGTATTTTCCTCCATTATGTTTGTAGCCAGGATACAAATTATTCAGCAGCTGGGATTAGTTTTTGATTTTCACGTGGGGGGGGGTCCGACAGAGAAATAGTTTTCTGGAGTAGTTGGGCCTCCCAGCTCACATTTGGTGGCATGTCTGCATTGTTCTGATGATCAAATATATATATATATATATATATATATAGATATAGATATAGATATAGATATATAGATATAGATAGATAGATAGATAGATAATATTAGTCAATATATATATATATATATATATATATATATATATATATATATATATATATATATATATATATATAAATTGCCAAGAGGATAGAATCCAGGTAGAACTTTATTATATATTTATTTATATATGCAATGTGGTTGGCCCTGCCTGGCGTCTCGTCTACAGTCACTTTCTCACAGACGCGCCGTCGCCTACCTCTTCCTGTTCTACAAATACTTTCATGGAAATTGCTCCGAGGAGCTGCATTCGCTGGTTCGCAGACGTCATGAGTTCCAGCGCCTTACGAGGCTGGCATCCCGCTCTCACCCCTTCACTATCGAAACTCCTAAATGTAGGCGTCTCTTCACCTCTCGCCTGATGAACTCCCTTCCTTTCTCCTGTTTCCCTGTGAGCTATAATCTCCAGCTATTCAAGTGTAATGTCAATCGACATCTCCAGTTGCCTTGATCTTTCCACTACCCTCATCCTTTCTTCTATCACTCCTATCTGATCTTGCTCTAAATTTTCTGTAATCCCTTGCGTCCTAGTGGCTTCCCGCCTTGCTTGGGGTGAAATGCTTAAAATATAAAAAATATATATATATATATATATATATATATATATATATATATATAAGGAAAACTTGTCTTGGCTGACACATTTTCTTCTCTGAGGGACTTTATCAATGCATTTGCCGTGATAAAGTCCCTTAGACAATGTTGGCTAAGATAAGTCTTCCTTTTGTCCTTATTACAGACATATTCTATCTGAAATTTTACACATTTTGTCATTTGTTTCCGCTCTGCCGCCTTTTGTTCGTATTTCTAACCATGAAGCTAATCCCAACAGCTTCCATTAATAGCATCTTTCTGGATTCACTCGAATTATATGAATTATCTTTCACTTCGAGGTATTTGGGTTTTTTTTAATGATGATTGAGTTTAACATTACTTTAATTGTAACCATGTCCTAGTCTTATTTGATTAATATTCTTTTATTTCCATCTCCTTTCAGTATGTAGGCGATCGTGACTCTCCTCAACTTCCTATCAGTTGTACCACTTAGTAAGGATTGTCTTTTCACTATCCCTCACTCACTTTTCTACTATCCATTTACAAAAGCCTTAGGTTCGTTATTCACTGTTTCTGTTCATCCCTTTCCTTCAGTATGACTCGTGAGTGTCAAATTTACCAAGCTCTCTTTTCTCGTCATGTGCCCCAGACATCTCAACAGAAACTAAAATGGATATCAGAAGAGAAAAGAATGACGTAAACAAGATGTTGACATTACACACTGCTTCAAACAAAACGTTAGGAAGGAAACTTCCATCAATACTAGAAAGAAACATAATAGTGAACTTAAGCCTAGAATACTAACCATGGGTATATAGTACCCAGCACAAATGTTCCTATTTTTAATTACAATTTTCAGTATCTGATTTTCTTACCTAGATAATATGTTTTTCAGTTCCAATAAACGTTAACACTCAAAGTACAAAGTTTGAAGTGCCTGTAAAATATTTCAAATAAAATATATTCAAATAAAATATATATATATATATATATATATATATATATATATATATATGATATTTTCAAAATCGGGTATGATATACCAATGGTTAGTAGTGGTGTAACTTTAATTGATGGTTAGTGTTCTATGGTTAAGAAATATATTTTACTGGAAAACTGTTTTAAGAGAAAGATTTTATAAATCGCAACCGACAATAACCCCTACGTTCTATTATTGAAGGCCAGATGTTTCCTTATAAGGAAACAGTTAATTTGACCATCACTTTTATAAAACATTATAATTATAATTGTTTCTAATAAATATTGCTTATATTTATTAAGCTTAGCTTAAACCTGGCCGATGTTAAATACTGTTGTTGTAGCATACGGAATAGGCAAACCCTGAGTAAAATGTCAACTTGTTTTGGAAATCAAAACAGGAATATCTGAGCTCAACTAAAGATTACTAATTTCTTGTCAATTGTGTCATAATTCCAGCCAGAAGGCAGGACCATTATAATAATTATTATATTTCACATGTTTATGGGTTTACACGAGATGGCAGATTTTTCTCGATGAGTTCGACTCTAGCCATAAGCGTTTCTGGCAAAGTTTCAAGTGCGCCAATTATTATGGAAATTATCTTCATGTTTGCGTTCCAGAGATGCTTACGTTTCCAAGCGAAGATCACGTATTATTTTTGTCGTCTTTACTCTGAAATCCGATGATACAGCAGCATCAATGATATGGCAAACTTTCTTCCCCTTCTTCATAAATATCTGTTCCCGTTTTTATGTTTCAATTGAAGCATCCGTCTGGATTTCTAGCTTCTAAACCATTTGACGATCTCTATTTTCCTGGCCGTATACAAGTCATACTTATTAGATACGCAAAAATGTTTTCGTTGCTTTTTTATCAAAAAGTAAGAAAAGAAAAAAGATAAGTAAATCATATTCAGTTTGTTTTCTACTAAAAGGCCGATAGAATGTCGTGCAAATTTAATATAATTACGATGGGAATCATTTAGATTCTTCAGGCCTCTGTCCTCATTTTAATTGTTATAATAATCACATTTCGGCCGTTGTATGCTCCTTCTTAGGGTTAGTTCTAGTTCCACATGCCATGCCTTTTCTGGACATCATCATCATCATATTGCTGAAATTAAATCTCTGTAGAAATATTGATATTTTGAATTTCATTCTGTAATCTTTTGGAATGACAGGTTAAGATTGTAGTGATCGAGGAAACATCCTGTTGGGAGTCGGTTCCACAGGGCAGTGGTTCGTGGGAAGATGCTGCTCGAGTGAAACTTACTTCTCACCTATGGAATACGGAGGGAATGTGGGTGATTTTCTACTATGGAAGTGGCGTGTTATAAAAGTTTGAATTGGCGGGACCAGGGAATGTAGTTCGTTCGAGTACTTTCCTTGGAAGTAGCGAGAGAGAAGCACAACGCTTGCCACATCCCTCCCGCGAGAGAGAGAGAGAGAGTTTGGAGTGAGGAAAATAATTCATAATCTACAAGGATTCGGATACGTTTTGAACTCTATCCAAACTGGAAAATGAGGACTGGACAGCTCCCACCCAAATATGACAACAGTACTTCATTTTCCGCCTGATGAAATGAAAAGAAAAAATTTACAAAGGAATTCGTCAAATATTATTTTTCTTTTAAATGATGGAAAAAGCAATTGGAAAAAAAATAAAATGATTCTTTCGTGTGTATAGGAACTTTTGTTTTGTTCGACAAACGCTCGCATAATGGAAGGTGAGACAAACCAGAAGAGTATGTTGCACCAGTGTTCCTTCTAAGAAAGGCTTATCTAAAATTATCTGAATTTCTGGGATGAGGAGTTATTATTTAAACAATTATTTACACTATTTATATTGTCCCCATCTGATGAGGACAATACCCCGAATATAAATAGTGTTTATTTATGTCAGTCTAAAAACATTCTTTTTCTTCATATTCCATTAGTAATGAGGAAGTTTCGCTCAAACCATTTCTTGCGTTGTCGAACAGGAACACAAGAGAATACTACTCCGATCACTACAATCTCAACAATCCTGCATATCTTGATAATATGCATGTTTTACTCCCTTATAGCAAACTCATCGAGTGATCTAGTTTGAATGGATCCTGAGGCTTACATTCAGTGAATACTAGTAAAGACACCTATGACACTAAAGTTGATATTGACTTGATGCATATCACCAGGATTTCGCAGCTATTTGTCGTTTCTTTCATTCAACTGATCACTTAATGTCCCGTTCAAATGCGAAATAAAAATTGGCGCATAAGGCGTAGGATTAGGTGAAGATATCTCTTTATAAACATTTTATTGAGGGCCACAAACAAAATTCGTTCAGACCTTTAATGCCCACTGTATAATGAGCTATTGGCTATTAATTATAAATTAAAAAAAAAAAAGAAATTAAAATCAGGTATAAACTATAAATTTCTAAAGAAGAATCCGACTTCACTCCCTTGGAAAGACACTCATCCGTCTATCTAAATATGGCCAAGATAGTGTCAGTGGATCCAATCATATACAGTACATTTACCACCCGCGAGAGAGAGAGTTTGGAGTGAGGAAAATAATTCATAATCTACAAGGATTCGGATACGTTTTGAACTCTATCCAAAGTGGAAAATGAGGACTGGACAGCTCCCACCCAAATATGACAACAGTACTTCATTTTCCGCCTGATTTGGATCTTGTAAAAGTAAATGATAACATGAGGAGTCTTATTGAAGCAGTACAGGAAATCGACAATTTTTCCTGCATCTTTGGCGTTGGATCATGCGTAAGAATTACTCTAGAGGTCAATGGTGAGTTTAAAGGCCAATAGTCTATCAAGACAGGAAGCCTCCCCGAGGGAACACCGTTCATCGTGACTAGCGTTTGTTCGCGGTCCGATCGGCGATGATGGCATGTAACTAGCTTGGTTTTCGAGCCAATTGAATGTAACCAACCTGTTATCCACACCCCGCACTGGGCAGTTAGAGCTCGATCAGAGGAGATATCAGGTGCCAATCTCTGATCAAGAGTTTAGAGGTACACCTGTTAAATCGAGTCCTCTCATCAAAGCTAGGTACGTCATTTGAATTTCAATATTTGTCTGTTGGTAGTACAACTTCGCAACTATGCATACAGTTTGTTTACATTTTCAAATCAAATTCGTTTGAATAATTACTAGTGAATTATCGTTCCTACCCTCTCATGTCTATTTTCACATTATTTTACAAGAAAAGACAATGGACCATGCTAGATATTTTCTCTCTCTTGAGTATCCGCAGGATAAACATCGATGATATTAAATTAAAAATAATAACTATAAGAATAAACTAAATTCGTTGGAATTTCACATGCATTACTTGGATTATGTTATTTTTTAAATATTTTCACCAAATATAAGGCGCAAGAACTCCCTCAATGTACAGGGATACTGAATGAGGTTTTTGTATGAACATGAGGGGAGGGGGTAATAAATACACATTATGAGGATATGTAGGATAGATAAAGCTCGGCCCGAGACTTGAAGAGGTTAAGATCGGAAAAGTCTGGTCCCCAATGTAACTGTTCTTGGGTAGAAAATTTATCAGTGAAATACAAGGTTGATGATATTAAACTGTGTGTCCACGCGGGTCGTAGGTATAAAATTTTGAACCCTAGATTTCTACCATGGATTTCTTTTAATAATGTTCACTCTATACAAGGCCCAAAAGGCACTTGCTGTAGAGGGTTACTGGAGATATCTTTTGTGAATGGTAAGAATAAGAGGTAAATGCGACGTTTCATCTTCCAGTAAAGGAATTATAGAGTTCATCCCCTACACAGCCGGGTAATGTATGATCATATATGCTTCTGCTCTTCTTTTGTTTATTTCATTCTTTTTCTTATTTATTCCAAACTTTATTGACAGTTCATGTTTACATCCATATGTTAAATAAACCATGACCCGTTCCTCCCTCGCTTGGCAATCAAATCTCTTTTCGATTCATGATTGATTTGTCATAACAATTCCCGCTGTAGGATGACGTGACTTTCAAATTGCCAACTAAGGTTATAAGAGCCAGTCTCTCCTGCTATTTAACCCATAGCTGAGGAGAGAAGAGATAGATCCATTCTTACACGAAAGTATTTGTGCATTGAATGTAACGACCTCGACTGGTATCCGAAACCGGCTCCCCGATTTCTCATCGCGGGCCTCGTTCTCCATTACATCAACCGCACATCCCTGACTAGTGTCATACTAAAAGAGGAAATGACAACAATTTTCTACTGCCTCCACCATTTTTGTACCATTTAGTGGCATTGTTACTCTTTTATTGTATCACCATTTGTATTAATTTCCATTGTAAGTAGCCTTTCAATATTTCGTTCATTGTTTCCTCATACTCAACCAGTCCATCTTTCTGTTCCTGTCAATACTTTCGCCCTCTCTCTATTTATAATCCTTTTGCTTTCTTTCTTTTTCGTTTCTCCAATTTTCTTGCCGCTAACCTTTTTTTTTCTATTACACTGTCTTTACCGCTTCACACTGAATATTATGTATGTATCTCGGCCATAAAGCGTAAATGGCTGCTGTTAAGAATGTACGTGGATCGAGTAGACACCACACACTTATATATATGAAAATGTAGCAGCCATATGTAGAAACAAGCATATATAATAGATTGTCTTCTTCCGGAAACCGCCTTCTATCAGGGCGTGGACGATAAAGGTCACAATTTTTTTATACCCTTTGTATCTCTTGGCAGTTCTTGTCTTTTTACTATCGCGCCAGTCTGTATTCTGTCATCCCTTTAATCAAGTTCATTATACAGGAAAATAAAACCTACAGAAATTTAACTTATCTGGTTTTGAAAACATATTCATGTTCCAGAAGAATTATTCTTGTTTCTTTTTAACTAAAATTCAACTAACAGAAGGACCAAGAGGCACTCAAGGCAGAGACTCACATTAGAGAAATATGAATTGAAGCTTACGAGGCTAGATAATTATTGACCCTAGACTTGCAGATGTTAAACATGCACGCGTAAATATGCTCAGGTTCTTTGGAAGTGATCACTCTTCTTATCGACCCGAGCCCACTGACATAAATAGTAAAGTTAAAAATAAATATGTAAGTCTTGGATAGGGACATCAATAGACAAAATACCAACCAGATAAGAACACCGTACGTGGTTGTTGGGAACAAGAAAAATAGTTTGGAGATTTGGTTGTTCTATACAATCAAAAGCTGAAAGTGACGAAAAAATATCTATAAAAATATCTGGACTTTGTTCAGAAAATGAGAAAGGCATGAGATCAGGCATACCCATAATTATTGATGCCATAGAAGGAGTTTAATATTCGGAGAGTATCCCGCCATCTCTATTGACTCGAGCATCAATTGCGCGGTCTTGATGTAACTTGGTAACCAATCAAAAGGAATCTGACTACTTATCTGTAAACAGATACTCTTCTATTGTGTTACTCACTCGCGGGGAGTACTTGTCTACTCCGTGATTTCGCATTGACACGAGCGAGTAGTTATGTTTTGTGGCCCCTCAGAAAGTCAATATTTGGTTTGGTTTAGTTAAGTTTGTTTTGTTTTACAATATATCAACTTCAATGGTTTATTTAATGCCGACAAGAGTTTGATTGGTGGTAATATTTTTGTCGAAAAATGTATTGCTGGTAATATTTTTTTGTCAAAAATGTATTGCTGGTAATATTTGTCCCAAAATTCATTGATGGGAATAATTTTTTTACAAAAATGTATTGCTGGTATTAAAACCTATTTTTACATTTCCTTAGCGTTTTGACCCCAGTTTGAGGTTAACTATTTGCACATAGCTGGGGCCCTAACAGGTACTACCAACCCGAGTTAGGATAGACCTGGGGACACCAGAAATTAAGTGGTGGTTCCACGTTCCTCAAAACCGCCTTGCTGTCGGATGTAGTTTATCGTCATACCCAGGACGCGGACGTAGTTTATCGTCATACCCAGGACACCACATTTTTTCTTCCCCCTATTCTGAAGCCCTACCCGACAATATTTGGCTCCTTTCAACTTCTGTATATTACCGCTGAAAGATGAATAGATTTCAGATTAAGGGAAAATCGGCAAGTCAGTTAATGATGATTTTGAAAAACGAATTTACAAACTTGTAAAAGCAATATCCACTGAAAGGAACTACATCACCATTTCACTAGGTAGGCTAATTTTTTGATAATATTGGTTGGATAAATTTTGGATAGCCCTCGCATACGTTCAATATCGTAAACCATTTAAATGTTTCTGAATATTTATGATTTTGAGTGCTTAGCTATTCAGAAAGGATTATTGTTCAGACACTAGGCTATCAAGAGAGTGAAGGGCTACACAAGCAAAGTAGGGAAAGGTTAATTATGACAACCAATCGTATATGTTATATCATAATAAATGATATAAGTACAAATGAGGAATTTGAAAGCTTCGAAACGAAAAACCAAAATAAGGAGAAAATTTACATCTTGGAGATTCCAGAAGTCAAGACAAGAATAAAAGAAGAGATTATATCGTTAAGAAGATATTTTAAGAGAGTCGCTTAATTGTTCTTACTGACAGCCCAGAAGAATTATATAAGATTCGGTCATACTGGGGCCAAGATAGAAAAAAGATTTATTAAATTAGATTATCAAGTGATAAGGTTGGAATTATCAAACTTATAATAAGCGAATGTTGGGATTTAATGAGACCAGTGTTCGAATCTCATCATGACCATTTTTGTCAAGGAGGTGACTTCTTAGCAACATCATCCTGGTGTGATGATACCGGCGGGTGGTACCATTGACAAGTGTCTGAAAACCAAACCATGAATAATTGTGACCAAGAATCGTTCGACTTGATGCCAGATTATCCGCGCTTTCCCATAAAACTCTAATTAAGGTCTGCGTTGTTGAAGTAGAAAACACGGATTTGCCTTGATATGTTGAGGAAACACTAATTTGTTTGAGCTGATATCTGCAAAGGATTACCTATCCAGACAGACAGAAGAGTCTAGTCAAAAACAAGACGCCATTATTATTATTATTATTATTATTATTATTATTATTATTATTATTATTGTTGTTGTTGTTGGTGGTGGTGGTGGTGGTGTTGTTGTTGGTGGTGGTGTTGTCGTTTTTTTTTATTTCTGGTGTATTCACATTCCTTTCCGGTCCCGATCAGGGACATGAGGTCAAAATTATCATTATTATTATTATTATTATTATTATTATTATTATTAGTAGTAGTAGTAGTAGTAGTAGTACTAGTAGTAGTGATAGTATGTTATTTCCTTTGGTTTCTGGTGTATACACATTTCTTTCCAGGTCCCGAGCAGAGACCTAAGGTCAGAAATGGCATAATAACATATTTCAGAGCAGTTTTGAAAAAAAAAATTACCTATATTTTATTCAGATAAAGCCCTTCGTGTGAGCTGTACTTGTGAGAATTTTTTTTTCTATTTCTTTAAGGTATGGGCTACTGGAAATTCTTTTAATGAGTCTCTTGGAATATTTTCCAGTCAAATCTAGGGCTCCAACTACAACTGGAATTAATGTTTTCATGTGCCACATTTTTTATATTTATTATTATTATTATTATTATTATTACCGAATGAGAAAAGAGATTCGTCGGGAATTATGCAAACGATCCGGGCTTTGACCATTGAAAGCAATGACATATGCAAAAAAGTTGTTCAGAAAAGTGAAACACCAAACATCACGTGCATTTTCAAAGCAGAATTCATTTATTTATTTATTTTTAATAACGAGCTTCATTCATTAGATCTCAAAGTTCAGACATTGACAGCGAGGAGCCACCAGACAGTATACACCGGGTTAGCGTATCCTCATTCATTTCGTATTGGTAAGGAGATAGTTTCCACTCTGACAGCTGGTATTTTAAGAACACAATTGCTATCCCCATCACTCCAATCTTGGCCCCTTCAAGTCTAGGTTTAATCCTTATCTATCCCACATTTCCCAATTATATCTATTTCCATTTACATTCTTTAAAACAACGGCATTCAGTTACATTCTATATTGAGTGGAACTTACTCCTTGTATTGGAAAAAAATATTATTTTAAAAAATAATGATAATAATAATGACTTACTAAGCGTAACTTAGTTGTGACACAAGGCTGAAAGTATTGAGCACCCAGTGAGGATCGAACTCACTAATAAGTCGTAATAGATCTAGCGAGACAAAAAAATTGCGTTGCTTAGATGTGGCACAAGAGCGAAAGTGTGGAGCACCCATGAGAATTCAACTTACACCATAGTCCTAACTGATCTAGCTCTAAAAGCTTACTAACCATTACGCCAAAGTTCTTATAATAAAGATGATGAAATGGGCTGATAATATACCAGGTTCGGTTCTCATTGTTTTTCTCTTAACTCAGTGGAAATATTAAAATGTACACTTTTCTGTTTAATACCAGGGATTTGTTTGTTAGTTGTCTAACAAAAACATGTTTAGTACGTTTCCTTGAGGCAGACGTACTGTGCATCTGCGTTCATGAACAGAAGAACACCTTGGTCAACTGCTTTTGCTAAGTTTGAAGAATAAGGCCTCCAAGGCCAATTAGGCGTCACACCTCGATCGGCTGAGGAATTGTTTACGTGACCTGAAAGTATTTCTAACAGTACAGAAAACCGCAGAGTTATATGCTGATTTACTTAAAATTCAAACATTACTCCGACGTGGTGTAATGGTTAACCAGCTGGCTTTGCTATATCAATTACGATTGAGGAGTGAGTTTAATGCTCAGTTTTTGCCCCATACTTCCGTTCATGTACCACATCTAAGCTACGTTTAGAAAATCACAACATTACGCACGTGTGCCTGTGATTTGAACTTCTGATAGACAGTCTCGGTGTTGTGATAAGTGTACTGGGCTTTGTATATTTGTTGCTTAGCATCACAATTATTTTTCGCAGAATGCTTTCTCTCTCAGTAACAAAAATAATAATCATTAGAATGTGGAATCTGGACACAAACACATTGCCTGTTTTGAATGAATAAGATTAAAAGGGCCAAGCAAATATTTGGATCCAATTCCTGGATGCCCTAAAATATCGCAAAAATGAATTAGAAAAAACGATTCTCATATTTCCTCACTTCTTGCGTAGATTTTGTCTCCAAGAAAGAATCAGAATAACATTGGTTCTCCTTGGTTTTTCCTACAAAATTCTTCTGGTCTCTTGAAGTCTCTGGTTGAAACTTACGTAAACTACTATTATACAAAGCAAATGAATAAATAATAATGATGATAAGAAGAAGAAAGCAAAGACAAATGCAACGGACCAGATACAGAAACAATGGCAAGATAAACCACTTCATGGCCAATACTCTGCCCGTACCAAACAAATTGACGTAGACAAAACCCGTACCCATCAGTGGCTACGTAGTGCAGGGTTGAAAGCTGAAACTGAAGGTTTTATCCTTGCTGCACAGGAAACTAGGAATTATCAAGCACCTATACTAAAATATTGTGTTAGCCCAAAATGCAGAGTCTGTGATAAATATCCAGAAACAATTGATCATCTTGTATCAGGTTGCACGATATTGGCACCAACTGAATATATAAAACCCGGCATGACAGAGTTGGCCAATATCTGCACTGGAAAATCTGCAACTTCTACGGGAAGGAAACTGAAATAAACTGGTATGAACACCAATCAGACCCGGTTACGGAAATAGGACCTGTTACAATTCTATGGGACTACACAATACACACTGACAGAATAATCAAAGCCAACCGCCCAGATATTGTTATTAAAGACCACAAACAAAAAAGTGCTTCCTTATTGATATGGCAGTCCCTGCGGACTGCAATGTATCTTTGAAGATATACAAAAAACTGTCAAAATACAACGACCGTGAAAATCTCAAAAATGTGGCACATGGGAACATCAAGAATCTCTGTTGTTGTTGGAGCCCTAGGATTGGTTAGAAAAAATTATTTTTGTCTTGTTTTTTCAATGGAAAGTGTCATAATGCCATTTCTAAACTTAGGTCATTGGGCGGGACCCGGAAAGAAATGTGCACACGCCAGAAACCAAAGAAAATTAAAAAAAATTAATAATAATAATAATAATAATAATCAAGATAAATAAAAGAGTAACCCAGACAGAAGAAGCCCACTTCGATGTGAGTTATCGATACCAAATAAGATTTCAAGAAAACCAAATGTTTAATCATGGAAAAGCAAGAAGATGAGGTGGAAATATAAAATTAGAGCAGTAAATACGTAAACAGAAACTGCAATTAAAGGCACAGAGTACAAGACGATATGAGAACCTTTTTAGATTCTTTCAACAAAATAAGATATTCCCAATGCACCTCAGGAAATATCATAGGGAGATTGGAAAAGCAGTTATAGGAGTTCATAAGTCGCTAGCTATTGAAGAGGTGCAAAGATTTTGAGAGAATATTTGCAGCAATCCAAAGAAACGTAATTCCAATGAAGAGTGGATCAAACGAGAAGAAGAACAGAGATTAAACCTGTGCAAGGATAAAAAAAAATATAACCAAAAATAATATTTGCTCTAGCAAATTCCTCAAATTGGAAATCCCCAGGAAATGACAAGGTACCCAACTTTTTGCTGTGTCATTAAATTCATAAGACGCTTGCACAAGTTTATCAATGTTAATTAATAACCCCAATGAACTTCCAGAGTGGATCACTGAAGGTATTATACAATCTAACAAAAACGGGTTAAACTGATTACCAAAAGATTATAGGCCAATAACATGTCTGTTTATCATATATAAATTGATCTCATCTGTCCTGACGAACTGTACTTACTATTTTCTCGATGAAAACAACATTCTTCTCTTGAAACACAATGGTTGTCGAAGAGATTCATATAGTTGCAAAGATCATCTACTTATAAATTAAAAGTTCCTGTAAAATTGCAGGAAAAAGGGTAGCAATCTCAGCACAACTTTGCTAGATTATTGTTAAGCCTAGGATAATGTGCCACACTCTTGTATCCTGAAAGTTTCGCTGATAGTAAATGTCCTTAAATATAGCATGAAATTGTGGGAAACTACATTATACGTAAATTTCACCAAAGGTACTGCCACTTTCAGTTGTTTAAATATCCGACGATGAATCTTTCAAGGAGATTCCTTGTCACCCCTTCTGTCCTGCCTGTCCTTAATGCTCTTTTCGCATCAACTAATTAGTATTAAATATGGTTACAATTAAAAGAAGTGTTTAATAACCTATTCTACATGGATGATATCAAACTATTTAGCAAATATGAAAATCTGTTGATGGGGATTGTCTATACTGTAAAATATTTCAGCGGTGACATCGGTATGAAATTCGGATGAGATGAATGGGCAAAAGTAACATTTAAGAAAGGGAGAATTACAGAAGAAGCCTATAGAATCACAGCGAATGAGATGAAATACAGCACACCTAAATGAAGACGAAAATAAGAAAAGAATACTACAATCTTGAGTGTCTGGTTGAATCGACAAAACACAATATCAGCCATAAACACTTTTGGCTGTTCCTGTGGTGGAATATAGTTTCAACATCGTTAATTTTTTTTTTAAGCGTTTCACCCCAAGCAAGGCGGGAAGCCACTAGGATGCAAGCGGTTACAGGAAATAGCAAGATCAGATAGGAGTGATAGAAGGAAGGATGAGGGGAAGGGTGGATAGATTAAGGCGACTAGAGATGTCGATTGACATTACATTTGAATAGCTGGAGATTATAGCTCACAGGGAAACAGGAGAAGGGAAGGGAGTTCCACAGGCGAGAGGTGCGAGACATGAAGCTATTCGAGTAGAAGAGACGGCTACATTTTGGAGTTTCGACAGTGAAGGGGTGAGAGCGGGATGCCAGCCTCGTATGGCGCTTGAACTCATGACGTCTGGGAACCAACGAAGCAGCTCCTCGGAGCAATTTTCATGAAAGTATTTGTAGAACAGACAGAGGGAGGTGACGGCGCGTCTGTGAGAAAGTGACTGTAGACGAGACGCCAGGGCAGGGCCAATTATATTGCATATCCGCCTCTGGAGCCTATCAAGAACCCCGAGGCAAACAGAAGGGGCGTCAGACCATATATGGCAGCAATACTCCATGCAAGGGCGAATTGTGGATTTGTAGATCTGGAGGATCGACTCAGGGGAGAAAAACTTCCTGGCGCGGCTCAGGGAGCCAACTTTCCTTGCAGTGGACGAGGCAATTGACTCAATGTATTTATTCCATCTCAGGTCAGCAGTCAACGTGAGACCGAGAAGCCGCAGAGAATTGCTCTCGAGAGGTTGAGCGTCAGACATTCTAATGGAGGGAAAGGAAGGATCTCTGTGGTGATTAATAGATAGCAGTTTTGTTTTTGAAGCGTTGAAAGTTGACCAGCCAATTCATGCCCCAGTTCACAATCGATTGGAGGTCCTTTTCGAGACGCACGGCAAGGTGAGTTTTGTCAGCGAGACTAGATTTGTTTTTGAGGCAGGAATAAATTGTGGTGTCATCCGCGTAGATGACAACTTGGGAATTTACGGCGTCAGGAAGGTCATTTATGTAGATAAGGAATAGAGTGGGGCCTAAGGATGGAGCCTTGAAAAAACACCTGCGTTCGTGGGATAGGAACTGGAGGAGAATCCGTTGAGAATGATAATCAATTCATTTTTATAAAAAAACTTTTTTTAAGCGAATTGATGTCAAAATTTGAAGAAAAACATTTTCACTTGTCATTCATGATCATTTAATTAAAATGATGTCGATTGTCTGGATGTGTCTAGATCCGAAAGAGTCAGATGATTAGTTCAACTAGAAATTTATCTTACAAAAAAACAAAACAAATCGTTCTTCAAAGATACCTTGATTTACAGAAGACTGGATGATGATTTGTAAAAAAGAACATGAAAGAAATAAGAAATTTTTATTCGGTAATAAAGGAAGCCAACAAATTTAAAAAGAATTTTAATTTAGGTGAAGAAATGCAAATAAAAAATAATTAATCAAAGTGGGAAAAAAAATCTAATTAAAAAGAAACAAAATAAAATGCAGAAATTATGGCAAGATAATCGTCTTCATGGGCAATACTCTGTCCGTATCAAATAAGCTGATGTAGATATATATTTATCAGTGGTTAAAAGTGCGCCAACATGAAAAGTTAAAAGCAGGATTAAAAGCTGAAACCAAAAGTTTAATTTTTTGCTGATGCATAGGACAAATTTCTTTGTTAACTAGAAATTTATTAGGAAAATCGCACATTTTGAAAAAAAATATTAACATGATCAAAAATGGCAGATTCTGTAATAAATATCCATAAACAATTGACCATCTTGTATCAGGTTGCACGGTTTTGGCACCAACTGAATATAAAACTTGGCATGAGAGACTGGGCCAATATCTGCACTAGAAAATATGCAACATTTATGGGGGCGAACTGAAAGAAACTGGCATGAACATCACCCAGATAGAGCCTGTTGCAATTTTATGGGATTTTACAATACAGAGAGAACGACTATCGCTAATCGCTCATACATCGTGATCAAAGATCACAAAAATTGAAAGTGCTTTCTTATCGACATGGGAACCCATGTAGATTGTAATGTATCTTGAATATCTTCAAAAACTATCAAAATACCAGGATCTTGATATGGGATGTGGACATCAGTATTCTCAATTGTAGTTGGAGCACTCGGATTAATTGGAAAAAGGTTTCAATAGTCTCTTTGAAAGGATTCTTATAGCCCATTATTTTTAAAAATAATAGAAAAAAAATAAATTGACACTACAGCTAACACATTACACAAGCTTTATCTATGTAAAATGTAGATCTTAGATTTCATTTTGTTTTATAAAAAATAATCAGTGGGAATATCATGAAGCCATTTCTAACTTTTTTTAAAAAAAAATTAGGAAGGAAATGTGCATATAAAAGAAATTAAAAAAATAATAAAAGTAATAATAATAATAATCTTTACTATACTGTCATTAAAATTCATTCATTAAATTAAAGAGAACTGATCACACGGATGGGAAAATACAATGAATAATATAATATTTTTTGCACTTGAAATGATTGAAATAATAAATTTCTTAACAAAGTTCTCAACATTTTTTAAAGTTTTTCTTTTCTTTATCGTTTATCTCTGATGGATCCACATTGTCTTTTTACTTGAGTTGGATTTCAAGAATCTTGTCTTCATCTTCTAAAAGAGCGCCAACATGAATTCTTTGCGACAAGATGTCATCAAGAAGATGCGTAGGCATTCGACTAAATGGCATTCTTGAAAAAGATTCATTTTTAAAAAAAGAAAAAATTCCTGAAAATGATAAAAAAAAAAACGTATTTTCGAAAAATGGAAGCATTTTGGTTTTGCTAATGCCAGAGACATTGTTCTTATCACTTCTCCTTTTCTTCTATGTTTCATCTTTTTCTACTTCTTTCTCTCTTTCTTCGACTCTTCTTTATTCTCTTCTTCCATCCTTTTTTTTTCTTTATATAAAAAAATCTCTTGAAATATTTTTAAATTCTCCTCCTAATCATCTTTCCTTTTTTCTTATTCAAATAAAAATTCAACTATTTGTTTTCTTCTTTTTTGAAAGCTCCTCCTTCCTTATTATTATTCTCTTGATGAAATCTGACCCTTTCAGATTCTTTTTAAATACGACAATTAAAAAATTTTTTTTTTCCTTCGTTTCTTTCTTATATTTTTCTTTATATCTCCAATCTCTTTTCTCCTTTTCTACTTTCAATTGTTCTTTTTCTTTCTCTTCGGCATTCTTTTTCCTTTCTTCGTCTTTCATTCTTTCTTCGCATCTTTTTTTCCTTCGCATTCTTCAGAAAATATAAACGATAAACAATATAATCTGTGGAATGAAGAAAACGGTTTATCTCAAAACTTTGCAAAACAATCAGATGAGCCTTTGATAGATTCTTTGATTGTTTGCTCGATTTATTAGTTCCAAAGTCAGTTTGGTACGAGACATAATTTGAGAAACAGAATTCTAACAACAACAATAAAATTTCTTAAATTACTACTATGTACTACTTTATTATTATTATTATTATTTATTTTTGATTTCTGGCGTTTACATTATTTTTCCGGGTCTCGCCCAGGGACCTAAGGTTAGAAATGGCATCATGACACTTTCCACTGAAAAAAAAAAAAAAAATGACATAGATAAAGCCCTTCGTAAATTGTGGGCTGTACTTGTCAGAACAATTTTTTTGTATCTCCTTGAGGCATGGACTTGATTTAAAGTGGGAACGAATCCCTTCAATTAGTCTACTGCAATTTTTTCCAACCAATCCTAGGGCTCCAACTACAACAGGGATTGTTGATATTCCCATAATGCCACATGTAAAGATTTAATTATTTCAAGGTCCTTGTATTTTGACAATTTTTTTGAATATCTTCAAAGATACATTGCAGAACAGGGACAGCCATATCAATAAGAAGGAACTTTTTTTTTTGTTTTGGTCTTTAATAACAATATATTGGTTTTCTTTGATTGTTCTGTCAGTGTGTATGGTGCCGTTGATTATAGAATTTTTAACAGGTCCTATCTCCGTAACCAGGTCTGGGTGGTGTTCTCATACCAGTTTATTTCAGGTTTTTTATACTTTTTAATAAGATTTTCCAGTGCAGATAAAATCTTAACAGTTTGTCATTGCTTTTTTTATATTTTTATTTAATGTAAAATGTTTTAAAACAAAAAAATTTTTCCTGTCTCGTATTTTTTTTGTGTATATATATTTAAATATGTTGGTAATTTATATATTATAATCTATTGTGTTTGTTTTTTTGATGCGTGAGTTTAAGACCCCATTCACAAATTAAATATAAATATATATATACATGTATTGTCAGATGACCGGATATTGTAGGAATTTGTTTATTTAACGTAATTTCAACGAAAAATAAATTGAATAACATATGTTTTTTTTTTTTAAATTTCAGTAATTTATAGTTTTTAAATTTAATAGTATTAAATTAAATTTTTAAAATTTTGCAGTTTTTTTAATTTTATCATATAATTTAATAATCATTGGTTAGAATAAATTCTTTTTAATATTACCCGTATTTTAAAGATCTGAATAGCTTTATAACATGATTTCGCTGTCAAGCTTTTAATCTTCCTAAACTTGAATTTTTGATTCTAGCATTTTAAAACAATGTTTTCATATTTAGCGAAGGATCAAATTAATTTGAAATTTTAAAACCATTTATTTTATATTCAACAATCATCACTTGATAAGACACGGAGGGTATTAAACAAAATAACTATTTTGTATTTACCAAATTTTATAACATATATTTATTATAAATTTTTTTTTTTAAATAATATAATTCAGGATCTCTATATCTAAAAATTTATATATATATATATATATATATATATATATATATATATATATATATATATATATTTATATTCTTAAAAATCATACTAGAAGAAAAAATGGGAGAGCCATATACATGTAATTTTGGGATTTTATTGATTATATTTTTTAAATTTTCTGAGAATAACGCCATTTCTACATCATCAAAATGTAGTTTTATCCAAAGAAAACAAAAACGAAAGAAAAAAATAAAAATAATGCATTACCAACCTATTACTCCGGATAATTTATAATAATTTATCTCTATATAAAAAACAGAAGATGTCTGTGTGTCTGTCTGTTTCTCTGCACTGGAAAAGTAAGACTTTTTCACTAGATTATTATTATTTTATTTGAAACCTTATGACATTAATTGAGGTTAAATTGTGATTATGAAAAATGAAGTGTAAATTTGAAACTAGGAGAGAAAAAAAAAAATGTTTTTCATATAAAAATATATATATATATATATATATATATATATATATATATATAGATATATATATATATATATATATAGATAGATAGATAAGTTAAGTTTAAAATACAATAAAAGTACTTAAAAATAATCTCCCAAAGATAAGTTATATTAAGAATAATAAATTAAAACTTAATCTTTATTTAGATCATTTATATTCAAATTAAGTAAAATTATTTTAAAAATATTATAATTAATAAAAAAGAATAAGAAATAATAACATCATCACTTGATAAGACACCGAGAGTGTTGAAACAAAATGGCTATTCTTGTAGTGATTTTATAACATATTTATGTTATAATTTTTTTTTTATAAATAATAACTATGTCTGCTTTACTTTGTATTGAGCACTCTTCATATAAAAATTGCCTTCTAATTAAATCGCTAACTTAATTTAATCGCTAGCTCATCCACACTAAATTTTCGTCCAGGTTCTTACAATATTTTACCATTGTTGATAAATCGTGCGCCGGAATACGTAGAGATATGCCTTTAATGAACGCATGTTTTCGGAAAGAACGAGCACAGTCTCAGACAAAATCAAATTTGAATTGAAAATGGCTTTTTTCCCACAAAGTGTGTAATTATCAATAAAATAATTTTGTTAACCGAGTATTTCAAAATATTAAGTTGGTTGTGAAAAATAGGCACGTAAAACACTTTTAGCTTCCAAAATAGAAAAAAACAAACTTTTTTTTCCTCGTATGAATTTGTACAATGCTGAATCTTGAGTTTTGTGTCGATGACAATGATCGTCGTACCTCGTAAATATTTAGAATTAATATAATGAAATATGTTTCTCTATTCCGCGCTTGATGTTATCGGCAAATCTGTGAAAATGTTTACTGATGGGGGTAAAAACGCTTTACCCAAAATGACTGCTATGTACTTACAAAAGAAAAACTAAACGTAACGCAACAAAAGAAAGTTAAGACGAAATAAAAGAGTAATGTGTAAAAGAGGCCCAAAACATCCTCAGGGATTTTGTTTGAAACCGAAAATACAGGCAGATATCCCTTGACAATCCCTCACAAAGAAGTGGATACATTAAAATACAAACTTAATACTTTTAAGCAATTGCATATCTGATGGTGTCTGCGTGTAAGAGAGTGCGTGTGTGAGAGAGAGAGAGAGGGAAAGAGAGAAGGAGAGCAACAGAATATATTATTTATTAAATGAGTATCAAATCTAATTTCGGTATCAGGCGAGGAAAACATCGGAGAATTTTAGCGTAACAGAAATAATTTTGAAAAATATTTGAAAACTAGAAAGAAAAAAAGGATTTTAAAAATTTGAAAATTAAAAATTTAAAAGTTTAATTTTTTTTCTCCTGCAGAGTTTCAGAAGAGACTGACGTATGAAAATCTTCAAAAATAAAAAAATAAAAATAACAGATAAATTAATTATTGAGACAAGTGACTGTTTGTATTTGAAATGTATGATATTTGTCGATTATTAAAAAACATGAAATTTTTTAAAAATTGCACGATTCACATCCTGCGAAAAGTATTCAGAAACTTTCTTAATCCGTATATATATATATATATATATATATGACCATTTGTGTATAGATTGATAATATTTTGGTCAATTATATATAACAGATAATAATAATAATAAAATAATTTATTTATATATTTCCATGTCAAATAATTTATAACATTGGAAAAAAAATCATGATCCAAATCATCACACCTACAAATTCAAAAAGAATTCCTTTTCATTTTGAATCTGTAGGTCTGATTTGTTTTGATCGTGAAAACAATTCAATTCAATGTAATAAATTATAACTATGGAATACACAATGTTTTTATATATTATATATATATATATATATATATATATATAACAAAAGAAAAAGGTTGTAGTGGTTCCAACGAGAGAAAAGTATTATATTAAAAAGAAGAGAAGAGAGGTGCCGCAAACGTTTTTGGTTGTAATGTGGATTTATTTAGAAAAAAATATTATGCTTTGTTTTACATAATTTTACGACACGTGTTTCTACGAATGACCGTCTTCAGGTAAAAGTGGAGATTTCCACATATTATTAAAAAATAATTAATTTTTTTTTTATGTTCAATGTTAAATATTCTCGATATGAGACATTTTCTGTTTTTTTGGTAATCCGAATTTCTTTCTTGAATTGGCAATGAAGAGTTCTTCGCGAAGGGTCATAAAACAATTAAGATTGGTCCAAGCGAAATGATGAATTAGTTATCGGCATTTTATCTTTTTAATGTTTTACTGACCCTTTGTGTTCTTGAAATCTGTTTCCATTTTTTTTTTATATATATATATACGTATATATATATATATATATATATATATATATATATATATATATATATATATATATATATATAATTAATCAATACAGAATCCATTTATCACATATAATAAATTTATTACATGGAATATACGCACCTTATCACCAGACCACAAGTAAATTTATACATACACACACATTTATCCACATGGCACATTTTAAAGGCTACATGAGATCATATACACACAAACAAACAGTTGTGAGTTCAAACGAACATACACACAGTGGAGAACTTTTGTGGTGAATTGGATGAAATATTATGATAGTTCCCATGTTTTGTCATGGCATTTGGCATAAAATACATATATAAAAATAAATATACATATATATATTATATATATATATATATATATATATGTATATATATATATACGTTATATAAATTTATTGCAACGTGTCTCCAAAACATAGTAATGAATATAATTTATAAAATAAATTTATTAGAGATGTTTATATTGAGTCACTCCTTTACAAATTCCATTTTTAGATAATTTGGTTATAAAAATTTATTTTTAGGCAATATATTTGGGTATATATATATATATATAAATATATATATATATATATATATATATATATTTATAAAAAGATATTTAATTATGTGGTTGTTTTTTATTTCTAATGAGTATATCTAAAATGGTATTTTCGTTAAAATTCGAATTCTTCCAATGAGGAAAAGTTTTGGGTGTAACTTTAACCAATCAGCCACATGGAATTGGTTAGGTTAGTAAAAAGGATTTTCAAAAATGAAAAATCAAAAGTATCTTTTCCATCGATAATTTATTGAATTCCTATATATTTATATTTGTAAACAATGATATATTTGTTAGATGAAATCTTTTAAAGAGGTTTTATTTTTAAATTTTAAATTTTAAGTTAATTTTATAGGTCGAATTGGATACAACTTATTTGATTAAAACCCGTTTTAATTAAACTTAGAATTTAATCCGGCCAAGACAACAGAAATATCGACAATTTATTTATTTTTTTCAATTTTAATATTAGTGTTCATTAGTATTTTTTAAAAATAAACCAATTGTTTTGTATTTTTACAGAATTTTTTTTCAATATTATTAAGCACTTTTTTCTTATATGTTTCAAGGCATTATTACCCTATATATATATATATATATATATATATATATATATATATATATATATATATCAAAGTGTTTATTGTGTCAACACTCAGTGGCGACAGTGTGTTTCATGTGTGAATGTATTCGTCAGAGAGCGAATGCTGAATTTTTGCTGTGCTATTTATATATAATAAGCGTTTGAATGTAAGGTGTAATCTATTCTGGTGGTTAATTTTTGAATTGACTTGCTTGTTTATACAATTTATTTGTACATGTTAATTTATTACACAGGCTGAATATTTTCACAATGTTCATTTATTTATTTTTTTTCTTTTTTGATGTTTTATTAACGTAGAAAAAAATCGTTGATGTGGAAAAAGCTTAGTTCGCTTATTTAATATTTGTTTTGGTTTGGGAATATAATTAAAGCGACAAACATTCGTCCAATTTCACGGGGATTGCTTTCCGTAGTCTATTCTGTGAAAAAGGATACAAATCCATGCAAATTTAATTATTAGGTTTGATTATTTCTTGTTTTTTATTATTTATGCTTATCTTTCTTAGTTCGGAAGGATTTTTCAGTCGGAATCGATTTGTTAATTTGGGAAATTTATTTATTTTATTAATTTTTATTGTTCTTTTTATATATTTACTTATTTTTATGTTATATATTCAGATATTTATTTTATTTGGTTTTCGATTTTTTTAAAATTGATATTTTTATCGTTATATAGTTCTTATAGCTATTTCAACTACCTGCAGTTTTTAACGCTATGAATTGTTGTAATTTTATTATAACGGTTTATTTTGGCGCGATTGGTTTGTTTTATTTTATTGTTATTTACAAAATTTACTTATTTATATGATTTTTTTTTATTTTTTTAAAATCAAATTTTTTATTTTTTATTATTGTCTATTTTAACAGAGGAGTTAAAACACACATTGAAATCTATATATATATATATATATATATATATATATATATATATATATATATATATATAAAATATATAAGAAATATATAAATATATATAATCAAAAGATTTCAAAACGTTTACTTATGGTGGGATATAATAACGCTCCATCTATATAATGAAAATGCTGGGCAAAAACTCACAAATAAAGAATCCATTTTGAACAACAGAAATGTATCTACAAATACTGGTTTAAATATCATATATATGAATATATATATATATATATATTTTATAATGACGGAAATAAAATGGATTTCTAGGGCACATATAATATAGAAATATATATATATAAATTTGCAAGTAACATATTATAGATAAAGGGACATGGTTTCTAAATCTGAATACCTTTTTAAATGTTTAAATTTTGAAAGATAACATTCAACTAAATATATTAATAAGTTGATCCTCCTACAAATGAAGCCATTATCGCCAAATTAAGATTTGAATTTAGAAATGGCAATAATTGTCTGAAAAAAGCAAATGAGAAAAATATTTATACTATTTATTGGTTACATTCTTTACGAGAAAACAATTGCTGAAAATAGCTTAGAACATTTCACAAACACACTCTCGATCTCGTTAAATTTAACGATACATAAATTTTTACATAAAGTCGATAATATAATATTATATGAAAGATTTTTTTTGCAAATCATGAATTGAAACCGTTTTCAATGGTCTTCTTGACAATTTTTCTGAACTTAGAAAATTTCTTCCGCAGGATTTGACAAGATCGAAGACAAATGTAAGAATGGACATTTTAATATAATTTTAACGCCCTATTTAATATTTTAGAAATTTTTAATTTTAAGCATTATTTTAAAAATTTTTTGTTTCTGTTAAATGTCTAACATAACAACACCACTTTATATTCAATATATTTATTATATATATATATATATATTTTGTTATAATATAGTCTGTTTAGATATGAGTTTGAAGAAAATCAAAACCCGAAAAAAGACCACCGGAGATAAAACTGGATTACATTTATCAAATTGTTCTAGCGAGACAACTTTTTGTTAAAATCGAACTCCAGTTTTGGTTGTTTCATATCCGACGTTTTCAAAAGGTTTTTAATTAGGTAGGATTATATATTGTTGCCATGCAAATCTTAAGAGTCCAGTGCTTTCTTTTTATTTATTTTTAATCAATTTTCAACCCGAAGAAAGGAAATAAAGACCCAGAAACGCCCAAAGGTTTAACAAAAAAAAAAGAAAAACATTTTTAGAAATGTCGAATTATATGATGAAGAGGGGTATTTATATAAAACATATAAAAAAACAATATATATATATAAATTTTGCTGGTTGAACTAAGTGAAAACTTATTTGGATTAATTATGAAACAGACTTAAATAATCTAAATGTTGAACACACACACACACATATATACATATATATATATATATATATATAGATCTCCCATCGAATTCGAGAGATGAGGGTTAAGCAGAATGGTTAGCAAATAAAATTTTATGGACAAACAATAAATTTTTAGTGGTGAAGGTTTTCTCTCAAACAACCGTATCTTTTGAAAGGATCGAATACAGTAAACCTCAAATGCAATATATTATAACATGGACTAAATCCGACAATTATCTTAATTTTATTTTCTGTTGTTCTTCTTATAGATATATATATATATATATATTATATATATATATATATATATATATATATATTGGAGGGCAAAAGAAAGATTGCAAATTCTGAAGATTATTTGCACGTAAAAGAATTAGCCAAAATTAAATGAAGTTAAAACGTATCTTTCTTTCACTGGAGACTGTATCATTGAATTTCACCAATAGCAAAAAAAAGTAACTGTCACTACTTGAAATTGATTCCATCAAACATTGAAAACACCGGGTTTAAAAACAAATATAGTTTTGTAAATATACAGAGAACAGACTATGAAAATGAATGTAAAAAGAAACATTCAATTATTACTTTATATATAAAATAATATAATATATAAATAAATATGAACTTTATTTTTACCAACAGATCAATTAATTTAGAAAATCAAATAAAATAACTTATAGACAGAACTTTGTTATTATTTAACTTGGTATTCACTGAATTTTGACATTATGTATAACAAATCGTATTGAATCATTTTTTCTATCTACTGCATCTCTCTATTCTTTCCCTGTGTATATATATATATATATATATATATATATATATATATATATATATATTTATATAAATCAACAATGGGATATTCCAAAATTCATTGAAGATGAAACTCAAGATAAAATCCATTGCTTTTAATTTAAATTATATAATTAAATATTTTATTTTTTAATTTTTTTGGTGAAATAATTTATTACATGGAACCCTTAAGTGGATATATTTAAAAATATATATATATATTATATATATATATATATATATATATATATATGACGATTATATATAGGTGAAACCTAGTTTGTCCAGACAAATTAGGTTTATCTAGGTTTCACCTAAACGGATCGTCAGGGGAAGGTTTGGGCTCTTTTGTTAGTTAGTTGTTTACTCGTATCGGTTTTTTTTTTCTTTGGGCTTCAGACCTGCATCTGTGCGATTTTTTTGTCGACAGAAGTTCATGTTTGTAGCTCTTTCTTTTTTAAAACCTTTTTTTCCCTCGAGATTGATTTGATTAGCAAATCAAAATTTCGAGGTTTTTTTTATATTTATATATATATATATATATATATATATATATATATATATATATATATATATATATATATATGTGTGTGTGTGTGTATATATATATATATATATATATATATATATATATATATATAGATATATGGCATTTGATGTGATTTCAATTTAAGTGACGTCAGTCTGTTTCATGCTTGAACTCAATCTTCAAACTATGCTCTTCGAGTGGTACTTCGACTATTTATATTTGCTGGGCAAGTGAGCATTATGTTTATCAAGTTCGTTTTTTTTCTGGTTTACTTTGTTATCCTAAAGGTTATTGGCCAGACGGAAATAGTTACATTTCAAATTATTCTAAAGAGATTTGAGTCGGAATAATTATAACGATAGAAGGCACGAGTAAGGGGAAATAAAATAAAATAATATATAGAAAGAATTAATGGATTTATTTAATTTTATCCGAATTTCTTCTTCTTCTTCTTCTTCTTCTTCTTCTTCTTCTTCTTCTTCTTCTTCTTCTTTTCTTATGTGGCTAGACACTTCAGGACGTGAGCGATCATTACTCTGTATTGCTTTCTATTCTTTGTAACTATAAGCAATATATGTCCTCTTCCTATCCTTACCAGTCCATTTTATGCCACTAATTTACACGATGTCATTTGTACGTTATTCGAAGTTTCCTTTTGCCAGAGTTGACTTTGATATCTTTAATGGGTGTTGAATTCTCTGAATCTTCATTCCTCATCTCCGAGAAATGTTAACTGCTTCTTTTTGGTCTTAGTCATAACTGTCAATTGTGTTCCTATTTTCCTTATAACTTCTTCACGGCTCACATGTTCCGTCCATGTTATTCTCAGTAACTTTATGTAGAATTATATCACTTTTAAGTAGTTTTTTTTTCTTGATCTGTGATGAAAAGTGTCCAGCATTTCCTGTCAAATGTCAGCACTCCCTTCTTTGTGAATCAACCTGGCCTTCCTCCATCATTTCCCATTATTTTCGAGCATATACTCTCGAGCAAAGACATGTATCTGCATTCATTTACCCAAATAATTCGCCTTCGCATAATCACGTGAACTTTAAATCGAATTTGTTTTCTTCCCATAAGTACAGATGTATTCACCGCATTTCTTTCTCACTTTACCTCCCCGAGCCTCGATTTCGTTCTTCTTTTCTCCGGCGCCATTTTGTTTGAAATTTCCGCTTTCTTCGATCGATTGAAGAGTAGAAACTCACGAGATCATAAGAGATTTTTTAACTGCCAATTCACCACTGAAGAGTTTTCAATGACCCTAATTATACTGCGCTGCTGGCCAAGCATCCGTCTTTCGACGAGATGTCAAAGAATCTTATTCTATAATCTACAAACCAGAAGCATATCCTACTAAACTTTGCATCAGACAAACGATAAATAATAAAATATAGAAATTCAGCTAGAAAGATTTTAGCTATTACTGATCATAATTATTTTAATAACGGAAATTGGAAACGTTAACTTCATTTTGTTATGATCCTTGTTATTACGTCTTTTGTTATTTCTTACAAAGTGTTCATCTTTTGTTGGAAGAACCTAACGAAAATCAATAATTATCTTCGAGAAATGCCAATACATACAAACAATACCAACTTTTTATTCTTGGAGATTTTGATTCTTATGAAAGTATGGAGTTGAGGATGGCAATGCTTGTAGCAGCTCTATCAATAAGCAGATACGGTAGCTATATAAAACTGACGTACTATCTGCAACAAGGACCTCAAAAATCTAACTGCTTTGAAAGCCACAGCAAAACTTACTTAGTGAAAACGCCACAGAGAATTTACAGGTTTACATAGAAAACATGACGCGCGCACACAGACAGACAGACACAGACACACAGAGACAGACAGATTTTTTTACACACACACACACACACACACATATATATATATATATATATATATATATATATATATATATATATATATATATATATATATATATATATATATATATATATATATATATATATATATATATATATATATATATACACAATATTATGAAATGGACAAAAGTCCGACATTTATTTAAGAGATTTTTTTTATGTATATACGTTATTTTTATAGATATAAATATACAATATGACGTCATTTGTTTACATTTGGATACGCATTGAGCAGATATGAATGAATGAGAGAAAATCATGGAGAATTGTGTTTAAAAAAAAAAAGTAAAATCGATATTGCTAATCGAACGCTCCTCTGTAGCCCCATCGGTAAAAGCACGTCAGGCTATATGACGGTTACGTATAGGATACAGGTTCGATTCCTGTCGGAGGACGCAATTTTTTCCAATTTCTCGGAAAGTTAGGCCGGTAAATATTGTTAATACTTTTTATTATAAACAGAACATTTACTTAA
>CAHIKZ030001811.1:375000-630558 GCA_903632075.3 Acanthosepion pharaonis
CTCAGAATTCGTGGGAGAATTGAGCACCAATTTCACTTTTATTCATATAGATTCCATAATATAGGTTTTACTTAATAATCTATTATGTTTCTCTAACTCTTCAAATGTTCAATGTATAACTAATTCTAATTTTTATTTTCCCATCTTTACACTATATTAATTTTATCTTATAAATTGTTCCCTGTTCTGTCACCCATGGAATAAAAATAATTGTTTGTACGGAAAATAAGGATGTACATACATCAAAGTGTCTTTAAATTAAGTGGCAGCAGAAGAATTATCGTTGAACTTTTAAAACATAAGCTTAAACTTTAATTCAATACTTAAATCCAACGGTCAGTTTTGTGTTCTTCTGTAGTTTATTGATGCCTATCACATCTACTCCTCCCTAGCTATTGTGATGATGACCAAACCAAGAGTGCTTTACAGGAACTAGCTTAAATGCTGCCCGATAGGGCATCTTTTAAGCTAGCTTAAATTTTTTGGTAGTTTTTACAATTGTAAAGGATTTATCTAAACTCATCATAAAATTTGTTGCAATTACTTCGAAAATTATAAAAGACGTAGTCAATACAAAACGAAACAATAAGCTGAAACTTGAAGGAGGAATTTAATCCATTAAATAATTAATCCATTAGTAATAATTGTCACAAAAGATCCATAGGAGAAACCTCAAGAAATTTAAATAAGGATTATATGAACACAAAAAATGATACCCTACAGAACAACACATTAAATTCATTAATTGCTGACGACAATTATTTGGGTGAGATAACTTGTTTCCAGATGCCTTCGCAAGTTTTGAGTTGACACATGTCCTAGACTGACCGCCAGCCAAGGCTAGATAACTCAGTTTACACTTCTGTTTAATTCACAGATGCAAAGAGAAGATTTGGATTCAAGAATATCCAAGCACATACTTTTGGTTATTCTAATGCCTCATGACACGGATATTTGTCCAAGAGAAGATGAATTGACAATGCAAGCCAAAAATAAATTCCAAAGTTCAGGTTTTTGCGAAGATCCTTCTCAGTTGGTTTTAACATTTATCCTTTATTCCGATCAATGGAACACTTTTCCCGTTTATCAAACTTTTAAAAGTAGAAAACAAATTAGTTGAAAATCATCGGAATTCACCTGTTTATCGAGATAAGATAAATAATTTAGTTTTCCGCTAAAGCCAGTTATGTGTCATGCATGATACACGCGTAGGAAATCATGTATCTTTCGATACGTGCCTGACGAGGCAGATTTTTTATCATTTCTTTCTGAGGTAGACCATTTGCCATCCAAGGCTATAGAATCCGGTGTGTCCTGCCATTTACCCATAGCTGGTGGGGAAGAAGAAGAGGATTCATACTTTTCACCTGGGTACTAGCACGTAAGTGAATGTAATGGATTCGACTGGAATTCGACCTCGGCTCTCAGATTCCGCAATCTACCCATTACTCCACCGTCTAACCTATACAGAGGAGCAAGCCTCAGAAGGATTCATTATTAGTGGACGCAAACTTAACAACATATGCAGATAGCAGAGAAAGAGACAGATGGTAGCAAAGGAAAGCGAGAAGAAAGGACTAAATATCAATTATAAGAAGACAGACAGTTAGCAAAAATTTAAAAAAACACAGCATGCGAATTAGAAATTAAAGATACAAAAAAAGTATTAAATATCTAAGAAGAACTGTTTAAACAGAGAACGGAAAGGGCGACACCAAGGTTCATTGGGGTAGCAAAAGATGCCTTCCAAAAGCTAAGCAAAGTATTAAGAAACAGGAGAATTTGAAATAAATAAAAGAGTACTTAACCATTATGCCTTCTCAGTTCTCCTATATGCCAGTGGATACTGGACAATCTCTCATCATAGATGCAAAAGGGGTTTCAGGCTAGAGAAATATGTTTTTCAGAAGGTTGCGGAAAATAATGAGAAAAGTGGGCCTAGAAAATTGGATACTCACAGGACATACCAAAAGAAACACGGATAGAGAAAAGCAAGTAAACTATCTAACGATAACCGACAAAATTTAAGAGCTACAAAGAACAGGATATTTAAAAGCCATGATCGCCTACGTCCAGAAGAAGAAGAAGAAGAGGAAGACATTTGTATATTCAACAACGTGGTTTGACCAAAGAATAAGCCAATTTTACTGCTGGTCTTAGGAGAGTAGAACATATATTGCGGCAACGCAGTTCGGAAGGAATACGTACCGAGCTTTAAGCGTAAAAACTTAATTTTAAAAAGACCAGTTAGTTTCAGTGGGAAGACGTAGCAGTGTCAGGAGCTAAAGGGAGACAATGTTAGACGATAATTGAGCTGGGCATTTACGATTGATAGAATGATAATTGCATTGATAAAGTTCCTGAGAGCACGAAAGGCATCGGCTAAGTCTAGTTTTTCCTCTTGTTTCTTCTTATTCATTCTTTTTTCTTCTACAGATACACTATATCTAAGAATATTTACACACACACACAAATATTTTTAAGACATTTTTTTATGATTATACTTTCTTTTTATCTAAAATGAACGTATAAACATAAAAATGTCTTAAAAATAATTATCGTACTTTGTTCAATTCATAATGTGTGACGTAATTTGTTTACATTTGGATACGCATTGAGCAGATATGAATGTACGTGAGAGAATCATGAAAGGTCGTAGTTTAAAGACAGTAAAATCGACCTTGCTAACCGAACGCTTCTCTGTGGCCCAATCGGTTAAGGCACGTCAGGCTATCTGACGGTTTGATTCCTGACGCATATTTTCTATGAAAATTTCTCGGACATTCAGGCTTGTAAATGTTATTAATACTGTTTATTATAAAAAGAGCATCTATTTAAATATTTGTACCTATAAATATAATGTATAAAAATGATTGTCGGACTTTGTCCATTTAATAATGTGTGACACATATATATAACTTTGGTTTAATTTTTTTAAGACCTGTTGGTAAGAATGAATACTTTTGTATTATTGCAAAATATTGCACCATACATTTTTATTAAATGCAAACAAATTGCAATATTTGATGTTCCTCAATTTTGAAATGCTGTGACACAGAGTCTTGGTGACATTGAATGTTGTGAAGTGATTGTAAAGAATATTCTTAAAGTAAGTTTTATGGGTTATATCAAGACTGAATTCCAATGCTACCATATTCTGAGCGAAAGAAAAATGAAGGTTTCAGAAAACAACCCCTAGAGATGATCGTGATATCAAATCTTTCGTCTCATGATCTCCGATAAATTCATGCAAAACGAAGAGAATTTCTCTGCCTCTCAGGAGTACAGATTTGAATCGTAAGGCTTTTTTTGATAGACTTGAAAATAAAATTCAAATAACATCCCGAAAACCTGCCCCGTAAACCAAGAGTGACTTTGGAAATGTAAAAGTGCCTGGAATTCTCCAAAATGCATGAACATTAAACAGTACGATGAGTAAATTGTCGCCATTTTACATTTTTAATTTCGCGCATGCGCGTTTTTTATTTTGATTTTGTCGACTGTACAGTATAGTAAAATCAGTTGAAGAGAACCATAACGCAATTCACTCCGCCAGAAATTTGGAAACGGCATGCTGTACTGCTTGGCGTTCGCGACTGAAGCTCAAATATGAATATTTCAGAGTGTTTCGGTGTCAATCTGTGGATAGTCCAGAGTATTTGGAAAGAGTTTCATGTGTCTAATGGTGATTATGAAGGTATGCAGCTGAGAAAACTCACTTTGATCGTTCTGATAAGAAAAGAACTCCCTAATTTGTTAGTGAGGGCCTCAGATTCAACACAGAGGCTTACATCAAGTGCCTTGAGGAGGTAGTGCTGCCGTGGTCGAGAAGGTGGCTGCTGGAAGACCATCTATCTGACAAAAAGAATCTGCACCACGCCACACAAGCAGGGGAACCTAGTCATGGCTATTAGGCAATTTCTGCAACCTCATCAACCCTTACATCTGGCCACCTAACTCCCCAGCTTGCAAACCCCTTGATTACGTGTGGGGCGCAGTTGTCCGAGAAGCCAACAAAATTCTTTGCAACACCAAAAATGAACTGATGGCAAGGATTATGGCAGGATTTATCATCTTAAAGAAAGAAAATGTCCAGAAGAGTTTCAGGAGATAGCGAAGTTGTATGGAGTCCGTGGTTTAAGCCAATTGCAATTTTATTGAATAAATTTACTATTTGAAATTTATCTGTCATTTTTATTACATTTTTGCGTAATTTGCTAAAAATATTCGCTCCAATGATCCGCTAAGGAATGAGCATTTTTGATGAAAAAATGCTCCAACCTTAATAAAAACAAAGTTTATTTTATGTTAAGAGGAAGGCTGTTTTGAGTATTAAATTATATTTTGTTATCCTTTTGCAAAATTCGAAATTTTGGCTAAAAGTTGTGCTGTTTTGCGTCAGCGAATAACCATAAATTATTATAAGAAATTTTAGAGTGTTTTTTAGCCGTGAAGAACACACTGATTTGAAAATTCTTACAAAAATCAACATATTGTCGGATTTTGAATAAAATGTTCAATATTTTAGAAATGTTTTAGAAAACTTTTCTTTTTACATCTATTAGACCCCCAGCACCACCACCAGCAGACACACGTCTATTTAATTCTATGAAATTTCGAGAAATTCATTTTTGTATGAATTAACATTTATATTAGTTCTTGGAGAATTTAAAACATCATTTTTGCTTTTCGTCAAACATTAATCCCAGTTAGCGAAAATCTGCTCTGAATCGTAAAAAATAATAAAAAAATCAGAAAAATTAAGAGATTATTTAATTAGAAAATATTTTAATTGATTTTAGGAATGAGATATATTTGGGCACTATTGTCTTAAAAAATATTCTTTTTCAATTAATAATGAATTTTTACAAGAATTGCTTTTATTTATTTTTTGATTAAAATAATTTATAATTTTAAATCTTACTGGTTAGGTGATAATTTTATTAAATAAACATAATATTTATTAATCATACACGGAAAAGTTTAATACAATTCCTGACCATCAGTATTTTAAAAAGAATTATTAATCTCTCGTGTATGTGTATAAACGTGCCGATTTTTGTAAATACAGTCGTTCATGTAAATCCGTCAATAGAGCTGACAATACCTAATAAAAACGCCTACTTTTGTGTTAAAAAATAACTAAGATTGCTAATATTCCTAAAATAAAGTTTTTAGAGTGAATTACCATGTGCTGAGAAATGACTAAAAAGTCTAAAATCAGCGATTCTTCGTGATTAAAAAAACACAGCTACCAGCCATTTTAAATTAGGTTTGAAATACTGCAAAGTATTTTTCTCGTTGGAAATATTAAATTTGATCTATTAGCTTGAAAATAAAGCTAAAATAAAAGCTTCAAGAAAGTTTTCATTTTTAAAATAATTTTTATCGCGTTTCTTTTCTCTCTCTCTCTCTCTATATATATATATATATATATATATATATATATATATGTGTGTGTGTGTGTGTGTGTGTCTGTATGTATGTGTGCGTGTGTGCACGCGCCCGTAAACAAATTACTATGATAAGCAATGCACCGCTTTTAAAGAATCTACTCCAGCGTCAGGTCATGCTATTTCCACGGAATCGAAACACCGTCATTCCCTCCGTGTTCCAAAAGTAAGAAGAAGAAACGTCGCTACTTTATGACTATTTCCATCGCATGTGTCCTGACGATCTACATTCCTTGGATCCACCGGCCCTGATTGACCGTTTTCAATTTGGATGAGCTATACCACGCATACAAGGGTAAATCATACTCATTCCCATAACATTCCATTAGTAAGAAGTAAGTTACACTAGGACAACTTCTTCCCAAGAACTGCTGCTTGTGGAACAAACCCCTGACAGGTTGTTTTTTCAATCACTATAATCTTGACATCATCAAGTCAAGGGTTAACCGTTATCTCTCCTAATACATATAATAGGTAAAAAAAAAAAAATTCCTAACTAGTGACCTAATTCTTTTATACTGAGTTTCAATGCATTCTTACAATAATATCATCAGCGGTGGGTTTTCATGCATATAATAGTCTTAAACTACTGGTAATGCATTCATTACTTCTCCTGACCACTGACAATCCCTATCTTCCTGATTTTCAATACATTTCAGTAGTAAGATCATTAACAGTGTATTTACAGAATACATATTATAGACAATTCTGTTAGCAATGCTTGTATGAATTCATGATCACTGACAATCCCTTTCTTCGTGATATTCAATCCTTTTCTACGTTAGAATCCTTATCTGATGTAATGAATATGCATACACCTGGGTTCCCCCTTACAGTAATAGGATCGGCTGATGTCACCCAATAATACAGACTGATGTGGAGGTACAGGGTCGCCTATTGTCTCCGCCTATTGCCTACCACTACGACGAGGACCAGTCCATTACGGTTACCTGCTACATTGTCCTACCCGAGTACAGTAGCGAACAAACACTTTGCTACTTCGAACAAATGTATCCCGTTCCCGGACATATTATTATTCATCTACAAGATCGGAATGGAAGATTCTCGGTGCGACTCATTTTCAAAAACTTAACCAAATAGCAAAATATCAGAGAATTTTTTTAAAATTCTGCTTGGTCAACGCCCACAACTTATAGTCAGACATTTTCATGAATACTTGCATTAATTCCTGAAATATATATATTTTTTTCGATCGTGAACATTACTTCTTGCATTTTCTTACACTCATACAACACACAATAACCCTCTGTCTTGAGTGGTTCTTGAGCCTTGTATTGGGTGAAGAAATTATTAAAAAAAAGAAAGAACTGAGTTCTTTACGGGCGTGAGATTGAGCATCAAGGGGTGTGGCCTGTGAGGCAAGAGAGTGGCAGTTAGAATATATTTAAAAAATACTATTGTATATTAATGATATTGGTTCTCCTGATTCTAAAAATTGAGAAAATACTGATGAAAGCATCGGCCAGAACTTGATATTAAAAACTAACAAAGATGAGAATCTTAGTTCAAATAAACGGAAAGTTAAAAGTGACTTGATCGAAATTTTCTGTCTGGTAAAAGTTACATGCATTATTTATATTATTCAGACTGCTATCCTCATCTTCATTGCCATATTGACAACGTTTCAGCCGTTGTTCACTCTAACCTTCTTCAGGTGATTGAAATTTCGAACCGAACCTTTTATTTCGTCCACTGGGGTAGATTGTTCTAGTTCCACGTGTCATGCATCTTGCTGATGTCTCAGTTATTTTCCTTGAACTCAACTATCCAAGTTTTGGTTCACCACTGCTGTGGCCTGCTACTGAACTCACAACTGTTTGGGTCTAGTCACTGGATCTAACCAGCTTCTTTATCCAGTGGGCCATGTGTCCTCAAGGAGATAAAATAAAGGGTTCGGTTCAAAATTCCAGTCACTTGAAGAAGGCCGGAGCGTACAACGGCCGAAACGTTGTGAATGCGACAATGAAGATGAGGATAACAGTCCAAATAATGTAAATAATGCAAGTATTGATAATACCTTATTTCAGAGATATAGACAGATATATAGAGAGACATAGACATAAAGGCCGGAGCATACAACGGACGAAACATTGTGAATATGGCAATGAAGATGAGGATAACAGTTTGAATAATGTAAATAATGCAAGTAATCATAAGACCTCATCTGAGATATATAGACAGATATATAGAGAGACATAGACATAATGGCCGGAGCGTACGACAGGCGAAACATTGTGATGTAGACTGGTAAAAGTTATTTAGTACGACGCACTCTCTCTTCCGGTTTAGCCTCTTTCTAGATACCCCTCTCTCATTATTGACTCTTTTCTTTTGTTTTCTTCCTCCTCCTCTCTCTTCAATTGCTATTTTATTCACTTCCTCATTCTTCGCCACTATTCTCTTTCTATTCATTCACTTCACTCCTGTTTCTTTCTCTAAGAATGAGTTGGCCATTCATGTCTATGTCATCTCTGACTTTCTGAATTTGTCTCTTTCATTTACATTTCTTTGTCAGTCTTCCTACCTCTCTCTTCAATCTCCTCGTTATTTTCACTCGATTCGTCTTTCTCTTTTATTTTTTGTCTTTATCTCTCTTCATCTACCTCTCATCATCACTCTCTCTCTCTCTCTCTCCCTGTCTTTTCAATCTTCGTCTTTTTTGTCACTTCCTTTCTCTTTCTAATCATCGAATTTCTGTCTCTCTTTTTTATTTCTTTATCTTCACTCCCACTCTTTTTCTATTTTTCTTTTTCTTTTTCCTTTCAAAGAGAGAAGTCAATAATAATCTGTTTATTATTTTCGGTATTCGTTTTGTTTTGATCTTACATGGAAGACGGCCATATTATCAGCTTCTTTTCCGTTTCCAATCTAAACGCTCTCTGCCGAAATTCTAAAATATAAATATTCTATTGACAACAAAAAGAGACCTCATATGTCCATCGAGAATGAGAGAATTTTTAATCAAGCTTTTGCAAGTTACAAGTCAATTTTTTATGAGTTTTTCTTTTTCTTCCTAATTGAAATAAGAAAGGAAGAAATATTCGATGTCAAGAGAAAATGATAACCGTGGTCACGTGACGGACAGGCATGATAAGGAAAGTTTTCTGATAAGAGACAAGTTTCTTTTTGTTTTGTTTTTTTTTAAATTAGGTCACTGGAATATTGTTGTTTTTCTATGAGGGAACAACTCACAGACTTACATTTCATCAGACTTTATGTTTTATAATACAATTAGTTATATTAATTGAAATTACCTATATACACAAAATACCCGATATACACACCAATACATACATACACGGAAATATGTAATGTATACAATAGTCCTAAACAATGACTTATTTCTTTCATACTGAGTTTCAATGCATTCTTACAGTACAATTAACAGCGATATGTTGAAATCATGCATATAATAGTCTTAAACTACTAGTAAAGCATTCCTTACTTTCTGACCACAGACAATCCCTTGATTCCTGATTTTCAATACATTACTGTAGTAAGATCATTAACAGTGTATTTACATAATACATATCATAGACAATTCTGTTAGCATTGCTTGTATTAATTCCTGACCACCGACAATCCTTATCTTCGTGATTTTCAATCCTTTTCTACGTTAAAATTCTTATGCATATACGAGAGGGGACTAGAATATTTTCGGCGCGACTCATTTTCAAATATTTAATCAAAATTCCTTCTTAGTCAACGCCCATAACATATAGTCCTATCTTTTCAGCAATGCTTGCATTAATTCCTGACCAATATATTTGTTTTGCTAAAATTTACAGAAATACCGATTTCCAATGCATTCCTGCAGTAAAGTCATTACCGATGCATTTGCTAGTAGTAATGGTAATATTAGCCGTTTTCTTATAAGGAAACATTCGGCATTATGTAACCGAGTAGCCAGTGCTGTTGTCTGTTGAAATTTATAAAATCTTTCTTGGAAGACAATTTATCAGAAAAATAGATTTTTCTGGCCAGTATCTGCTATCGCTCTCTCTTTTCTTTTCTCTCTCTCTCTCTCTCTCTCTCTCTATATATATATATATATATATATATATATATATATATATATATATATATATATATATAAGATCAGTTTTCTGCATTAAGTCCTGGTATTTAACAAGTTTTTCTTTTTTAATCTAGCAATTTAACAAAGTAAAACGTTTCCATGTTATTTACAATATAATGTACATTATATACATAAAAAATTATATATTTGCACGATATATGCATAATATTATACATGTATTTATATATATATATATGTGTGTGTGTGTGTGTGTGTGTGTGTATGATAAGCAAATATAAATGGATATAAATCCGACAGAATGAAGAAAATATCTGGAAAAACAAAACAAAAATCTTTAAAACAACATAATCGCATTTTAAGGATTTTTGTTTTGTTTTTCCAGATATTTTCTTCATATATGTGTATATTAAATTAATTGATTTAAAATATGGTTTTATGTCTAATGTCTTTAATTTAATTACAAAATTAAATTCTAAGCTTTTAGCTTCCATTTTTGAAACACGGTTAGAACTGTGTAGCGGAAAACCATATTTTAAATCAATTAATTTTTAATATTAATGCTCTGTCCATTTACATTGTATTAGCAACAATTCCATTCATTGCTGGCCATTGACAATACCCCCCTTGATGATTTTCAATATATTTCTATATTAAAATTATTAATAATGCATTGACATTATGTATATAATAGCATTATTCAGTTCTATTCTCTTCTCAATGTTTATCCTAATTACTGACCATTAGAAATCCCTGTCTTCTCATTTATTCATATATAACATACAGTCCGGAGTGTATAAACTTGCTAAAACATATTTTATATACCTCAGAGGGCATCTGTCTATATTTCTGAGATAAAGTATTATGTACACTATTTACATTATTCGGAATATTGTCCTCATCTTTGTCGCCATATTTATTACAACGTTTCGGCCGTTTTACACTCCGGCCTTCTTCAGGTGGTTGGAATGTCGAACTGAACCCTTTATTTATCAAGTACAATGGCACAGTGGATAAAGGCATTGGTTACATTCATTGACAGGACCCAAAGTATGTAAGTTCAATACCCGGTTAAGACCGTGGAAAACTTGGAGAGGGGAATTAACAGGAGATAACTGACATCCATTAAAACATAGCACGTAGAACTAGAACAGTCTACCCCACTGAGCGAAATAAAGGGTTCAGTTCGACATTCCAACCACCTGAAGAAGGCCGGAGCGTACAACGGCCGAAACGTTGTAATAAATATGGCGACAAAGATGAGGACAATACTCCGAATAATGTATATAGTATACCTCGGAGAGATTTAGTTATTTAGCGACTAAAATTTAAATGACTAAAATCAAGCGGAGTGATGTAGCAGTAAAAAAAAAAAAAGTATAATGATGAAAAAATGTCAAAACTTTAGTTACATTTACCGCTATCACATGAAGTTGGTATTAAAATATAATGGTGTTTAAGGTTTCATTTTCACCTGTAATGAACGAATGTATTCTCGTACTCTTTATGAAATTGCTAGATTGAATGAAAGTTTTGATGTATTTTTTTTTAATACAGCCTACCTGTGATATTACAGCGCGGCATTGCTATTATATGAAGCTATTGTTCAAAATAAATCTTCATTTAGAGGTTATTTAAATCTTTTCAAATAAATTGACGTTAATTCATCATTGATCACAATGAAAAATCAATTGAAATATTTTCCATCAATTTTCCAATCAATTTTAATTTTGTTTTTATTTCCAAATGAGGCGTCATCTGGAAATAATTCTGGTCTAAAGTTGTTGACTACGTGAAGTCAGGGGCATTTTCCTTAAACAATAGCAGGTCTTAAAAAAAGCGTTAAATTTAATTAACTCAATTATCGGCTGCATTAATGAGTCCTATTATTCCTGTAATTTCGCCCCCAAATCTCACAGCCTTTCCTTCTGCGAAATATATTGGCTATAGAAGAATTGGATAAACCTAAACAATATGCTATTCTGTTCTTTGTTGGTCTCAAAGACTGGATGGATTGACTGGATTTAATCGGATTATCAGGTGTGCTATGTGGCGAGAAATATAGGATCGAATAAATAAGATACTTTGAAAGGATTTATAAAATAATTATTATGTCTTTTGAAAAATTCGGATTGATAAGAACACAAGGAAAATAATTGCAAATGAAATGTTCGAATCAAATGTTACCTGGGGCCAAAGAAGATTGGATTACAAAACGTCGTTCCTGTAAAGGAAAAATAAAAATAGAAAATTTAATAATTAATTTTTTAATCGCCCCACTCCAAGCAAGGCGACAACGTCACCAAGACGCGGTGGGGGGGGAAAAGAAGATGGGAGTGAAGGAGACTGAGAATGAAGAGGATTGAGGTAAGGAGCAGGTTTCAAGAAAACAGACAATGGCAATTGGCGTTGCATTTAAATTTTTGAAGATTGTAGTTATCGGGAACGCAAGAAATCGGAAGGGAGTTGCACAGGTAAGAAGTACGATAAAAAACGGTTAGAGAATAAGTGACGTTTGCATCAAGCTATTTCAACAGTAAAACAGTGAGAACTTGTTGCCGTGTTCTGGTCATGACGATAAATTACATCCGGCAGCCAGGCCTATGATTGAACGGTATGGAATCACCTCTTACTTGCTCTGGTCCGCAGGTTCACCCTGACCTTGGGTGGTAGCACCTGTTAGGGTCCCAGCTATGGGCAAACAGTTAAAATACAAACTGGGGTCGAAAAACTATGAAAGTATAAAAATAGGTCTTTATAGTAAAAATACCAGCAATACATTTTTTGAATTTTACCAGAAATATATTTTTGAAAAAAAAATGGAATACATACTCTATTCATAGGAACCTATCCTAAAAATCTTGACGGCATTAAATAACCCATTGTGGTGTTGATATGCCGTAAAACAAAATAAGGCTAAACCCTAGTTGCTAATCTAGTAACACGCTTAAATTCATGTAGTCTGGGCACCAAGAAAAATCATTCGAGCAGTTGCTATGAAAATATTTGTAGAACAGGCAGAGGGGAGCCAAGGTCATGTCGGTGAGAAAGTGACTGGAGACGAGATGTCTTGTCAGGATTGATTGTATTGCAGACTATTCGTTGGATTTTCTCAAGAATCTCGAAATGCACAGTAGGAACACCAGACAAGATATGGCAGCAGTATTCAATACATGAATGAATGGTAAATTTATAAATATGCAAAATGGATTCATGACGATTTTTTTTTTTTTGCCACGACACAGTGAATCAGCCTTTCTCGAAACAGATGTAGCAATGGACTCGATATAGTTGCTCCATTTCATGCTAGTGGAAAATGTGACGAAAAGAAGGCGTAGAATGTTTCTCATCTGGACTTCAGCACAAGCCATCCTGATGGTAGGTCGTAAAGGTTTTGTGATGATTAAATGAATGTAGTTTTCTTTTGAAGGCGTCGATGTTTAAAGCCATTTCTGGCCCCAGTTAATCTTTGATTGGAGGTCCTTTTCAAGAGTAGTTACCAAGTTTACTTTGTCGGGGGTCTGTTGGATTTGCTAATAAGGCAAGAGTAAATGTCTTCTGCATAAATATCTAGTTGGGAACTGATGATATCAGGGAGGTTATTGTTGAAGATCAGAAACAGCGTAAGTCGAAGGATAGCCCACCCCCCGGGATAGCTTAGTATGAAATGATCTGAAAGCATGCCCCTTAAATTACTTGATTGGTAAGGAATGACTGGATAAGGCTAAATATATTTACGGTAACACCGTAGCCTTCGAGTTTTCGTAGAAGACCAGCATGACAAAATTTGAGTAAGAAACCTATTTTTCTTTTATTTGTTCTTTTCTTATGTTAACTAATACGGTCTATATTGTGAGAACAGGGTCGAAAAAACTTGCGTCAATCTTCAAAGTGGGAAGCTGTTTTTTTTTTTTTTGTTTTTTTTTTAAGGAAAACATCTGAATTCCGAGAAGTAGAAGTGAGGTAAATATCTCAGCCGCGAAATCAATGGAGATACCAAAAAATAAACTTCTAGATTTTTTTTTTTTATTTATTTAGGTTAATGTAGTATATCTCAAAGTTAAGGCAAGCGGTAAATGAGGACGAATATAATGGTCTGAAAATCAGCATTTGAAAGCTTAACTGTCTGAGTTTGAAAATGCATTCAGTGATGACAGAAGGCAATATACATTTAACCCAACCAAAAACTAGGTTAACAAATCTTTGTTTAACGGACACTGTAGCTAGTGTAAAGTGCAGCGACAAAGGTTAACTCACGATTAAAATTTGGTTTAAAATATGTAAGATATTTTTCTATAAATTGATGTAATGGAATAACTAGTCACACCCATGAATAATTACACTATAGGTAGTAAGTACCTATAAAGTCAACTGTCTACGAAGGAGAAAAGTGAGAGAGAGAATAGTGCTCTCTTCTGTTCTTCACGGTCGAATTCTTTGCCTTGAGCAGAGAGGAACCCGGATGAGGCTTTGCTGAAAAGCAAAGTTTCGTTCGGGGAGTTAGAGACTCTGAACCCGCTTATGCGGGACCTAAGGGAATATTTTTGGCCGAGCCTACGGGCTCGGAGAACCCACGGTTAACTCGTGGGGAGGGGAATGTTAAATATTAAGAGTGAAAACGAGAAGACGCAAGCACGTCCAACTTTCCAATTAGTGGCACTCACTACTAAAGTGACCTGTGTGTATAACTGTACCGTATTTCATATTGTACTGGTTGTGTACAATAAACCTTTCTTTTATTATCCACCTTGTGTTATGTGTTTATTCCTTTAGCACGGGATATAACATATATAAAAGAAGATTCTAATATATATCACTTTTGATAGTAGTGTAAAAAATTGAATTATTCGATTTGGAGGTGATTATTTATGAACAACGAACGTAAGGTGATCTAGCAGTTGAAAAGATCAGGGCAGTTCAGGTGACAGTTGTTATTAGAAAACATCCTGATTCAAAGTTTAACGAGTTGTTTTGGAAACATTTTGACAGCAGAGACATTTTGAAGATCATGGCTGAAGGCAAATTCGAAAGTTTATGCTTAATGCCCTAAGTTCTTGGTGTTACTGCTCAATGCTCATGCGCAGTAGTTTTCTTCCTCTTGATCCGTCTCCTTATATAGCCTGTGTATCACCGGCTATGTTAATTGGTTGATCTACATGTCACTAGTTTAATTCAAGGTTACTTTCACTCGTGCTACGACTGTTGGTCTTTAATTGTTAATAATTATTATCCCTGCTAGCAAATCACTAGGTAATTTTTGATTGGTCAGTAGAAAAACTATGTAATCATTGACCAATCACAGAAGCTTGAATAATGCTCTCCCCCTATGCTTACATCGTCATAGCATCAAAGATCCTTATGCAGACTGTTGCATTATTAAGTTGTCCCCCTTTATCTAGCTATCCCCTTTCCTGATTTAGTTATTCCTCCCCCTTCAAGGTTAATAAGGTTTTCTTAAGTCTTATCACACACCCATGTTATTATTACAGGGGGCACGGAATAGTTATTGACTAGACCTACTTCTTACATAATTCGGACTATTGTGGATAAAGGTATTAGTTAGTTCCAGTGACAGAAACCAAAGAGTGTGAGTTCAATACCCGGTTAAGGCAGTGGAGAACTTGGAGAGGGGAATTAACAGGAGATAATTGATAACAGACATCCATTAGATGGAACTAGAATAGTTTACGCCAGTGAGCAAAATAAAGGGTTCAGTCCGACATTCCAAACACCTGAAGAAGGCCGGAGCATACAACGGCCGAAACGTTGTGAAAAATATGACGACAAAGATGAGGACAATAGTCCGAATAATGTAAATAGTGTACATAATACCTCATCTCAGAAATACAGACAGTATTTTTTTATAATAAAATGAACAACAATAGCTTTTTATTGCAAAATGACAATGCAGCACTAAAAAATATAAAAATAAATTTTTATACTAAAATTTTCAACAATATATTTTATGATCTACAAACTACATATCTAAAAATATGTTTGCCTTGAAAGTATCAAATTATGTACAAAATATCTGTAGTTAAAAGCATAACATTACGACAAAATGATTAGATTTTAGTATTAAATAGCCAATAGAGATTGCCCAGCTTTCACTGCCATATAAAAGGACTTATATTGCATAAGAGTTTAGCAGTCTTTTCTTTGTTCTGAATGACATGTCTTAATACTCTACTTAGCTTCTGTAAGGCATCATTCATTATTCCAATGCGTGTTCAGATTTCAGGTCACAGTTTCTCTCTTGTATTAAAGTATTTCTCAAATTTTGCTTGACTTTTGTGCCTCCAATTCGTACTTCGCATCTTGAAAACTTTCACTCGCTGACATCTATACATTCTGTCTTCTTAGAAAGAGATACAGAGATTATTATTATTATTATTATTATTATTATTATTATTATTATTATTATTATATTCGTTGAGCTATCGCAGCAATGACTGGTTACAATCACTCGTTTCCGTATTCCAGGACTCTCCTCAGTATCCCAGCTGATTTTCGTATTACTGTAGTCTGTAGGGTTCATGATTTCAGCAGATTTTCAGTTTTATTACCTTTTTGATAAGCTCTTCAAGACACTTCACAGTATTTTAATCAAAATGTGGCAATAATTTTTCAGTTATTAATTATTATTATTATTAGTAGTAGTAGTAGTAGTAGTAGTTGTTGTTGTTGTTGTTGTTGTTGTTGTTTTTAAAGCATTTATTTTATATTTGATCATTTGAGACCATGGAGAGGGTGATTTGAAAAATAGAATGCCGTGGGAGAACTGCTAATCTTTCTCTAATATGTTCGCTCTTTTGGCACACGGCCATTACTGCCAGCTGAAATAGGATTTCTTTAAAAATCTTGTCCCATCCTCACAATGAGGACAAATAAATAAACGTCAAATCTTCCAATTTCATGCCAATTACTCTCGATTCCAAGAACGCACATTCCATTTTCCAAGACATTAATTTACTGAAAAATTTGTCTTTGATTCCTCCTTTAGCTTCTTTCCCTCCTTGGCAAATGGCACCTGAAAGTCGAGCCAGTGGTGCGTTTCGTTTAAAAAAATTACACGAAAAACTCAAAAGATGGGAGAGAAGTCAAAAGCAGTGACAAGTTCGTTTTTCTTTTGAGGGAACAAGAAGGCAAATGACTTTTAAAGGCGATTAACTCAACCATTTTGTATATCTTTACTCTGATTAGTCAAGGACAGAAACACAATTGTTGCTTATCTGCTTTGGATCGAATTTAAAATGCGAACGAATTGTCAGCGAGATGTGTTTGATAAACATGTCTCCATGACAGGCATTCTACATATTTACTAACCTCTGTATGGCACAAGGCCATAATTATTGCGCGCCGATGTAGGGGGAAAATTCACGAGGGTAGAAAAAATGTGAAACCCGGATTTTTTTTCATTGCCAGACAGCTTTAAAACTAAAAATAAATAAAATAAATCAGAGTTAGCATGGCACCTTTCAGGATCGAACTCAAAAAGAAGAGAATGATAGAATTGCTCAATATCACTTGGGTGCCACTATCAATGCTTGACTAAAGCTTTATCAAATATGTTACATAATCGAGAAATATGTATATCAATTTTTTTAAAACTATATGTACTTTTCTTGCTATTTTTTTTTTTAAATTCCTATACTCTGAGATTTTTGTAAATATCCAAATATACCAAATATAGAACAATATAAAGACGGTGGGAGAATCATCCATCAGAATCTATAGTACAAGTGTTTTCGGGGGTTAATTCTGGTGACACTAAGATGATTGCTTCAAGCTACAAATATAAGAAAATATTTTTAGAATATTAAAAAAAACATGCAGTTTCAAAAACTGATTCGGTCAGTTCAGTAACTAAAACAATAAATCCCTGATTTCATATTTAAGCAAAATATTCAGAATAATGTTAGTTAAAAAAGAAATGGCTCCATAATGAATTCAGATAATATTTTAAAAATTCAAGTTGTTTACAGATGATAATTCATGACATTTTGAAGACAACATCACTCCAATTCTATAATAGAAACGTTCAGACATTCAGTTATAAATATCTGTCACAGCCGTATAATATTTAAAATGTTTCAAAAATAATTAAGAGATGTTTTAACAGTAATACAGAAGTCCTACGAATATTCAGTATGAAATGATTTGATTATTGCCTAATGGGGCTTCCATACATGCTGAATTCATAGATTCTCATTAAGAAAATTTTCTACTAAAATTACAACTGATTATTGATGACTTCCTTTATTTATTGATTTTTAAAATACACTTATAATTTGATAATGAGTTTTCAGGCGCACTCAAACATCGAAGAAACACAAATTATAAAGTATTTTAACTTTTTAAAAATATGATTAAATTTTTAAAAAATAATTATAAAAATAATTTCGTTTGAGTCATTTTTATATACCCAAAGTTTACAATGTAATTTGACAAATCCTGAAAGAAAATATCAAACAATTCAATATTTTAATTTGTTATTCATTTTTAAATTTTCTGATTTACGGCATGATTTCGACCTCGACAGGGATTGCAAAAATTATATATTGATTTTAATTCTTCAAGGAATTAAATTTTAAGCCTTGCTAAAATGATCTTCGATCAAGCCACACTTCCTTGAGATTCCAATATGGTGGTATTTATGCGAAAGGGAAAATTTGATTTTTTCCAATATTGTCATATATATATAAATCGATCAATTATACAGCAAAGACAGAAGACAAAAATTTGATTAAATTCCAGGAATTCGTTGAATTTCTATAGAATTGCGAGTGTAACGGTCGTTCAAATTCTATTAATAACAGTTTTTCATTTTAACAAATGAAGATCATTTTCAAAACACATATATCGCCATTTCTCGATGTTTGACAAAAATAATTGTTACGGCAAAATGTATTTTTAATTCTCCTTTCTAATGTGAAGAAAATTGAATTCCTTTTTCTGGATGATTTTATTGGATGAAACTCAGAATACAGCTATTATAAACAAATATATATATATATATATATATATATATATATATATATATATATATAACCCTAGATAGTAAAACAAAAAGACTGAGTAAGATAAAGAAGCTGACAGGTGGAGAGACAAATTGGTATAGATGGACGTTGAACAGAATATTGTCAATATAGGTAGAATATTTTTTGTTTGAGATGGCAACATATATATATATATATATATATATATGTGTGTGTGTGTGAGTGTATTTAGGCAGCAATCCTTCTTTCATGCACATTTCATTGAATACGACAGACAAGGTGCTTTGATTTAGTTTTTTATACAATTTCTCATGCGTTTCGGATAATAAATTATATAAAAACTGTCCGAATGTTCTTTTTATCAGAACGCTTTCGGCTATACATTTAGCCATTTTCAAGGATTGAATATTTTAACTGTTAAATAAGAAATAGTTTGCTGTATGCATGTTTTGTATTCCCGTTGTTTGTTTATTTTTATTTTATTAACTGCACAGTGTAAAAGAAATAAAACCGGATAATATATAAAAAAAAAAAAAGAAAACATAATCACTGAAACATATACAAAAATCTCATATATATTTATATACGCATGAGTACACATACACGAATACAAACATATAAGAATATATATAAATATATACATATGCATCACAATAAATAGATACATAGATTATAAATACACACATTCATATATATATATATATATATATATATATATATATAACAGTTAAAATATTTAATCCTTGAAAATGGCTAAATGTATAGCCGAAAGCGATCGGATAAAAAGAATATTCGGACAGTTTTTATATAACTTATTATCCGAAACGGAAAAAAAAATTATTAGATCTCATGAGAAAACTAAATAAAAGCACCTAGTTACCTAGTCTGTCGTATTCAATGAAATTTTTATATATATATATATATATATATATATATATATATATATATATATATATATATATATGGGATAACGATATATAACTTATATATATGTATGTGTGTACGCGTTTGTGTACATGTATATATATATATATATATATATATATATATATATATATATTTATACATGTATGGTTATATATGAACATATATATGGATATATATGAACATGTACTTATTCTATTATATATATATATATATATATATATATTATAAATTAATTGATTTAAAATATGTTTTTTTCGCTACACAGTTCTAACAATGTTTCAAAAATGGAAGCTAAAAGCCCCGAATTTGAGGATAAAATGGAACTAATGCCTTTAATTTAATCACAAAATTAAATTCGGGGCTTTTAGCTTTCATTTTTGAAACATGGTTAGAACTATGTAAAAAAAAAATCATATTTTAAATCAATTAATTTATAATATTAATGCTCTGTAAATTTACATTGAGCACTATTTTGTAAAAATAAAAATATCTATAAGAACACAGGATTATATTTACTGTTCTTTCTTTTTATATATATATATATATATATATATATATATATATACAGGTGTGATGGGGAAATTGGCTCCATTTTCTATTTTTTATTTCCCGCATTCCCGTTTTTTTTTATTTTCTTGGCTGCTCAGTATAAAATAAAATATAACCAGCTAATATATAAAAAAGAAAACATAATCACTCAAATATATACAAATATGTCATATATACTTATATACGCATGAGTACACATAAACGAATAGAAACCTATAACAACATATATAAATATATACATACGTATGTGTTCATACATGCATCACAACAAATAGATACGTAGATAAATATACATACGCACATACATACATATATACATACATATATATATATATATATATATATATTTCTTCTTTAACAGTTAAAATATTTAATCCTTGAAAATATATATATACACACATATACATACATACACACATACATACATATACATAAACATACACATATGCATATATACACACACATAGAAATAAATATAATAAAAATGCATATAATAAAAATAAATATAATAAAATTAAATATAAATACGTTTTTCTTTTTCATATATTAGCTGTTTTTATTTTATTTTAAATGTTGCATTTTGCGTGGACATTTGAATTTGGTGTTTATTTTTTTATTTTTATGTTTGTGTATGTGTATATATTTATTTGTTCTGTTCATTTCTATATATTTAATTGTTTTTTCTTTCTTGGCGTTGTTTATTGCTGATTAATTGTTTTCTTATTCTCCCCTTCTTAAATTTTATCTATTGAACCATCTTTTTATCTATATATCTTTCTCCTTTGTCCATGAAAGTAATGTTTTAATAATCAGTTTGAATCGTTTACTAACACTTTCAAACTCGAATCTTTGCGGCTGCGTATATGTCTATGTCTTTATTAATGTATGTGGGTATGATTGCTTATATATGCCATTGTATGTATATCTTGTCTGATATTATATATATATATATATATATAAATATATCTATGTGTTTGTCTATTATAATCTGATTGTGTATTGTTATTTGCAATATTTTGCCCTCCCCTGCCGATATCATCGTTTCAAATCATATCATTCCCATTAGATTAACGTTTATTCTAACTGAGATTTTGGCTTTTCAATTGAACATAAATAAATAATAAAATATCCCCATTTTTTCCTCAGTTTCTTCTTTACATAATTTTATATTTTAAACTTAATTTAAAATTAAAAATTGGTAATATTTATTTTTCAATTTTATAGTAAACTTTAATATTAATCTGCTGGAATGATCGCAATTTTTAATCTAACCAAAACATTAAGGATTAATAGATATAACCAAGGTTCGTGGTCAAGATTTTTGAATATTTATATACTTGTATTTTTATTGGTTATTGTAGCTTATGTAACAGCGTTTCACCTTGCGAGAGTTGATTGGTTGATTTAAACCTTTTAATATACTTTACATTCAGCACCATCAGAAGTGTTGAAACAAAATGGCTATTTTTGCAGTGATTTTATGGCATAATTATGTTCTAATTTTCGAATAAATAATTATATTTTCTCTACTCTGTATTGAGCACTCTTTTAAGAATAGTATTTTTTGGGTTATTTGGAATTTATTCCATATCCTATATATATATATATATATATATATATATATATATATTGTAATAATAATAAGTAAAGCTATTTCTTCCAGAGAGAGAGAGAGAGAGAGAGAGAGAGAGAGAGAGAGAGAGAGAGAGTGAAAGAGAAAGCCAAGGATATTTTTGTAGTATGCAAACTCACTCAGTGAAGTTTAGAAAACCAAGTCCCCGCCAACTACCCGAAAAATAGAATCTTTATGGACATTTCTTCCACAGATACCCAAAGAGTTATCAAATCTCTTCATACATTTTTGACAAGTTTTATTTAATTTTAAACTTGAATACATGTATTTATAACGTCCATACACAATGAACCAAAGAATAGATTCTGAAGAAACATCTTATTTCAACACGACAAAAATATTTCCTTCTTTTTAATCATTTCTCTTTAAATAAGGCAATAAAGCCTCTAAGATACACGGAGCAAATATGAAAGAATACAAGAAAAAGAAAAATATATTACTTTGGAGCGAGTATAAGAAAAGAAGAGGAATTAAAAAAAATAAAAGAAAATAACGATTGACATTGCATTTAAATGAATTATTTCACTATGAAGCTGGTAAAAATCAATTATTGAAAAGTACGTTCTCATGAATTAACGTTAGATGTTTTTAAGAATCATGTTGTGTCCCTTCTGCCAGATCTCTAAACACACAGAGAGCAAATGAGTGTGATGAATAGCGCTGAGATAACCAAGATAATCAACACTGATGCCAGACATTTAGCCCAATGTTAGTTTAAACAATACTTAGTGTATATCTTTAAAAAGTAATACAAAACATTGAAGCGAATATTAAATATCAAACATTAATTTCATCACTTGAGAAGTTTCGCTAATTAAAGATAGCTCACTGTGCAGGTGAGCTTATGAATCTCCTGTCGTAAGGTGCAAATATAATTTCGCTTTTCTTTTATGCTATGCAAGACTTTTATTGCTACGCAAGACTTACTATTTATAATGTCATTAATTTGATACTGAGGACATATATATATATATATATATATATATATATATATATATATATATATATATATATATATATATATATATATATATATATGTATGTATCGTGCAGATGCTACTTATTCTTGTGATCTAAATTCACTTATCAAAGCCGACAGATGTTCGATTTCAATACGTTATTCAATATCAGTTAAGAGCGCTGAATTGAAAGCATAACTGCTCGCGTTTTCTTGAAATAATTCTGTAGATTTTTGTAGGCCTCGCTGCCCCGATACTAAATTGATTTAAAAGAATTTTCTATGTTGGTCATACCTGCTTTCAACTAATGTCCTTTATTACAGCAAAGACGGTCCTTTTCCTACTGATCAGGGAACCTCGGCAAATGAGATTTCAATGTTTTTTTTTCATTGTCTACATCTGGTTTTATCCAAAGAATTAAGATTCTATGTTGTAGATCTTCATGATATTATAAACCCAAATTTTTAAGCGAACAAGTTGAGAAGAACATGTTTTCTATAATCCTTTAAGTATTTACACTAATTTCTGGAGACACGACGCCTTCGAATATTTTTCTCGTTAGTTAAAAAAAGAAAAAAAAAACAACAAACATAGAAATAACAGACCATTTACTTAAATAAATTATATCTATAAAAATAACATATAAATAATTGTCGGACTTAATCCATTACATAATATGGTGTCATTGTTAAGGTAAGATTTGTTTTGTGAAAAGAAATGATCGATCGAGAAAAATCGTCGAAGTTATGTGTTTATAAACAGTAATTTGGATTTGCTCACCAGACACCTCTCTGTGGCTGAATGGTAACAGCACGTCAGGATATATGTCGATTCCCATAAGGGTTACAGGTTCAATTCCTGTAGGAAAACGCTTATTTTTTACGAAATTTCTCGAACATTCAGACCGTAAATGTAACTAATACGGTTTAATTTTTTTAAAGAAGGGCCTTTATTAAATAAATTGTACCTCTAAGAATAACCTATGAACTGAAAAATAAATTAAATATAGGTATATATAATACTTCAAATGTAACGTTATATATATATATATATATATATATATATATATATTGTGTGTATTTAGGAAGCATTTTTTCATTGATGCTTGTTTCATTAAATAAACCTAACTTGAACAAAATAAACTATGAAAACTCCACAAATATATTCTCAAATATCTATAATTGATAACAGAAGCCATTGGTTTATGCCAACGGATTTCCATACTTAACAGCGTCTCGTATGCACGAGTTGGCAGTTTCTTGGAAATCATCCAAGCAAACAAAAACAGACTTATATCATTATTGTCATGTCCGTGTATTGTTTAATATATTGTATTGTAATTGTCATCTTTTAAATGGCTTATGGAAGCCGAAAGATTAGATATGATTAAAAACATGTATCAATATAGTGATTTTTTCGTCTTTCGATGATAATGTTATTAAGCTTTTCAGACGATATGAAAGCAATTTTCAAAAATAAATAAACAAAACTTTTCTATATTATTTAGTGAAACATGCCTCAATATATATATATATATATATATATATATATATATATATATATTGATGTGTGTGTGTGTTCATGCATTTTTCTAACGACACATTCCGCTAACCAATTTCTGCTAACCAATCGATGTTGTAATGTTCATTGAATACCCACATTCAACAACTTTCTGAGCGAACCATAATTACACTTTCTGGAATTGGCGCCATAATTATGTTCTACTGAGAATTAATTTGCTAACTTTTCCAATGTTATTTTTAGTCGGTTTAGGTAGTTTGTATTGGGGCTGCTTTGGAAATTTGTATTATGACCTTTAGTATTGATAAATGTTCTACATCGGGCACTAGTTTATTGGCACACCACTCAAATTGCGTGATTATATATATATATATATATATATATATATATATATATAATCAATCAATTATATTATTCATTCATCTATCTATCTATCTATCTATCTATCTATCTATCTATATATATATATATATATATATATATATATATATATATATATATATACATATATATATATAATCACGCAATTATATATCTATCTATATATATATATATATATATATATATATATATATATATATATATATATATATACTCGTTTTTTACTGGTTTTGGTTTGTTTTTCTTGGGATTTAGAGCTTGAATACGGGACGGTTTTTTCGACTTATTTTAATGTTCTTGGTTCTTTTTTTTTTTTTATTCCGATTTTTCATCGGGTACCAATTTGTTATACTGCAATTTGAGCTATCCGAGGTTTTTCAAAACGAGTACCACCATTTATATATATTAAAACCAAAAGGTTTACGGATTCTGTCTTCACTTTAATATATATATATATATATATATATATATATATATATATATATATATATATATATATATATATATATAAAAAGTGAGAGAGAGAGAGAGAATGAGTGACAGACAGACAGATACATAGAGAGTAATAAAGAGACCAAGATAGATAGATAGATAGATAGATAGATAGATAGATTGATAGATAGTCGTGTAAGATTTAGACGAGTGTTAAGATAAAATTTAGGCGGGGTTCGTTAGGTCACTGTTGCATCAAAATACATTTGGGAAACGTGTGCAACCATCGCTCCCCACCTCCGGTTATGGAATAAAGTAACAGGTAGACTAACCATTCTAACCTTGATTGGCAACTAGTTTAATAAAAAGGCAAAACTATCTTCAAAACTTGAGGAGGGCTGTTTATAGACTTCGTGGCACAATGTTGGGGCACATTTCTAGATGCGAATCGAACCTGTATCCTATCCGGAACCGTCCTATAGCCTGACGTGCCGTAACCGATCGAGCCACGGAGGATCATTCGATTAACAATGTCGATTTTACTGCTTTTAAACTTCAATCTTCCATGAATCTTTCACGTACATTCATATCTATCGAAATGTAAACAAATGACGTCACACATTATGAAATGGACAAAGTCCGACAATTATTTTAAGACATTTTTTATATTTATACATTCTTTTTATGGATACAAATATTTAAGTAAATGCTCTGTTTTTTAATTCAGGCCGGTAAATATCATAAATACTGTTTACTATAAAACAGAGCATCAACTTAAATACTTTTATCTATAAAAAGAATGTATAAACATAAAAATGTCTTTAAATTATTATCGCACTTTGTCCATTTCACACACACACACACATACACACACACACACACATATATATATATAGATATATAGATATAGATAGATAGATAGATAGATAGAGACAGACACTTTTTAGTTTTCTTTACTCGTATCGTTTAATCAATGTATATTCCAGATTTAATCTGAGCAAAGAGAAAAATAAAACTATGTTGTGTGACCAGAAATATTTGCGTTCGTATTTCTCAGAAATATCAGCTGAAAATACAATATTGTTCACTTTTTTCCGAGTTTACCAGCATAATAGTTTCGATCACAACAGACGCCTCTTTGTATCTTTTCGTAATAGTTTCAAATTTGTCTTTAAAGAGGCAAAGTCATTTTTTCGGATAGAATGAAGCACCATATAGTCTCTAACAATTTTTATTCTCATGACTACTGTTGTCTTTGTAATAGTGTATCAGATAAAATTAATTTTTCTATCCCACCTTTCTTCACTGCATTTCAAGTGTTAACATCGTTTACTGATAAAGCAGAATGTTTTACTCGTAAATTCTCTACAAATTCTACTCTTGAATAATCTGAAATATCTTTTCCTGAATTACCTTTGTTTCTGTTACCATCTCTAAAACATAAAACATGTAGATTTGATGGTTTCTCTACAATAGCGCTTATGTGCTCTTGGACTTGTCTCTCTTCTCTCTAAACTATACAATGAATGCCTTGCTATATTTCGTTCCTACTTGCTGTAAATCCTTTTCTGTAGTTACAATTGCTTAGAACTCAGTCGAAGCGTATGATCCTTCTAACTATCGGAGTATTAGTTTTCTATCTCTTTTGAACAAAGAAATAGAGGCTCTCATCAACTCTGCATTGGTTAAATAGAGGCTCTCATTTTCATTGGTTAACTAAAGTCTCTAATCAACTCTGCATTAGTTAATTATAGTCACTATTCAACTCTGCATTAGTTTACTTGATGCTCTAAGCAAATCTGCATTGGTTAACTAGAGGCTCTAATCAACTCTGCATCAGTTAACTAGAGGATCTAATCAAATCTGCTTTGCTTAAGTAGAGACTCTAATCAACTTTACATTGGTTAACTAGAGTCTCTAATCAACTTTGCATTGCTTATCTAGAGGCTCTAATCAAACCAGCATTGGTTAAATAGACGATCTAATCAACTCTGCATTGGTTAAATAGAAAATCTGATAACTCTTCATTGGTTAACAAGAAGCTCTAATCCGCATTGGTTAACTAGAAGATCGAATCAAATCTGCATTGATTAAATTGACGATCTAATCAACTCTGCATTGCTTAACTAGAGGCTCTAATCAAATCTGCATTAGTTGAATAGACGATCTAATCAAGTCTGCATTGGTTAAATAGAAGCTCTTATCTGCATTGATTAACTAAAGGCTCTAATCAACTCCTTATTGGATAAATATAATCACTAATCTATCCTCATTAGATTATCTAATCAAATCTGTATTTGTTAAATAGAGAATCTAATAAACTTTGCATTGGTTAAGAAGCAGCTCTAATCAAATTTGCATCGGTTAAATAGACGATCTAATCAAGTCTGCATTGGCTAGCTAGAAGCTCGAATATGCATTTGGTTGACTAGAGGCTCTTCCACTCTGCATTGGTTAAATACAGTCACTAATTAAATCTGCATTAAATAGAGAATCTAATCAACTCTGCATTGGATAACAACAGTCTCTAATCAAGTCTGCTTTGGTTAACTAAAGGCTTTAATCAAATCTGCATTGGTTAAATATACTCACTAATCAACTCTGCATTGGTTTACTGGATGCTCTAATTGCATTGGTTAACTAGTGGATCTAATCAAATCTCCATTGGTTAAACCGACGATCTAATCAACTCTGCATTGGATAACTAGGGGTTAGAATCTGCATTGGTTAACTAGAGGCTCTCATCAACTCTGCATTGGTTAAGCATCTCACCTGCCAGGCTTTTCCTTTCAAATAAGGAATATTTTTTCACTTCTCTAGGTCAACCGCTGATGTATTAACGGTTATTGCTTAAATAGTTTATCCAGCTTTAAATAAGAATGTTGAGCCTGCGGTTTGACTTATTTTTAAAGCGATTCAGTCTTTCTTATTAAATAGCGAAATGAAAGTTATCCTGAACGGACACTTCTATATCTTATTTCATTAATGAAGTTGTCCCCATGGATTGATCCTTTGAACTACGTTGTTATTATTTTTCATTAACGACCTTCTTGATGTCATCAGTTCTCAAATCGATATTCATGTTGATGGCGCAACTATTTGCTCTTGTCTTAATAGCAAATCTATTCAGTTTGATAAAGTCATATTGGCAGCAGGGCGTATAATCTATTGTTAACTGGAGGAAGAAATATCTTGTTAAACGCCTCAATTTTCCCACTTTATGTCATTGGAAAACGTTAACCTGAAAAGACTCAATGAAATACAACTCATTGCACCTTCTCGGGCTAACGTTTTTTGATGACATGAAGTGGAAATATTATATTAAATTAATTGCTAGATCTGCAATCAGGAAAGTTCCTTCAATGTGTCGTGCTAGACACTATTCTCCCCAGAATCTATCTTACATATTTTTAAGTCTACCATTCATCCATGTATTGACTACGACTGTCACATCTAATCTGGTGCGTCTGATATGTATTTAAAGATCCTTGATAAAATACAAAAAAGAATCTACAATCTCATTGGTCCTGATCTGACATTTCGACTTCAGCCACTTTCCCACTGCCGTAATGTAACTTCCCTGTGTCTTTTCTCTGATGTTACTTTTAGATTTTATGAATTTAAGTGTAGTACTAGATTGGTGGCAAGGTCTTATCATTTTACAATTGAAATGGCTAGATGTAACCGTAAGTTCTATGCTAACAGTTTCTTCTCACGCACTTCTTACTTGCACAAATGTCTTCCGGCTTCTTGCTTTCCTGTCAACGTTAATCATCAAAAATTTAAATGCAATGTCACTCGTTTATTTCTGTCTTCTTAATTCCTCTTCTTTTATCTTTCTGTCTCATTAATAATGTTTTTCTCATATTCTCTAACATTCAGTAACCACTTGCATCTTAGTAGCTTTCTTGCCTTACTTTGGAGGAAATGATTTTAAAAATGCCTTGTTGTAATCGGGATTCAATTATAAAATAATAACGTTCGAAAACAAATCTCCAAGGTGTAATTTAAAACTGCCTATTTTTCTTTTATGACTGACATTGATATTTTGAGATTCATTTTTGACTGAGAACGTTCGCATAATATTTGTTCAAAAATTAAAATAATCGACACTGACTCATTTGATGTTTACTATAAAACTAGAGCATTTTTCTTTAAATCTAAAATTCCGCGTTCGAGTGACGTTCATTGTTATCCTATGCGCGTGCGCATTGCGAACATGAGCGAAGCAAAATCTTTAATAAAGATGGCCTGTTGGTGAGTCCATCTAATCATTTCTAATTCTGGTATCACTTAATGGAAATGTCGGATCAGTTTTGACATTGCTCGTCTCACTCACCTTGACAACCAATATAAATACATTGGAATTTTCCATATTAATGCTTTCATGTGAAAACCTCCAAGAGAGATCTGCTTAATTTATAAGATTGGAAACAAATTGAGTGAGATTTCAGACGTCATGGGGATTTTTCTGATCACCTCAGAAATACTGTCCGTAATCTCTCTTTTTCTGAAATAAAGACATTTTTAGGAAATAGCCAACATGCTTTCAGCGTATGAGAATTCTTTTTCTGTGTCGTCTCCCGTCAGAAAATGTTTGTTTATGCTTCTCTCTGTTTTTCTTGTCTTTAGTATATCCTGTGAATGTCAAATTCTCCAAGCCCCCTTTCCTCATGTGTCCCAGACATTTCGACTCTCCTTCTCTTCCTTAGCACAAGTATAATTTCTGATTTGATTTTCTTTAAAAGATCCTCTTTGGCTGCATGTCACGTTGCTCTCAACACCCAATAGTATAAGTACATCTCTCTCTTGCATCAAGACTCCTTTTATCTGTGGAGAGATCGACCGGCATTCACTCCCATATATGTGGATTAATATCAAAGAACTGTTCAGCAAGTTTTCCTTTTGTTTTAAAGTTACGTACGCAAATATTCCAAATTTCATACTGACAACTAAGATCTGTTTTTTTGCTTTTTTTATTACTACCTTTATGTTAATTTAATTCGCATTTTATAATTTATTCCAGATCATCATTCTACGTTCGTTAGTAGTCAATAGAAACATGGCCGAAGTTAAGCGCAAAGAATGGCATAACTGTTATTAGCATCGTCCTTAGACAGTTTGAGTTCAAGCATATAATTACTTTGCTTTCGCAGTATCTTTGGTAAGGCATGAACCTGTTCTGTAGTATAGATATTATTACACTCATCCGAAATCCCTAACGAGAATTGAAAGCATGCGTAAAAGGGATTTTGTGCGTGAATAGATTGATGTAAAGGTTGATTTTTTTTACATTTATGAAGGTTTCTATTCGTCATATTTGCTGTCTTGTAAAATATTATTCTCTTTCATTTAATTCTTCAAGCTCTTTCGCCTTCATTTTTCTTCCTTTTCTTCTTCTTTTTTATATTTCTCGTTTTCTATTTATCTTTTCTTTTCTCTAGTCCTTCTTTTTCTTTTCGTACTTCTCAATTTTTTCCTAATCTTTCTTTCTTTCTTTCTTTGTTTTTCCTTTCTTTCTATCTTTCATTCTTTCTTTCTTTCTTTCCAATTGCTGCTTTTGTTTCCTTTTCACGCCTCTTTCCTCTCTCTCTCTTTGACGCTTTCTCTTATTTTCAATGTTTCCCCACCTTCCCCCTTAATTCTTGTTTCTTTGCCTTCTTTCCTCAACTTCTCTTTTTCTTCTTTTTCACCCTTTTTTTTTTACTTCTTATGACTATTCTTTTTATTTCTACATTCTTCTATTCTCCATTCTTTTTTGCCCTGTTTTCCTCTTTGTTCTTTCTTTCTTTCTTTCTTTTTTCTTCCCTCTTCAAATTATTCTATTTTTCTTTTCTTTCTTTCTTTTTTCTTTCTTCTTCAAATTATTCTATTCTTTCTTTCTATCTTATCAAATTATTCATTTCTTTCTTTCTTTCATTCATTCTTTCTTTCTTTCTGTAGCTTTTGTTTCTTTACCACGCCTCTTTCCTTCCGTTTCTCCCTCTGTATCTCTCACCTTTTACTTTTTCCAGATACTCTCGACCTCTCTCTTTCTTTCACTGTTTCTCCAACTTCTTTGTCGCCGCTCTTCAACTTGTTGTCAGCCTCCATTATCCGAAATGCAATCAAATTGACTGTCATCCAAGCAAATGCTGTTAACCTTTTAAACTTCGTCACACCTTTGCCGAAACAGAAACCGTTATCACTAGTTTCACATAAGTGCAAAGCAGCTCACTTTACCAATTAACCTGGCACGTTGCACCCTGGGACGATGCCAAAGGCGAAATTCGTTCAGTACCTAACATAGCCATTTCGTACCACAAAGCCTCATCAGCTTCTTTTAAAGTCACGTGCCTCTGCACTATCGGTGACAGCTTGTAAACGGACAGTTGTTTGCGTGGGAGGAGGGGGAAGAATCTAGTCAGTCTTGATGCATTGTCGCCTTTAATGGAAAATCGAAAATGCATCAGACATTATATAATACATTAGAGAAAATCGAAACGGTTGGTTCCTAGTTAAATCTAATTTATTCTATGTTATTTTCTTTAATTTGCCTCAGTCTGCAAAATATCCGTGGTCGCACCCGAAAAGGTCCATGACTGGACTTTGTTTCATATCTTATACTTTTAAAAAGTCTAATCTCATGAACTGTAACCTCAGTGAATGAACACCTGGCATCCCTTTTATTGTGAAAAGACCTGAAGTCATGTCATTTAAATAGTCTGAAACCAGGTAAATGTGTTGATATTTTATAATGCGTTCATCCAATTTAGATTTAAATTTGGACGTAGACTAATTTGCCGGAGTCAACATTTACAGGTAAATGGGTCACACACGGATGTACAACCAATATTATACCAATGACATACAAAGATCTACTACCAGTGGTTTATATAAAGTGAAGTGTGTCGATCAAATAGACATGTCTACGCAAAAGCATATTTTAAGACATTCTTATTTTATAGATACAAATGCTCTGTAATAAACAGTATTAATAACATTTGCCGGTCTGAATGTCCGAGAAATTTTCATATAAAATATTCGTCCTCCGTCAGGAATCGAACCTGTATCCTATACGGAAGCGTCATTTAGCCAGACGTGCACCTAACAGATCGAGCCACAGAGGATCGTCCGATTAGTAAGTCGAATTTACTGCCTTTAAACTTCAATCTTCCATGAATCTCTCACGTACATATCCGTATAGGATACAAGTTCGATTCCTGTCGCAGTACGAATATTTTCTATGAAAATTTCTCGGATATTCAGGCCGGTCAATTTTGTTTATTGTAAACAGAGCATTTGCTTAAATATTTGTATTTATAAAAAGAATGTATAAACATAAAACTGTCTTAAAATAATTGTCGGGATTTTTTCCATTTCATAACAAAAGTATAGGTTTATGGGATCTTCTTAGTTTATGTGTAAGTTGAACGTCTTCGTAAGTGAAGGTTTGCTATTGAAGTGTGGTGGATTCTCACTAAGGGCTCCAGATATATTGCCGTGTGTCAGACTAAACTAAGAAATTATGGAAATGATCTGAAGCAATGATGTTGCTTGTTTCTTTGGCGACAATTTGTAAAATTTTCTTTCATCTGCCGTCCTCATCAAATAGAGGATTTCTTTTATAAGCCCCTGAATCATTTGATCAGAACTCAGAATCAATATTCAAGTTCTTTAAATGGTTGCCTAATTTTTTGTTTAGGGTTATTACACAGCTGACAAGCTGACCAGTAAAATCGACATACCTGGCTTGAAAAATTATTCATGTGTATTAGTCAAGTGGACCTGGCGGAACCTATCCATTTCCTGGTCAAACCATATTCTATGTATTCTAACTTGAAGGTCACCTTGGACACCGGCACATGACCGTTGAAAATCATCCATTCTGGCCGTTGACGTCAATTTCGGAAGCTCTCCGTCTGTCGATGCTAAGTTATCACGGCTTCATACAGATCTCGGAAGACCGGCTAGTCAGCCAAATTGTGCTAGATGAATGTTGATCCTAAAACAACAGACTTTCCTCCATTTCACATGTCTTATTTTCATCATGCAGAAAAGCTCGGTGGTGGAATCTCTTTAGTCCCAGTCAATACATCAGGTAGTACTGGGTTACATTGTATCAGTAGCGATCGTAGAGTAACATGATAGAAAAATTCTTAAATGCATAATAACTTATTATTTCCCCTTTTTGTGTAATTTTACGTTTTTCTTTTCTTTTTTTCTTTCCTTTTTCTTTCCTTTTTTCTTCTCTTTTAATTTTCTTTTAATTTTTCTTTTCTTTCTTTTTTCGTTTCTTTTTTCTTTTCTTTTTCCTTCCTTTTTCTTTCCTTTTTTCTTTTCTTTTTTCTTTTTCTTTGCTTTTTCTTTCCTTTTTCTTTTTTCTTTTCTTTTTTCTTTTCTTTTTTCTTTTCTTTTTTTTCGTTTCTTTGTTCATTTCTTTTTCTTTTCTTTTTCTTCTTTTTTCTTCAGTTAACTTGACGTTAGAATTAAAGCAACTTAGGATTTTGTCAAATTTGAGTTCCATGTAAAAAGAAGTTCTTTGTAAAAACAGTTCCTTATAGAAGTGTTCCGTAAGAAAGAGTTACTCATAAATAATCAGCTATTACATTTTAGATTTGTTATCCTAATCGTTTCAAATATTCCAGACCCCGGAAGACTGAAAAAAGCACCTAAAGCAGTGAAATGTTAATGGCGATATTAACTTTTTTTTATTATTCGGCATTCATTAACCGAGTGGCCAATGCAACTGTCGGTTAAAATTTATAAAATCTTCCTCTTAAGAAAATTTTTCAGTAAAATAATTCTTCCAAATTCAGTAACTGTTATTGCAGTTTTTCTATTAATGGGAGTTTCCTTCCTAACCTTTTATTTGAAGTCGCGTGGAAAGTCAACATCTTGATTATGCCATTATTTTCTCTTAAATATGCTATCCCTTTTAGTTTTGACTGTCGTTGAAAATCCTCAAGTGACGAGGTTTCTAACGCTTGGTACATTTCTTTGTTTGTGATTGTGTAGCGCCAGTCTCTTGATTCAAAGAGGGATTGTTCTCATTAAGACCTACAGGCTTTATCTGATCGAAGCCATCATTAGCCAATGATCTGAGAAAACGATTGTATACACCTTTGCTGCTTAGCTATTTCTTAAGTATGGCGCCATGCCTGACACCCATAGGAAAGTCTCGATTTGAAAAGGCTGGAATTGTGAAGTTTCTAGAAACTAAACTCAATATAATGGAACAAAGAGGAAATATGTTTCTAATAAAGTTAATAGTGAAAGTAGAACTTAAGCTATTTCCTCATATAATCAAGTGGATCTGCCGACCAAACGTTAATAAAAAGATTTGAATCTCCATTACTTAGCATTTTATCCAGTGCAATATTTCGTCATTTACTGTCAAGCAATTTGTGGAACGAGCTTCGTCACACAGAATTTGATATATAGAACTTCGTCTGCAGTGTATGATACACTAACTAAAGTATCACTGGGACAATCGTTCATATATATTTCTCTGTGTAACATTTTCGTTCGTATGCTTGCAATACCGAATATAAGTGTACGGCGACGCACTTCTGCATTCGGTGACCGGTCAATCTGGCGTTAAACCCGAACGCAGTGTTGATTCTAGATTCATACCAGTTTTTACTTAAAGAATCTGTTTCTGTACCTAACAGCAGCATGTTTTTTTTCGGTAAGTTTTTATTTAGTTTCACAATTTCAACAAGAAAGTAAAGGATTTTATTGTGTTTACAGGCGTTTCAATGTATTTGGGCGTTCATGACGCATGCGCAATTTAATATGAAAACGAGGCAATCACAATTTTCGTATTTATTAGAAAGAACTGTAAAATTCTTCCATGAAACTGAACTGTTGACAAGGCAATTCATCTTCGTTCATAAAACAGAACGAGAAAAATCATATAACTTAAGGTTGTTCAATGGAGCTGAGCAAAAAGGGTAGCTGAGCAAAGCGTATAGAGTGACGTTTATAGTTTATCAAAAAGCATTTTTTTTTAGTCTTTAAATTATATACAAGGCAATATTGCTTGCCAATGGCTGTAACATTTCGCCTCTTAAATTAGTTTGATTTTTTGAAAAATATGAAAAAGCTCTTATAAATATTCTCTTTTCAAATCCACCCTATTTTGTAACGTCATATTTTCATGACTCGTATAAATGCCAGGATTATGAAAAACGTTTTTATGATCGCAATTGTTTGGAAAGATATTACTGTTCTAAATGTGATGCATTCAAACGAATTTTGATAATTAATCTAGATTAAGAAAAAATCTGAAACTTGCCCTGACCTGAAACAAAAATTTCACGAATAAATTATTTTTGAAAAAATCTAGATGAAGTAACTTATTTGGAAACAACTTTCCCAGTTTATACATTCACTACTCTTTACAAGTATCAGCTTCATAGTTATAAAAGACTTCTATAAATGACTTAGTTTTTAAAAAGCTCTGACACTTATTGTGGTTTTGAAAATGCGCTTACCCTTGACCTGATATTTGAAGAAATATTCTGGCGTTGAAATACATTGACTTTGAACAAAATATCTTCTTATATTTAACGAGAATTTATAAATCCCATGATTTTGATTGGGTCTCATAAATAATTTTACAAAACCCCAGATTCTGAAATATTTATAAATGCTCAGAATTTAAAATGTTCTCATAAATGTTCAGATATTAAAAATATATAAATTTAACGGTTTTCAAATTATTTTCCAATTTGAATTCCCTTTCCCACAGAGGAAACGCTGTATGCCTATTCATAATCTATTGGTACTTCCATGGCAAATTTTCAAATGCGCCACATTCCTACGTTACACCATTCAGACCTTCACAAAGTATTCTCATGTCATGTACACAGGGTCGAGTCTTCTTCATTCCCTACTTTAATGAAAATAAGGAATTTCCACTTTAACAGATTCTTTTCCTACATTTCTTTTAAAATTAATGTTCACCCTGACCTTGTAACAATCTCTGGGAAGTTGTAGAGAGTTACAGAATAAGAGGCACAGTTTATGCAGATATGTGGTGAAGATAACGGTAAACCGTAGACTTGAATGTGAAAATTGTAGCGACCAGGGAAGCATCCTCTCAGGAGTCGGTTACCCAGTGCATCGGTTCGTGCGAAGTAGCTGCTCGAGAGGAACTTACATCTCACCAGAGGAATACGAAGTGAACGGATGTGTTTCACAAGAATGGTCGTGGAATGGTGGGTCTTTGCTATGAAGTGTACAATTGATGGAACTAAGGAATGTCATTCGTCTGAACACTTTTCATGGAAATAGCGACAGATCGGAGAGAGGGTTACGTCGTCTCGTCGGCAGGAAACGAGTTGCAGGGTGTGAAATAATTCATCACCCACAAGGAGGCGGAGACGCTTTTGAACACGTTCCGGATTGGAAAGTGAATATTGGGCAGCTCCTCTCCGTGTATGGCAGTAATACTTCATTTTCAGTCTGATCTCTTGTAAAGACAGATAACAGAAAGAATCAGATACTTACTGGAGCGCTACAGAAAACCGACCATTTTTATAGCATCTTTAGCGAATTCGACTTGAGGTCTGGGTTGATTTTAAATCTTAATAGGCGCTTCATTACGATTGGTGAAAGTTGTGAGGTTGATCGGCGACGATAGAATGTCACCAGTTTGGTTTTCGATGCATTGAATATGATCAGCCTTTTATTCCCCTCTTAGATGTTAGAGCTAGTGTATCCCTCAGCCTCTAGATGACCAATCTCTGGGGGATGTACTCATACACCATTGTATCATCAGCATCTGATATTTGCAAATAATCGGAGCAAACTTTTAGGTAAAGTAGAATGTGAAATGAGAACAATCTCCAAAAACGTCTGCGTTGATCACTGGAAGACTGACCGTTAACCTTCAATTAGAGAGGATATTGTTGAGAAGACACTTCGATTGATTCCATAGCTTTTGTTGTGTACTTTTATGCCACACCTTGTCAAAAGTCTTTAAAATATTTAATGCGATCTTCCTTAATATGTATTTGTTGTCTAGAGACTCACTGATTCCCTGAGTAATCGCAGTTATGATATCAGCAGTGGACCGGCTCGGTCGAAACTTGTACTGTTTGCCGCTAAAGAGGTTCTTCCTATTTTGGTGATCAACAAACCAAAATTTTCTAATGACCCTATACGATGAGGGGTTGACCGCTCACCAGCATTCTTGTAAACCAGACACACACTTGACAACAGACTTAGGAAGGATTTCTCCTACAAGCTGTTGTTAAATACTTTCCATGAGATCGGAAATAATTCCAAGTTACTATTATTCAGAAGAACCAATGTGATTTTGTCCGGATATGTTGTCATCTGAGGTTTCAAAAGTCTTGACCCTAAGATGAAACCATTACTAAGATTGTGCTCAGTGAGACGGGGTAAGTTGGGAAGAGGATGACCTTTGTCATCTAAAGTTGAGTTAGAAGCTTCGTCTTATCTGACGAGGTTGAGATGATCTCGGGGCAATTTATAATTGTGTGCGCTAGCGTTTCAGAATTCTAGTAAGAATTTGCTTGAAGATCTTCCAGAACTGTTGGGATCCATTTTGTTTGCTCTCAAGCTTGGCCTGGACTTTTTGTTCATAGCTACACTTTGCATTTTCTAGAGCTTTCTTGCAGTGAAAGCGGGAAGTTCTGAAAACAGCAAATTTCCTACGACACCGTTCCCTGTGATAGATATTGTAACTATGACTGCAGAACATTCAGGAGTAGACCATGGCTGACGGTTTGGTTTTTGCTGGAATTTTTTACTGTGGTATAAAAATTTTCATTCAAGAGAGGATCTATTCTGCGACTATGATAGCAGTGTTTGGGGCAGTATGTTTAAAGAAGTATGTTTAAATAATGCAAGATCTGAAGCTGTCTAAGTTTGCTTTTGCGCAACGAAAAATCGTTCTACGGAGGGGCATATCATGCCTTTAGTTTGGCATCAACATACTGACACTGACTCGGGAATGGTCTGAAGTTCCCCATCGGAGTTAACACTTTAGCGAAGTATTTTTCAGCGCAGTATGTGAGGGAAAATTGGAGGAGGTTCGACTGATGTCTTATCAGATCAGGAACGCAGGCGGACTCTTTAATGATCTGTGTCAGTTCGTAGGCGATTGAGAAATCTTTGCAGAATCTGCATTCTTCAACCGTTTGTTCGAATGAGCCAAACACTGTTTGTAGTGCATATTGAAATCGTCACAAATATCAAAGCTGGCTGGCAGAAATTAATTGAGGAAAATTCAGTGGAAGAACCGCTGATTTTTGAAAAAATATTCTTCAAGTTTAGTTCAAACGTTATTTATCCTACATATCGTAATTATAGGCACTTAATTCCTTCACTTACGTTCATTCAAAATCCCCTGCTTTGATTGGCTCTTGAGTCTTGTATTGGGAGAGCATTAATAAAACATAGTCTCTGGTTTGGCAAAACCTCTTATATATGTCCCAGTTTTTAAAAACTCTTACCCTAATTTCTCGAAAATAATACACACCTATAAGTAATACACACCCCAACAAATGATCCAAAAATTAAGAAATATATCTATCGCTATGCATAATACGTATTTATAAATTTTGTCAAAAGAAAAAACAAAAAATAATTACGAAGACATTTTATCGCCTTTGATATTAAAATTGAAACTAAGCGGCTAAAATAATGTTGAAAATTCCCACCAAAATGTGGTCAAAACATACGCGTTATAGTAGAAATTTTAAGCAAAGAGTAATAGAATTAACAGAAAGAATAGGAAACAGAGCTGCAGTTAGAGAATATGAGTTGAATGAGGCTAACATATGTTTATGGAGAAAGAATAAAAATGAACTAAAAAAGCGTAAAGCAAGTGTCAAATCTATAGGTAGAAGAAGAGATCAATATCCAGATATGGAACAAAGTTAAGTTGAATTTGTGAAAGAAAGACGATCAAGTGGAGGTTTCATAACTTCTTCGAAATTGACCTTTTTATAGATTTTAAAAAAAATTTTCCCCAAATGAAAAATACGTTACTGATAAACAAATTTATTGACAAAGTATGTTACAATTATTATTGTTGGATTTAAAATGAAAATTGGGATAATATCATTCTTATTTTAGAACAACAAATACGTATTTATTATTATAAATGAATAACAAAAAAAATACATTTGTTTAAACCTATTTATAATACGCACCCCTACTACCACTTGTAATTTACAGCAAAATAATGCATATTATTTTCGAGAAATTTCGGTATATATTTTCTGGTTTTGAGAAATATCTTGTCCTAGTTTTGAGTAAACAGCTTCATTCCAAGTTTGGTTTAGAAATTGATATCTTTATTTTCTAGGATTGGATTTTGTCATGATTGTCTAGCGCCAAGTATATTTCTCTAACTCACGAGATGAAGGCACAATAAACTTTTAACTGGCCCATTCTTTTAAGCAACGTTGGCGAATTTTTATAAATTTTTAAATTACCTGTTATAACCTCGTCCCGTGTAGATGAAAACTAATCCTAAGGGAAGACAGGTACTTAACTCGGATAAATTGTCGCCTGTATGTCATGTGAAAATGGCCGTCTAAGTGGTCGGAGTCCCCGAAGAAGATAAAGCAGCCACGTAAGCCATAACAGTCGCAGTAGCAACAAAAGACGGAGGTGGGCGAAATGCCGCTCCCTAGAGCATCGTCCGTAAAAAGTAGGAAAGTGGGCGATGGAGAGAAGGCTTAAGGGAAGGAAAAGATTATTGGGTGAAGCAGGGCAGAGGAAACGGTTGGAAACATCAACAACCTAATTTGCTCCTGATTCGCCAGCAAAAAAAAAACAAGATAGTTCAAGTAAAAATAGGTATTTTGTTTCATATCCCTCTAGCATCCGCTTTCCCTAGCCCATCTCAAAAGAAAAAAAAACGTTATTCAAAATTACCTATCTTGATAAAAAGTCAACGGAGTCAGAAATTTGCCAACGGCTTCCGGGATAACCCTGATTAAAAACACTGGTGACACACTCAAAGTATAGGAACCTTTTCCGGGGCTCGGGATAGCGCAGGTAGCATAATCTGAGTTCAACAAATTCTCTAGCTGTTTTTCTGTGAGGGCCGCGGTTTTGCTTCACACCTCATTGTACAGGGCAGTAAAACTGTCCTTCCCTACGGACGTCGGCGGTATTTAAACTGTTGGAAGGATTACATTCTTACTATGCTCCGTCAGTCTGGTACAATTCGTCAGAGTGCAGAACTCTGTAGATTTTTATAGTCTGTGATTTGGCGTAAATATGGTTATTAAGGCGGCGTGTCTGAATGCTAGAGGCTTGAGAGATTGGAAGCCCGCATGCTTTGTAATCTCCTGTCCTTCGGAGTGGATGTCGCTACGATCCAGAAGACTCACTTTGTTTAGGAGGTTGATACTCGTCTATTGTCAAGCGACTTTGTTCTTCATTCAGTATACGGGGACCAATTGGCTAGAAGAGTTTCCTTGCTGGTGAAGCGTTCCCCGCATGCGAGGATGGGCTTTGACCAGGTTGACATCGCCATGGGGCGGTAGGTAGTGGTTGATATTGCAGTGTAAAGCGGTTATTTCCGTTTCGTTGCGATTTATGCACCCTACTATCAAAGGAGGAGGTTTTTGTTGTTCCGTCAGTTGGGGCCATTCCTGGTGGATCCGGCACTCTTAGTTTTAATGGGAGACTGGAATGCCATTCTGGATCCCAAATTAAAAAGTCGGTGGAGATCTAGCGGGTGGTGGAATGATAGTAGCTTGGTTGATCTGATCGAGAAATTTGGTCACATAGATAAATACTCAGTCGACCAGGCGGAAGATATAGATGTAGGCCTTTAATTAGCCATCAACCCAGATGGTAAGCTACCTGGACCGAATGTTAGGAAGAAGAATCGACCTAGATGGTTCTAGATGATTGTCCAAAGTTCCATTGGACAGGCTGTTCGAATCACAAACTCATTTGTGCCCGGGTAGTGTTAGAATTTAGACCTAGAATGGTTGGAACACTGGAAGTTCAGCTCTTCGTTGCTGGAAAGTGATGACTAAATTGTCGCAACGCGAATTAGTATGGTGGAATTTTAAGGATAGAATTCGGTCTTTAACCATACAATATAGCCAATGACTCACTTTAGATAAAGCTAAGATGGTGAAGATATTAAAGAATAGAATAGTCTGTGAGGTGGTGGGTGGTATATCTACTAGAGATAGTGTTAACTCGGCAGACCTTGGAATATTCAGCTAGCGAGCAGTGTCAGGTCAAGTAGGTTAACAAAAATGTCTTAAAAATCTGCGAACAAGGGTGTAGAAATGTGAAAGACAGAAATACATCGAGAGTTCGATTGTTACAGTCATCAGGTTAATACCCCGAATGGGCTACACAGAAGGCCACCGACGACATGTGCAAGATGTTTCGACAGCATTTCCAAAACCGATTTACTAAGAGCCTGGTCTCTCTTTGGCAAGAGGTTCACAGGTACTTAACTGACTTTTTCCGACTCCCGTCGACTGAAGTGGTTGGTTGTGAGAGTGAGATCATAGGGGAGCGAAGTACACGATGTAATGAAGACGGTCAGCAGCATCAAGTCTTCGGGACTTGATGGTTTTCTTTAGTTTGGTACTTGACGCTGTTGCACATGTTTGTATCTACCTTAACAACGGTATTCAAGAACTGGCTCCGCCAGGGATCCTTCCCTGATAGAATCTCCAGGGGTTAGACTACGCTGTTAAAGAAGCGCAAGTATAGGAGGTAACTAGACGACGCCAGGCCAATAATTCTGCTGAATACAGATTTAAAGATTTTGGCCAAGATCGTGAGGAAACATCTGAAGTCACAGATGGTGTAGAAGACAACAAAGAAGACGCGCTGATCAATTTGGATCAGTTCAAGACATTCGACAGGGTCGACCATCAGTACCTGACAGCGGTCGTTAAACTAGACTCCTGTGAGTGGATTAGCCTGCTGTATCGCTCCGGTTGGTTCGTCAGGATTGTTCGCTGTCGCTACTGCTTTATGCTCAGATCCTGGAGCCCCTGTTGTACAAGCTGACCGACAGGGCGTGCAGACCGGCCCATGCAGAATCAGTCTACCTGAGAAGGCTCGAGCAAGGGTTTCCAATTATGCCGATGTTGTCTTGTGCCTTTGCGACATTGGGGTGGTACAGAGAGCGCTTGAACATTAACGAGAAGATCATTGGGCCATGACAAACCGCGACAAGTCTTCCGGCAATCGTTTGGGCACTTGGGGGGGGGGCGTTGCTCTTCCGAGACGCTTCAGTTCGACTGATAATTCTGTTCGAATTCTTGGTGTGTGGTTTGAGCCCGACCTTCCGCTGGAGAAGAATTGGTTGGAGGTAAAGGCAGGAGCGTCGGTTCGGGTTTGGCTGCAAAGGTGGTTATCCTTATAGGGAAGAGCCGAGGTGTGCGGCTTGTACATATTTCCCGTTATCCTTTACCGGGTATCTGTACTTCCTCTCTCTAATTGTCGTCTGAAGGTGAACGAATGGCTGCTCTTCTCCCTGTTGTGGGGCGAGGCAGGCCAGTGGTACGCACAGAAATCTGTATCCAGCGTCCGTTATTAGGGTTGAGGATGCTGCATTTGGCGAGTCAGTGGCACACCCTAAGACTGTTTTTGTACGCCGTGCGTGAACAGAGGATCCTTTGTGAGCAAGATGTGTTAGGGTTGCCATCCCTAACCAATCCATGGAAGAGTCCATGGAAGAGTGCTGTCGTAAGCATCGATGCCAGAATGTTTTCATCAGCGAGTGTTGTTAGGCTTTAAGTATTCCTCTGTCTGGTGACCTTTCACGGAATAGAAATACATTTTAGTGGAGGGGTCCGTGTCAGACCCGCCCTGTGACTGGCTTGACTTGTTGGTGGATGACTTGCACCCTTTCTTCTTCTGCCTGCCAGCAGCGGATTATTTCAATAACCCGGAGTTTTCCCTTACCTAGCGATTGGTCCGGAATCTGATGCCTTTCAATGGCGTGACGTTCAAGCCGGGCGTGGCGGATATGCCTGATTGCCTGGTGTGATAGTTTGTTTGAGGAGAGCGCTGTCCACGCCTTCTTCTGCCATTTTAGGACCATGTAGGCGAGATGACAGCTGGTATCAGTCCCAACCAACTTGTTCCCATTGATCTCGCGCACATGCGCGACAATATGTCCGTCCATCGTCTGGGATGAAACAGTTGGTGTTTCTCATGCTACTAGCTATGACAAGAATGGAGAGGTGTAACGTGAACGAAAAGGATCTCCCGAAATGAACACTATTCTCATCAGGATATGATCCGATTGTTTGGACATTAGCTTAAGATGAAAATGAGAACTGATAGAAAGTAAAGCGTGGCTATGAGTTTCAGACCTTGTTCTCGTGAATGGAGCCAAATTTGATTTCCATTTTTAATCTCTTCAGATCACGACAGGAGAGATTCGTAGCGGATCCCACCCCTGGTTAAGCTTTTGCTCTAGTTAATATAATTGACTCTCTTTCCCGGCCTCATCTCTTGTCATGGTCTTCTTTAAGATTATTTTCGCCATCTTTTTATCCCGCTTTTTTATATTGATGGGACAAGCCGTTTATATTTTCTCACTCCCAAATTGTTTTCATTCTCCCCAAGCACTAGCGATTGAGCGCCTTGACTCTATCTATCGGCAGGAATACAGGTGCCATTCTCAGGTTTTATGTGTTAGACAGTACCTCACTACTAAAAATTTAATTTCTTTTATTTTTTAAAATCATTTTACCCCAAGCAAGGCAGAAATGCCACTAGTACGAAGGGGGATACAAGGAATGAAAGTGAAAAAGAAGACTGAGATTTGGGAGGATTGAGAAAAAAAACAAAAGATAAACGGGATTCAAGATGGCGATTGATGCTTACTTTATCTTATTGTTTGATAGGTTCACTTCCTCCCTTTGCATATTGTTGTAAGTATTTCACTACACTTACCAATTTTATATATATTTTTTATAACAAAAATATGTTTGTACATAGATATCCATCATGAGTGTATTATTATGTCCCGGGTGAAAATCGGTATTTTGCTACGTGTCCGGACTGGATACAGAGGGATGAGTTCTTGGGATGTTTTTGTCAATTGTTAAAATGAATGGGTCGTGAATCGAACTAGTTAGGAGTAGGATATTTAATGATGACCAGACTTTTCTACTCTCTTCCTTTGACCAAGTGTTACAAACAATATATTCATTTTTTAATAAATGTCATTTATTTATATAATGTACTTCGTATAAGGATTCTCTATACGTAATAGTTCGGCAAATTGCCGTGACAACTGTATTAGTTAGTCTGAAGACTGACTCCAAACGGCTAGGTATTTCCTAGGCCTCCCTACTTAGACGGCATGAGACACAGGGTTAGTTTTAATGTGGGGAAGTCGAGCGCGTACACGCGGGCAACTAGTCCAAATAATACCCATTCCATACAATCGAGGGAAAAGAGCATTTTTTTTGTCTGTTCTACTCAGCGGAGCCTCTATCCGTAGACAGATCTGTAATTATCTGTAATTTAAATTTTTTCCTCACTTTTTTTTTTATTTATTTTCCCTCTTGGATTTTGACGTTGAACTTGGGATTCTGATTTTTGATAATACTATTTATCAACTTTTTTGATTAATGAAACTGGATTTGCGACACGGAAATTTTTTACTGCCCTTGTCATAGATATTTATCCGCAGGCCTACTAGTGAGATATAATTTTAACTCCATAAAAAGTATCTTAATGTTTCAGGACATTTTTCATACTGATGTTATCCGAGTCCTTGCGGGTGATGATTTATTTTCTTTCCTACAACATCTTACCGATTGACAAAACTTCTGAAGCCTCTCGCTGTTGTATCGCTATTTCAAAGGTAAATGTTAAGACAAACTTCTTTCCTTCCTTAGTTCCTCCAGTTCTGACCTTCATTCCTTAGTTCCTCCAGTTGTAACCTTCATTCCTTAGTTCCTCCAGTTCTAACCTTTCTTCCTTAGTTCCTCCAGTTCTAACCCGTCATGCTACGCACATTTTAATGAAATGACGTCATTTCTTTCGTATTTAATTGATGAAATGTAAATTCCACCCTAACGTCTTCCTCCCACGAACCACTCCTTTGTGCAACCCACCCTCCCAAGAGGATGCTTCCCTGATCGGTACAATCTTAACCAATTCAATTCTAGAGTTAACTGCTATCTTTTCCGCATATCCGCATAAAGTATACCTCTTACTCAATAATCCTCTACCTCAAGTGGCTCTTGTGCTTTGTACGGGGTGAACATCATTGTAAAAAAAGTACATTTAAAGGCAAGTTAGTATAACACAAGGAAAACGAACAGAGAAAAGTAAGAATTTGGTACGAAAGAGCAACATATTTTTTCAAATTTATTTGAAAAGTTTAAGATATTTTACATTTTTTTCTTTTTCTTTTCAAAAGTATTTCGATTCTAATTCCATTGAATCCAACAACTCCAAAGATTACTGCCGGTTATGTAAATCTTCGGATTAGTCGAAAATACTTTTGGTTATATCTACCGATAAAGATGAAAGAAATCTTGAATCACAGATTTCGAAATTGAAAACCTCCACCAGTTGAATTAAACATTTGTGGAAGGCCGAACAGTACAAAGCGATAAAATTAGCGAAGATAAAAACATGAGTCTAAACAATTTGTGGCTTAGTGATAATGACTCATGTTTGGATTTCAGACAGGAACGCGGTTTAAAGAAGTCATCGTCTGAAACTCAATGATAAGAAAACGTATAGACTACATTCGTTTAGATTCCATATTACAGGTAGAATAGTGCATCCTCTTCGACTTTCTGTGAATATACATTCGTATAGTCAGCGTACTTCAATTTGCATAATGTTTTACTTCTAGTTCTTAGAAAATAGATTAAAAGAATTCCCCAAAGAAAAGGTAAATTATTCCCATCAGCAACTAACTGATGGGAAAACTATTTTTCTTACATACGTTTCTTTCATTTCTTTTTTATTTTCTTATTTTTCTTGAGGGTCTTTTGCTTTCACTCTCCTGAATGTCTACGAATAAAGGAATCCGATGTGATCATGCCAGTGTCTGGTTTTGGCAATAAGAACAAGAACAAGAGAACTAATTCAAATAAACAGAATCACTCATGGCGTGTTGTATAAGCGCGAATTGTGATACTGTAAATATAATAATTGTAAATGAAAAGAAAAACATGGCTTTTTACTATAAAGAACCGAGATCCAAAACCACTAAAGTTTAAAAGAAATCCCGGTAGTTCTAGCAGTAAATATATATATATATATATATATATATATATATATATATATATATATATATAGTTGTTTCTCACAGATTTTCCTCGAAAAGCAGCCAGAGATTATATATTGTTACGTTTGAACCAGATCTTTTGACATGTTTATGTTGGTGTGTTTTGGGCTTTCCTCAACGAGATACAGCATTCAAAATGTGATAAAATGGAAGAAGACAAGAACAAAATTAACCCAAATAAATGAATCTATATCTAAAACCTCTGGGCAACGGTATATTTATTGCTGAATAACCAAGAATCTTTGCGTAAATGCATACACTTCTCTTATCTTTTTTAATATAGTTATTCTAAAAGACCTTAAATGTGTCATATTCTACAGAATATTCATCAAAACTTTATGGGGAAAAAAGTTTGGTTGAAATGGGAACAAGTCTTTAACGTTCTGTTGTGAAGTAATGGTTAAGAAGTAACGAAACACAAGATTGCAGATAAATAGTGTATTGAACACTAAATACAACGGAAGCTTGTTACATGATTTGTGTGTCGGTTGACCAGCGTTCAGACCATATCACTGTTCCCCATGAGGTTTACTTCTCCCACTACTTTATTGTAAGTGGAGGAGTCCACAATAGCCTCATTAGAGGGAGGACACCATAACACGTTCAGAATTTCACAGACTAACATGTAATATCTTAATATCAGGAAGGATTTAAGTGACATATGTGGACAGATAGATCGATATATTTCTGCGTTAGTCACAGGCTCTATAAATAATAGATAAGCTCTCAGTAAGAATGGTAAAATTTATGGCGATTTTCCAAGCGTAGTGAAGACCGAACTCACTACTCATTCGAAATTGTTCCAGAGAGACAAGCATGCTTACCATTACACGGCGTCGAGGTGTTCAAATGATTTTCTTAGCGTAGCTTAGATGTGGCACAATGCCAAAAGTGTGGGGCACACAGTGAGGATCGAACTTATTAAGTGTGGCATAATTCATGACTTCCAATTTATTTACATTTTTCAACAATGTTTTGTATGTAAACGTGTTTATGGTTGCTTTTTTTCTAAAGGAGAATCACTTTTTATATTATTTGAAATATCCGTATATATGTACATGTGTTTGCTATATAGAAAAACCACACATTTTCATAAATAGTATTAAACAAAGTTAACAGAAGAAAAAGAAATACAAGCATATTGACTTTGAGAAATTAGCATTTAATTTTAGATATCGGTGAGTCTTTAGATCTCTAGTCCCTTCGCTCACCCTTCCACTTTGGGTAATTTGATTCACTTGCCCTAGATCTGTGTATACGAGAAGGGAGGTTTAGGATGACTAAATACAAGCCGTTGCAAATCTCGTATTTATCTGTTTTTATTTGTTACAATTTCGAACGTTTCTTTATATTACTCCTTTATTTGTTTTCTCATGCGTACAATTTTTTCTAATGTTATATTTTTCGCAGCATTTTCCTACACACACACACACACACACACACACACACACACACACACACACACATATATATATATATATATATATATATATATATATATATATATATATATATGACTGCATCATAATGTTTCAGGACATTTTTCATACCGATGTTATCCGGGCCGAAGGATTCTTAGGATTCGTTGGTTTCTTCTAATTCTATTTTAATTCTAATAATGGCCTTTGTTTCCTATTTCTACTTTCTTAATCAACTTTTCAAATTTGGAGAATTATCCACCTCCTCGGGAGTAGTTACAGAGATTGCTCCTCGTCTAACTCCAACCTTCTAAACTTCACATCTCGCACCACTACTCCACACTTCTTCTTTTCTTCTCAACATTCCACCTCAACCCATTTCTCAGGGCTGGCACAACTGTCTTTGGAATAAATCTAATTTTCAAATCGTGTGAGCGAAAGGGCGTTGTTTATTCTAATTATAAATTTTAATTCTCCTGAATGCTCAAGGTAGAAATAGAATTATTTCTCCATTGTTGGACTTACCCACGTCAATCGAAAACACAAACCAGGTCATTCTCTCGGCAATTACAGGATCGGTTTTCACAATGGGTTCGCTCCTTGTTTTCATTTCGCAATTCGTTTTCGTCAATGAAAATATATTTGTTTGACTAAATTCTCAAGGAAGAGATAAAATCTATTTTCGCCTGCATGCCAGACTTTCGATAAATAGGAAAAAAAACTTTAAGAGAGAAGAAATAGAGACAGAACATAACACACAATTTCGGCAAGTTCAGGAAAAGTTTCCACATGATATCAAGACTAATTCGACATCACGGGAAAGTCATCAAAACGCTTAATATACATCCTTTGTCCGTTCTATTTGAAAGAGCATGTTCAAACGAAAGATTGATGCTTACACACACACACACACACACACACACACACACACACACATATATATATATATATATATAAAGAGATTTTTATGTTTATACATACTTTTTATAGATACAAATATTTAAGTAAATGCTCTGTTTATAATAAACAGTATTAACGACATTTACCGGCCTGAATGTCCGAGAAATTGTCATAGAAAATATTCGTCCTCCGACAGGAATTGAACCTGTATCCTATATGGAACCGTCATATAGCCTAACGTGCTTTACCGATTGAGCCACAGAGGAGCGTTTCGGTTAGCAAGGTCAATTTTACTCTTTTCATTATATTACAAACAGATCATTTACTCAAATATTTGTATTTATAAAAAAGAATGTATAAACATAAAGAATGTCTTAAAATAATTGTCGGACTTTGTTCATTTCATAATATATATATATATATATGTGTGTGTGTGTGTGTGTGTGTGTGTGTGTGTGTGCGTATGTGTGTGCATATGTGTGTGTGTGTGTGAAAAGTGTGTATACATATATATATATGTGTGTGTGTGTGTGTGTGTGTGTGTGTGTGTATTATTATTTTTATATTATTTTATATGGTACTTAGAAAGTGCCCAATATCAGAGATAGAGCTAACATCAATCCAAATATATATATATATATATATATATATATATATATATATATATTGACTTTCCACGTACAAAGCGATCTTCATTTGTCAACCTGCCATTGGTAATGGTAACATTAGCCATTTCCTTAATTGAACCATTTGGCATTCATTGACCGAGCAGCGAGTACTATTGTCGGTAGAAAATTTATAAAATCATTCTTCTAAAACCAATTATCAGGAAAATAGTCATCTCAATTCCTCTGTTATTATTCTTTCTCGTATTGCTAGGGGAGGGGTTTCCTTCCTAACCTTTTCTTTGAAGTTATGTGCAACGTCATCATCTTGCTTGTCATTATTTTTTCTTCGGGTTGCATGTGATATACATTTTAGTTGTTGCTATAATCCTCAAGTGACGTGATTTCTGATTTTTGGCAAAATTCTTTATTAGGTATTTTCTGGCATCCATATGAACATCTCGACCTGACGAGGTTTTCAGGTTCTATCTAAAAATGACAGTTGCTATACGGTGTTGATTCCGATATCCATACCGTATTTAACTATAAATCCTCAATCACTGTTAAATCTTCCCCTATGAATATAACAAATTTAAACAATTTTCATGCTGATATTATCTATGACTTTTATGTCTTCATACGCTAGATGCTAAAATTAATGAATTTTGGATATTACTACCGACGTAGATGGATAGGAATGAGTTTACACAGAAGGATTGGAATAAGTCACGATAGATATTATTTTCTTTTCTATAATAAACACGATACCAATTTTATTCTGAGCTAATTTCTTGCTTGAAGAGAAACATGCAGTGATATATTTCAAATTAACGCTTCCGATAGGAAAGACATCAAAGACTATGAAGACTGATCCATAATCAGGCCAATGGTGAGGCTTTTTGATAGCATCTTTCCTGTGCTAAATTATTGCTTCAAAGAAAATGTCTGATGAACAGATGTTGCCACTGAGGGCTCAATAAATTGAGGTTTACTGTTTGCGCTTTACTCACTTTTATCGACGGGCGTTACCTGATATATATTTTTTCTGATGTCGCCATGGGATTGCAGCCCAGACGTTACAGCATTGATTACAATCTTTACCAACAGGTGTCGCTTTCAACTACCAGAGACTAAAAAAAGAAAAGAAAAAGAAAATTCTGAGATATATTTGATATGTTAGTTGCCATCTCTTATCTTTTATTTTTATATTTTTGTTACTTTTATTTTTTATTAATTTATATTTTTTTTACTTTTATTTCTCATTATTTCCATTTTATATTCTTATTATTTTACTTGCTTGTTCGTTTTTTTTTTTTGTTCTTTTTTTCCTTTTTCTATTCGGCTTTCTGAAAATATTTTCTTTTATACTTTACAGATTTTATATTGTTTTTTTTTTGTTCAATTTTTTCGTTGTTCTCTTTCTTTTGAAATCGTTATTGCGTTCTGGGTATGACGATAAACTGCATCCAGCAGCAAGGCCTCTGATTAGGAGGTTTGGGAGAACGTGGACCACATCTTAATTACTGGTTTTCCTAGGTTCATCCTGATCCGGACTGGTAGAACCTGTTAGGGTCCCAGCTATGGGTAAATATTTAACCCCCCACCACACACCAAAAAAAACTGGGGTTAAATCACTGTGAAAGTGCAAAAATAGGTTTTAATACCATCATTTTTGTAAAAGATTATTACCAGCAATACATTTTTGGGAAGAAGAAAATATTACATTATTTATATTATTTGGACTAATGTAAATAATTATTCGGAATAATGTAAATAATGCACATAATACCTCATCTCAGAAATATAGACAGATAAGAAAATATTACCAGCAATAAAAAATCTTGTCGGTATAAAATAACACAATGAATTTTTGTTGTAGAATAGTTTTCACAGTGGAGGCTTGTATTTCACTAAGTCGGTCCTAAAGTAGGTTCGACGTACAAAACGTTAGGAACTTGAAATAATAGTTAATGACGCAGCAATCTAGTTGTGGTGATTGATACATTAATGTCCGACATCGACTGACACATCAACTCCACTGAGCCTCCTGGCGACTGCTACTACTACTACTTATTATCTGTGGGAGAGTCTATTTACAATAGAATAGGTATGTTCCGGTATAACAAGTTTATATGCCGTAAAACAAAACAAGCCAAAATCGTTTATTTTTCAGTATTTAAGACATAATTCATGCTATTTTCTCTTTATTGTGATGTGTCAAAGCTCTTAGGATATCTCTCCACTGATGCGCCGTGGTTGGCCGCTCTTTTTATATTCTTCTTCGTTTATGCGATATACTTAATTCTTTTGGAGATCTTGTGTTTCTTCTATACCTTCTATATGTTTTCTGTATTTCTTTTAATTCCTTCTCTCTCCGTTTCCTGAGATTTTGAGGTGTTTCTTTTTCCTGTAGATCCCAATGTTACTCGTCCTATTTTTGTATTCGATTCTTCTTCTTCCATTACTCGACAGACGTTCCGGAATCCTTTGGCCACATGTTGATCATCAGTAAAACATTGTTTTCATTTCTTTTATTCTATACGCCATGTTTCGCCATTGGTCTACAAGATCGTAACTTATAAAGCCTATGATAAATTCTTAAGCATTCTGCTTACCTTAAACTCAAAGTAATATTTGATCTATTTGCCTACCTAAGATATTCCCAATTCTTGCGCTGATGGCCATATTGCTTGCATAATAAAATTGCGCCTGTGTTCATTTCTTCCTTTTAAATGCTATGTATAAAGTACAGTGTATGTGTGTGCGTGCGTATGTGCATCCGAGAAACTCCTCCACTCCCACTGGTACGATTTCAATTATTCATAGCTCGGTAAAAAGCCCTAGAAGATTTAGACGCAGGAAACTATTTTTGTTGAAGTCAGATTCAGGGTTGCCAGATTATGCAAGGTTAAAAATATATATTAATATATTATACTAGCCATTATCGTTGCTTTCATGATCTAAAGTGAGTAATTCTTATTTTCTTTTTGTCTGCAACATTCCCGTCCGTTTTATTATATCTGGCAGGAGGATATCACGTATCGATTAAAACTCCTCGGTTTATTCGTCTTGGGATAATACAACCAAGATTAGCATGCTGCTCCGAATAAACGATAATTCCTCATTTCAAAATTTCAGATATAAATTCAGATCAATTTTTAGAATTAGACGTATGTTTTGTACAAGATTCTCTATTTTACGGAAAATATTTTAAGCGTTTCTGGTGTACTAAAAGGATTTCTACTCAATGGTGCTTCATTTAATTTTCAATCAAATAATAATTTCTTAATGGTGGCATTTAATATCCTTGCCAAAGTACAATAAAATCCGCACATTTATTCGCCTCTCCACGAAGTTAATCTTAAAGTTGTGATTCTCATGCATAGATATAAGTGCTGAAAAAAAAAAAACAATTTCTATAACCTTAGGTATATTGTAAGGTAACTTGACCTCGTAGAAAATAGCTTGCTTCCTCTGCTGAAAATATTGCCTAGCTTTTCATCGCTAACTTTGATATATTTTGTCTGCAGCTTTTATTGGCGAATATTTTTCATGCCTTTAGCAAATAGTTTTATCGGTTAAATAATCCTAAATGCATTGATTATTGGCGGGTCAGTTTAGGCAGTTGAACTTTATTAAGACTGAGGTGAGCGATTTCATACGAACATCAGTTTGGTCACGTGCAAGAGAACGTATATTTTATTGAATACAATGAAGTTAACAACTGCTCCTTCCTTTCGATAACACAATTTAATACAAACTTATTTGTTATAAGTATAAGTCGAGATTCCAGGTCAGGATCGATAACAGATTATTCTTTGGAATTTGTCAATCAATTCAAGATACGTGTAAGAAGCGCCCAGCCAGATGTGGCACAGTAGTATTCAATGCATTGGACAAAAAGTTCAAGAGAGATTCGAGTGATAAAAATTGTCTATCACGACACAATGAATCAAATTTCCCAGTAACAAGCATCAAGCATTCTGACGGAAGTAAGAAAAAGGTTCTATCAGACAATATATATATGTGTGTGTGTGTGTGTGTATGTATGTATATGTATATATATATATATATATATATATATATATACATTAGTGAATATACATAATATCCAACGTTGATACCACTCGTCATAGTTTCATGAAGTTGATGCAATCTTCAGGTGCAAATACAATCTAACCGTTATTGACTTCAATGTCTACTGGCCTCGATGATGAAGAGGTGACTAATTAGATTTCGATGTAGCAGCGCTTTTCACAAATTCTGTGGTGTAACTCATCCAAGTTTCCCTAACACAAAGGACTGTTCCCCCCACCCATCACGAACGACGTCTTCTATCCGCAAACCGCTCCATCCAGAGCATTAGAAGCCGGTTCAAGCAAGGGTATACAAGTGATAGAAATTATTTGAAGGGTAGGAAATAATCATAATTAAGTAACTAATTAATTCATCGAGGCTAAAAGAATCCTCAACAGAATGCAGACTCGATAAAGCGTACAAATTCCGTGAAGAGTGGTGCTATATTGAATCTAAGCACTTCACCCCCGAGGTCCGTTGGTACAGTTTGTATGATGCTTGCGTTGTATCGTAACAGTCCGGGTTCGAATCTCGCTAGTGGATGCTTATTGCTGATACGTCCCAAATATGGGGCAAAACGGCCGTACAGAGATTTCTGTTAAGGATTCTCGTAGATTCTCTCTCTATATATATATAAAGAACAATGTTAAGGGAAAGATTTATGACAAAATGAAAAACTTTTTTATGTTACACATCTTTGTCTTTTAGGATTTCATCAGACTAAGATTGTATTTTCGTTGATGCAATTACATACGCACATAAAGGAGAGGGGACAGTGAGAATTTCAAATTACTAAAATATCCCACATAATGATAATGATATGATCTGACATGTATGGTTAAACGCTGTAAGAAATTCGATGCAAATTTGCTGTAGAGGATCTGACGATTAAAGAACTTTCTAAATATTTTCGTCTCAGTAAATTGTTTTCTCTTTTAATTACAGTAGTATTTTTAAGTACATATTTAATAAAAAAAAATAACCTTAAAAGTCTCTACGTTGGATATTCAAACAATTGGAAGTGGCAGTACCTTTTGTGTCATTTAGGTATAATGTAGTTTTCCACATTGACATGCTATATTTAAGGAAATTTAATATCACAGAGGAGACTTTGTACATTCCCAAAGCATTAAGGATCTAAGATCCACATTATCAAAAGCTTTACGATAATCTATCCAAGCTGTGCTGAGATTTCTATTTTTTCCTGCAAATTTCCAGGATCATTTTATTTATCAGTATATTTTTCCTCTTCATATTTTCTTCCGGGAAAGAATGTTGTTTTCATCGAGAAAAAAGTATAGTTCGTCAGGACAGACATAATAAACTTATATATGATGGACAGGCATGTTGTTGGCCTATAATTGTTGGATCGTCTGTTTCAACCGTTTTTTGGCAAAAGATATGAAACAGCTTCAGTGATTCTTTTTGTATTTTCATTAGGGTTGTTAATTAGCATTGACAAATTTTGTGTGAGACTTTTAAGGATTGATGACTTTTGATAGAGCTAACAGTTGGTTACTTTGTCATTTCCTGGGAATTTTCATTTTGGGGGAGTTTATTAGAGCTTGCCTAACATTATTCTTGGTTATATTTTCTTCATTCTTTCACAGGTTTCTCTTTCATTTTTTTTGTTGTCGTTTGATCCAGTCTTCATTTAAATTTTATTCTTTTGGGTTGCTCCAAATATTCTCACAAATTTTTTTCACTTCTTCAATAGCTGGTAGTTTTTTAACTTCTATATCTGCTTTTACAATTTCTCTGTAAATCTTCTTGACGTCCATTTGTAATTAGCTTATTTTGTCGATAGAACCCAAAATGCTTTTCATATCAGCTTGTTATCTATGCCTTTAATTGCAATTTCTGTTTAGCTATTTTTGGTGGAATTTGATTTACTGCTTTAATCTTATATTTCCGCTTGCTTTTCCGTGTTGAAACATTTGAATTCATTGAAATGTCATCTAGTATCGATAATTCACATCTGATTTCCTCAATGTTTCGCTTGAATTTTCTCTTGCAAATGGGTTTTTTGTGCCTATTTTTTCATCTGTTATTTGTTTTGACATTATGTTTTTCAATAGCTGATAAAGCTGTTGCATAGATGACATTATTTACTTCTGTGGTGTTTTCCAGTGCTCTGTCCGACAACAATGTTTGCAATGCAGCATTATATATTTACACAATAATATCTAAGAAATATATATATATATATATATATTTACACAATAATATCTAAGAAATATATTGGACATTGTTATGTAAATTTTCAGAAGCCGATCTTTTTCTGACATTTGCGCCTGAGTCACTTTTCTAATTATTTAAATAATATGGTTTTTCGTTTCAGTGTCCTCAACTTTGCTGTTTTCAAGGAATTTTACTTTAATGTCGTTTAATTCATCTTCATCAGTGACAGAATATTATATCAGTGTTTAGATCGTAACTAGATGCTTCCATTTTATTTCCTGAGAGATCATTACTTCCTATCTCATTTATTTTAGTTTGTATCCCTTCCACCCTCCTATTATCTATTTCCACTCTTGTCTCATTGTCATTCCAGTTATGTCTGATTGTACTTTGTCTTATATTTTGTTTTATCGTATATAATTCTATATTATTTGAGAGTCTTTTATTTTGCATAATGTTCCTGCGGACATTGGGAAGCATATTTGTGTTGAGATAAGGTCTTATTTTAGTTCCTCTCTCGCCATATTTGGTATGTCTGTACCGTGATGTTCTTTTGTGGATTTTCGTGTGCAGTGAAAAAAGATACCATGACTCGTTCACGATTCCATTTCGTTTGCTTTCTTCTTATTAACTGATTTGGTATAAAGTCACCAGGTCCGAATGTTGGACTTGATCCGGTGTCCAGGTGTTTCATTGTTGGTGGAAGAGTTTGTTCCAGTGACAGATTTTTCGACCCCACACTGGTTCCTCTCTGAAGGACGAAGCCCTTGTTGACCCCTGATGATGACCGATCCTGTATGAGTTATTGTTTTTAAACGTTGAAATTTAATTTTTTTTCTTTTGTGTTTTATCCTTAACCGCCAAAGTGTAATTTTGTTCAAGATACCACCTCTAGGACGACTGTCGACGAAAACTAAAGAGCTCGTCCTGCCAATGAGACACGGCAAATTCCGCACTGGATATCACCCCGATATTTCTAGGAGTTTTTATTCATGTAGCTATTATTATTATTATTATTATTATTATCATTCCTGTCATTATTATTATTATTATTATATAATTAACTAGCGGACGTAGTCGGCGTTGCCGAGGTGTACATTGCTGCATTTGTATAACCGCACCCCCTATATAACTGTCTGCGTCACCGCTTGCATGCATCATCCATTGGTATACTAAGCTACTCCACACCTCATCTATTTTACGCTATGTTCTTTGCAATTGTTTGGTTGTTCTTAATAAAGGAATTCAATCGATAAAACCTTCTTGTGTGTTTGTTACTCGTGATTAAATTGTTTCAATGTCTTAAATATTCAGTAAATTTCCTATGGCCGTAAAACTTTCAAATATTATGGCATTGTTCCCAAATCTAATAATGAAACAATAACAGGGATGGAGCGTCAGAAGTTGATTCAAATGCAATTGCAAACGCATGAACGCCCCCTTCTTTTTTCACGTTTACTGTAAAACTGGGTTCATCGGGAATTATTCCATTTTAAAGTTCCAATAATCCTTCTAAAACAATCTTTACATCAAAGGATTTTGGACTTAGTTTGTCGCAGACTTCGTTCATTTAACTGAAATAATCTAAACCAAACATTCACGTAAGAAAATTTGTGTGTTATACGTAATTTACATGACAGATTTGGAAAGCATTGGATGTAAAACAAGAGAATTATGGCCCCAAAACGAGCATTTTGAAGAGTTTTTCGTAGCTTTTCGTTATACTCGGAAAGCGAACAGGACTAAAACCACACTATCTTATTTCTTGCATGATGCCAAGATTTTTTGCGAGATGTTTGAAGAAAGTCGAATAAAAAAATGAGAAGTTATTCAAGTTTTCATTTTAAGTATTACGAAAAACCTTACTTTTTTGCAATTTTTTGTGTGGAGCCAATGTCGCAGGAAAACTATCAAACTCTCTCATAAACTTCGTAACATGAGCTATGTTTTGTATTAAATATAAATAACATCAGCTCACCCAGTAAAAATTTTGTCTGCGTGTAAATTTGCCTTAATATTTGCAAAAAGTCGTACCCACTTCCATTTTTATCAATTTTTCTGCTAAATCTCAGAGGGGGCTGGAGATGCAAATGGTAGTCTTAACCTAAACTAATAAATTTGCAATATGTGTGTCCAATTTAATCGAAATCGGTCGAGAAATGCGTACTTGCATAAATAGCATACACGCACATTCACATTCACACTGTTACACGCACGCACAGACACACACACACAGATACATGTACACACAGACACACACACGCAGACAGACATCTTCTGTTTTATAGATATAGATTGTTTAGCTGTATATAATGTGTGAGACTTGGATCTGGGCCCCAAAATTTATGCTTCGGTTGCTGGTGGCGGTGCAGCGTCTGTTATGGCTGTACAGGCCCACATGGGGGTTGCCAGAGCGAAGTTGACTCTGGCTCCGGATTTGTCCTCAGGGTTTATTTCGGAAGCCTTTTCCATGATTACTTATGGCCGCAAGATAGCGGAGGTTTAAAATTAGATGGACTATATGCCCGGGCTGACAATTTCCATCTCCCCGAACTATGTAGATACATGTATAAAAACATATTTTTCATATTATTATTATTATTTGTTTGATTTCTGGTGTGTACTTATTTCTTTCGGGGTCCAAAACAGAGACCTAAGGACAGAAATGGTATCATGGCATTTTCCACTGAACAATTTTTAAAAAATGACATATTTTACACAGATAAAGCCCTTTGTAAGGTGTGGGCAGTACCTGTGAGACCATTTTTTGTATCTTTTTAAGTATAGATAACCGGAGATTCCTTCAGTAACTCTATTGAAATATTTTTCCAATTAATCCGAGGGCTCAAAATGCAACTGGAATTGTTGGTTATTCTCATATTCCACATTTTTGAGATTTCGATTTCAAGGTCTTTGTATTTTGATAGTTATTTGAAGATCTTCAAAGATACATTGCAGTCTGCTGGGACTGACATATTAATAAGTCTTTCCAGTCTCTGAACACGATGTATGGGCGATTCACTTTGATTATTCTGGCCTGTGGGTATTATGAAGTCCCATAAACTTGTTACAGGTCCTATATCTGTAAACGGGTCTGGGTGGTTTCTAGGTATGTTTGAAGGCCAATCGTTGTAGTTTTATTTTATTTCCTTTGATTTCCGGTGTGTACACATTTCTTTCCGGGTTGCGCCCAGAGATCTAAGGTTAGAAATGGTATCATGACATTTTCCACTGACCAACTAAAAAAAAAAAAAACACAAACATATTTTACATAGATAAAGCCCTTGGTAAAGTGTGGGTTGTACTGGTGAGAACATTTTATTTGTATTTCTTTAAGGCATGGGCTTCCAGGGATCCCTTCAATTAGTCTATTGGAATCTTTCCCAGTCAATCCGAGGACTCCAACTACAACAGGGATTGTTGATGTTCCCATGTGCCACATTTTTGAAATTTCGATTTCAAGGTCCTTGTATTTTGATAGCTTTTTGAAGATCTTTAAAGACATATTGCAGTCTGCAATTTCAATCCATGCTCGAGATTAAAAAGAATAGGACTCAGTAGTTTATGGTGACACAAAAGGGGATTTTAAGAGATATTTGGATAAGTGTAAGCAGTCACATGCGGAAAAATCTGAATAGGACTACGAAACCATTGCCCTAGAGATGTTGATGCTTTGTGACTATTAAATGGTTGTATCTATTCCGGATGAACATATATTAGGGCTTGAGGTGGATCCATTTGCAAGTTAGAACGCAACAGTTGGGACGGATTGCCACCAATCTTTGGAAAAGTCATTCCATTATAAAATATGCACCAAATCGTTTAGTGAATCAGATCTGCTTTAGACAAACCAAAACGCAGTAAAATGTATTTTCTGAAAGTATTGATTTTCAGCAGATGAAAAGCGAAAATAACTTTCGCCAAGAATCTGATTTCTCAGGGGTTAATTTAAAATTAAACTGATTTCAATTCCTAAATCAAAGAATGGTCGATTTTCTTTTTCGTCATACACGCCTCATAAACTGATAATTAGTTATTTTAGTTGGTTCTATTAAATAAATCCAATGATTTTCTCACGAAGATGCACTTATTGTCGCTGTGAAAGTGGAATGATGTGACTATCGATTTTATTGATGCTCACGTTTGACGGAAATCGTGCGCTGGAAATTGATCGCATTGATTGGGACTGAATATATTTCTTCCTATTTATATATCTAACTACGACTTCATGATGCGATTTCACTGTTTCCTACAGACGAACGTACTCTTTCATAAATGTTATACGATAGAGAACTTAACCCAAGCAAAACAAAAAATAAAATAAATAACTCGTTTTTTAGCGAATGACCCACAGAACTATTAATGTTTATGTCAGAATAGAAAACATTATCCAAGATAGTTAATGATAATAAATAAATTTGAGTACCTAATTTATTTTACTTATTGGGAAATATGTACCATGGACTGTATTTAACCACATACAACTTTATTGTTGGTTCCCCAGAATATAAGGTTTGCATTAATGGAATCTGTTGAGGGGTTCTCCGCTTTTTACACAAATGGACTCACCCAGTATATACATATACTACTGCTACAGGAAGACCCGAGAGTAGACGAGAGCAAGACTGAAGAATCGAGTCCAGAGTGACAGAGTAAAAGGTTGTAGGTAACCGGAAGAGTGAGGGTGAGGTAACAGCGTTACAGTGAGCGAGCACGTAGACTCAGTAAGAAGTCATACAGCGATACTTCAATACCAAAGACTGTATAGATATTTTGCTACTAACCCGTATTCCTGGAACTACTAACCTGCATTACCAGTTTGTATTATTACGTTAATACATTATTTTCATATATTCATTCCTGGCGTTTGTTATTTATTGATACCCGATTTCAACTCGGAATCCACAGCAGAATCGAACAAAGGAGAAAATATAATTTAATGTGTTTCAAATTAACATTGACTTTTTCAAGCACTTAAGTCCTAATATTTGTTCATGTTATTTTTTAAATTTCGAATTGTGCTTCTTGAGTTTTAATTACGGTTGATTTTTATCCCAATTTTCAGGTCGTTATTCCATGACTGTCAAGCAAATATCTTGGAATCTAAATAAAAAATAAGCATTTAACGAATGTTAATCTCGTGTGCCGGTCTTACTGTTACAAAGCTTTACTAATTAGGCTAAAACCTGAAGAAGTAGGCATCGTTCAAATAAGACGTTTTCTTCATCTGATATTGGGTGGAAAATTTCACACCGAAATACTAACGTACATTGCATTAACGAAAGATGCCTTCCAAAAGCTAAACAATGTAATAAGAAACAGGAGAATTTCGTTAGAAAAAAAAAGGGGTGACAACAAATCGCTTGTACGATAGCGAGCGCTGGACAATCTTCCCATAAATGAAGAGAAAACTGGAAACAGCAGAAACGTGATTCTACAGAAGGATACTTAGAATTCTACAGACGGAGCGAGTAAGCAACAACTGTCTTTGGTCGCCTCCACTTTCTCTTTATATGAATCTCCATCCAAAACCGGCATGGTGTCTGACGGGGCCTGGGGTTTCGTTAAATCCACTAACCCCTACAAAGAGTCCTTTGTCGTCTGACTCTGGAAAATTAATTATCTACCCAATTTTGGAGAGATCCCTCTTCCTAAAAGTAGTGGAAGCAGAATATCGATCTATCCTCCCTACTCATACTGCTACCCCATACCAATGCTACCCAATAGATGTAGGCAATTCCTCCGTCCTAATTGATATTTCACCTAAGCCCTTCATCATGTCAGTTGTCAATTTGACAAACTCTATTTTTAGATTGCGTCGGCGAACAGGCGGGGCTTATTTTATAATCAGTAATTTTACTTATCGCTCAAGATTTTCATCAATAGGATTCCCTGATCTCAAATCCCATTCTTCCAGACGGACATTCACCGGGTGTGTTTCCATGACAGCTTTCTTAGCAATGCCAAATCGTGACATTTTTGGGCACGGCTCTTATCTAAAGAAATTTATTTTCCTTTTCCCTTTTTTTTTTTTTTTTTGACAAGGGATATAAATCAATTCTATAACTTCTGCTTTTGTCCCCAGAAAACCTTAAAAATAAATTCAGTTCACTTCTCGTCAGCAAAATCCCCGGGCCTATTTTTGCCCATAAAATCCAGAAATTTACCAGATGCCTTTCAAGTATACAAAGAATCGGAGGCCGTCATTTTCATTATGTTTTTGACAGATTTTCCTTCTTGGGTTATGATCTGTGGGAAATTCCATATTTCGCACTTTAATTAGCGATTATCAATCCGTGTCTCCATTTCGTCTTAGTAAAATCAAATGCTGACTTGAATGTTCTTACACCACCTTTCACCATCACTCGTGGATTTAAATTATCCAGATGGCTTTTTCGGCTAGATTCCTCAAAATTATAATGCCGTCTTACTTCCAATCTTCCCTATTCCCCTTTGTTATCTTTTATTTACGGAAGAAAACAAAATTTCTGAATTTTAATAAAATCCTGCCTCGTCTTCAGGTATGTTTATCGGGCTATCGCTTAACTCTTCCAGCGTCTCATAGTGTTACATCTCTCTCGGTATATCTGTTGAGCTACACTTTAATCATTCCAGGGTCTCATAGTGTCACAAAAGAAAACGGCAACATAAAGAACATTTATATTCAGACTCAGGAAGAAACAGCTGGAGTTACGTCTAATGAGAAAAGTGGGCTTAGAAAACTTAATCCTCACGTGACACATCGAGAGCAAGAGAGATAGGAGAAAGCAGAGAGCAATTTATCAGATGGGTTTGAAATGAATGGCTGACGAAACGGTGGCGGGGTAGGAAGCATAAGCAAATGAAAATAAACTATTAAGGGCCACGTCTATATTTCTGAGATAAGGTATTATGTTTTTTCTTTTGTTTTTTTTAAGCGTTTCACCCCAAGCAAGGCGGGAAGCCACTAGGACGCAAGGGGTTACAGAAAATAGCAAGATCAGATAGGAGTGATAGAAGAAAGGATGAGGGTAGTGGATAGATTAAGGCAACTGGAGATGTCGATTGACATTACACTTGAATAGCTGGAGATTATAGCTCACAGGGAAACAGGAGAAGAGAAGGGAGTTCCACAGGTGAGTGGTGCGAGACATGAAGCTATTAGAGTAGAAGAGACGGCTACATTTAGGAGTTTCGACAGTGAGGGGGTGAGAGCGGGATGCCAGCCTCGTAAGGCGCTGGAACTCATAACGTCTGGGAACCAGCGGATGCAGCTCCTCGGAGCAATTTCCATGAAAGTATTTGTAGAACAGACAGAGGGAGGCGGCGGCGCGTCTGTGAGAAAGTGACTGTAGACGAGACGCCAGGGCAGGGCCAACCATATTGCATATCCGCCTCTGGAGCCTATCAAGAACCCCGAGGCAAACAGAAGGGGCGCCAGACCATATATGGCAGCAATACTCCATGGAAGGGCGAATTGTGGATTTGTATATCTGGAGGTACATTATTTACATTATTCGGACTATTGTCCCCATCTTTGTCGCCATATCTATCACAACGTTTCGGCCGTTGTACGCTCCGGCCTTCTTAAGGTGGTTGGAATTTCGAACTGAACCATTTATTTCGCTCACTGGGGTTGACTGTTCTAGTTATCATGTTGAAATCATAGACAAGGAACACCATTAGAAAATTCGTAAACTTAAGGAATCAGCACATATGCTAGGTCACAAAAATCTCCTGAGCCGACCAAGCATAGAAATAAATACAACCAGTAATAAGGAGTGCCAGAGAAAAGCAATGATAACAACAAAGTTGCAATATGAGCTCTGGTAAAAAAATGAAATATCAGCAAAAATTGCAATATGAGTACTGGTAAAAATGGTTGCTGAAGATATTAGGTTTATAATAACCAGAAATTCATACTCAGGTGTCCGCAAGGACACATGGCACAGTGGATAAAGCATTGGGTTGATCCAGTGACAGGACCCAAAGTTTGTGAGTTCAATACCCGGTTAAAGCAGTTGAGAACTTTCAGGAGATAACTGACATTCATTAGACATGGCATATGGAACTAGAACAGTCTCCCAGTGAGCGAAATAAAGGGTTCAGTTCGAAATTCCGACCACGGCCGAAACGTTGTGATAGATATGGCGACAAAGTTGAGGACAATAGTCAGAATAATGTATTAAGAGCCATATGGACTAAGAAGCTGTGACATGTCCTGATCTTCACTAACCCGTGTTGATTTATTTATGCTCTTGGTAATCATGTGGATTTCGAATTTCTTAAATATAGCATTGCTGTTATTAATTTTGAATTAGTTTTATTTCATCTTGTTTCAATAGTTTTCTATCCCACCACTTAAGTTATGATTCCATTTGACAATGAAGGATACAGAAGCGACGTACGTAGAATAACAACATGGTTGTTGCAATAAAAAGCCAGACAAATAAGACGAAAGAAAAGTTATTAATTCAAAATGCTTCAAAATCTTAAATATATTACTTCTTCTATGTGCCACTGGCCTTCAGTACGTGGGTGATCATAGCCCTCCACAATTTCCTATTTTTTGCAATCCTTAGTATTTTTATATCTCCTAATCATTGTTATGCCAACCATTTAAGCAAGCTCGTTTGGCAAGGGTTATGCGCTGCTCTTCCCTGTATCTTTTGCCTTCCATATGTCCTGTGAGTGTCAAATTCTCCAAGCCCTAGTTCTTGATTCTATCTGATGCTGCGCATGTGTCCTTTTTATTTCCATTTTCTCTGAAGCTTCGTTGTTGCTCAAATATTCAGTTCATGGTATTCCCAGTAGCCTTTTGTAGAACAACATTTCTATTGAATCAAGACTCTTCTACCTCTGTGATTAGATTATCCAGAATTCCCTACCATATAAAAAGCCGATAACAGTTCAGTACTCTTAATTTCTAATGAAATTTTCCTGATTCGTAATACTTTCCTTGGTTTTATGAACGAGCACATTTTGCTATCCCAATGTCCCTTCAGATCTTACTGTCGCATACTAGCTGTCAAAGATAAGAGACGTGAAAGAAATATGAGACAAAATTGAAGATAATCTAAAATACAAGCTAAATGATGTCTATGTGTCTCTAGCTTATACCAGTAGGTATTAACCAGTCTCCCAACGATGACGTGATGCGACCCTATGTCGGATTTAATATGGGCCACCCGAGCGCGTAAACCGAGGCCTGGACTAAACATTTCCCAGTCCCCACAACTGCGTTAGCATCAATAGTAATATCGATCCCTCTTCTTTAGTGCAATGAGTGGGTACAGCCACGAGCAGCTGTCCCACGGAACCTAACATGTCTCTGTATTTTTCCCAGCTTTATTCCTCTCAGCGGTCAGAGACAAAATTGAGTCGCACTTTGCTCAAAGACAGAGACTCATGTCAGAGATGATATTACATTAACTGTGCCAGGTAAGGATATTATTCAGCGCGCCCATGTCGCTATCGAATGTGATACACTGTTGAGGTTTTAAGTGAGTTTAATGGCAATACCGTGGAAAAATTCCCCATGCCTCCTCAGCACTTCCCTTTTTGAGAACGGAATCAGGTGATGAGTCATAAACCCAGCACCCTCCCGAAGAAGAGTCACTGCCTTTGGGGAAGGCTAGCTGGAGCTTTGGATTCAATGAAGTTTTAAAACTGCTCCGGCTTGTCTTATACCAGTAAGACCAAACAGTCCGGAACAACAATTTTTTAAAGCATTTGTATTATATACATTTAATTAGCATTTTAAAATTATCATAAATACGCAGTGTTTCTCTAGATAGTTTTTTTTTTTAATTCATTGTATATTTATGGAAATAATTTGATATGCCTTGGAAAAATTCAGTTGTGAGGTAACAGAAAAAATATCGGTGTGTTTGTATTTAAAGAAAACCTAAAACAACTGTAATCTTGGCTTCTAATTTTAGTCCCGCCAATGTTAGTCACGATCTTATTTTCTGCAGCGTTCATATTAACCATTGTTGTTATTCTCACATGTCATATTACAACACCGTCATGCTGAGTCGAATAACATTGTTCATAGAAATTTCTCAATAAGTCAAAATTATCAATTTATTTAGATTTTCTTAAAGCTGTATTGAAGTATATATTTAGTGAAAAATATTAAATTTGCTGAATTTATTTTTATTATAATTATTATTACAAATATTAGTAAATTTTCAAATGTTTATCATGGTCAGCTCTCTGTAGCTATGTCCAGAGTAAGAAATTCAAGTATATTTACCATAATGACAATAGGAACTTCAGAAAATAGATGTCTTTTACGCGGAATTTTTTATAAAGATAAGAGAATTTCTATTGCGACTTACCCACCGAAGAACGAGTATTTGGCTAGTAAGTTGTAAAAGCCATAATAAATAACATAATAAAAATATAAGAGTAAAAACTGATAAATAATTGTCAAAGACTATAAGACATTCAGACAACTATTAATACCTGGGAAAGCAAGAGAAGTTAGGAGAATGAAATACTAGATGGCATCGCATATAATTGAGCACTTTTAATTTTTCCTAATTTTTAGAAAATTAATGAAGGGATTTACGGGAATATTTGCAGTATTTATTTTCAAGATATTTCGCATATGTATAAATTTTACTAGATAACATATCACTCACATGATATGGCAAAAGTTTTATGAACCGTAAGGGATTTTCCTAAGTTTCACATAATGAATGAGTTTACTGATGCTCCAAAATCCTTATGCTGTAATTAAAAATTATAATTACCGAACGGGTGCAAAAATTACAAAAAAAAAAACAAAAAAAAAAACTTCTGAACAAATAAAAGAAGTTTCATTATAATGATCACAAAATCATAAAGACAACATTAATTAAAAGTTATAAAGACAATATTAATTTCTTTTTTTCTTTTTTCATCATTCACCAAGCAAGTCGACAATGCCACTAAAACGAGGGGTGGGGGTTACTGGCAGGGAAAGATCTTGAGAAGTCTTTACTTAGGAGAAAGGTGAATAAAAGCATGGGTTTCAGGAAGACAGAATATATATATATATATATATATATATATATATATATATATATATATATATATATATATGTTGTGACCAAGTAATTGGTTAAAGAATAACAAAACAAGAGATTGCAGATAAATAGTTTATTAAATGATAAAATACAACAGAAGTGGGTTACACGACTTGGGAGTGTGTGTCGGTTGACCAGCGTTCAGTCTATATCATTATTATATTTAGCAGCCCTCCTCCACACGAGGGTAGATGTGGCACAAAGCCGAGTTTAACGTGGGTCATCCCCTGCCCGTAGGTTCGGCCAAAAACTCCCCGTAGAACCCGCATAAACGGGTTCGGGCCTGTCTACCTCCCCGGACGAGACCCTAACTTTCGGCACAACCTCGTTCTGGTTCCTCCCTCCCCAAGGCAGAGAGTTCGACAGAAGCTACGAACAGACACAGTAGAGAATAGTCCATATCAGTTCCACCGAGGCTTACTTTCCTACTACTTTATAGTAAGTGGAAGAGTCCATAATAGCCTCATTAGAGGAAAGACACCACAACAATATCCAACATTACAAATAAAACAAAATTACATGATTACAATGTGAACACATGCATCACACTCTCTTGCATATTCACCTGTCACTTGTCGGAACTCAGTGCAATCCATGCACACATAGACTAACCACAATTAATCACCAAAATGTAACTATCAGCATAAGACAAATATTAGTAGATAACACCAAAATACTCTACAGCAGCCGATGAAAGGATAGACTCAAAACTCGAGACGCTATTATTATGCAAAACAAACAACCCACATTAAATAAAATATCAGTCATGTTATTTTGAAGTGTATATGTTTTGTAACGTAGGGAAGGTTACTGAATAGAATCACACGAAGATTGGTAATGAACGATAATACTTAGGACACAAACAACACATAAATTTTGCCAGCGGCACGTAGGAGAAGTAGTCAACTGCTAGAAGTGAGTCAGGTGAATTCCACAATGAATATTTAACTGCAGAACAACATACAGTATTTACTACTCTATTTTTGTGAATGGGAACATACACATTATTATCGTCCGTAGGTATGCTACAACAATATGATATAATTAATGTGCGCACATATTATATTAGTATTTAAAAATGAATGACTTAATTAAATATTAAATAAATAATTAAATCCCTTTTTTTTGCGGCCTCGTCCCCAATATCCGTTACACATGACATTACGTTAGAGCATTTCAAACATCGAACTTCGCAAAGAATACCAGGATGTTGACAAAGGAATTCTAACTACGCCACAGACAACACATCGGTTCTTTGTAATAACCGCGAAGGTCGTAAGTACTTTAAAAAAATAACTTTAGACAGTTTATCCACAACTTCAAGCACAATACTCAATATCTTATCCGAAAATTGGAAAAATGTAACAAAAAATAAAAAAAGATAGACCTTATCAGTTCTTTTTAATCAAACTTATTTGAATAAATACTTGCTGCGTAAATATACCTAATTTCGCGTGTGTTGCCATTTAACGAAGCTACGTGTCGTCTGGTATATCACATTTTTTTTTCTAATACAACTAGTAAAGATTAAAATTTTGCATCAAGAAATCCATGAGTATTCCACATGAATGATTGAAAGCATATCAAGTTGAGATATTTCATTCAAAATATATAACTACTTATCTAAGTTCATTACCATCTATAAAGATGAAATTTTACTCAAAGCGACGAGGAAGACGATTGCTGTGGACCGTGAAATGTAAGCGATACTTTTTTTTTTGCTGTGAGAACGACTTGGATCGCGAAAGAAATTTTAGCAATAGACAAAGATATAAACTTCTAAAATATGTACAGAGGTAAGTGGAATCTGATAAGTACCAAATTAAAAACTTGATTTCATTTGATAATGAGTTTCCCAATAAATTATATGAATTCCAATTAGCTGCAAAAGAGCTTATGAATTTCAATATATTCTTATAAGGCTTAACTTGTTTCATAAAAGATGCTTCTATTTTGTTGTTCATACTTCCAAGGAATATGAATTTATTCATTTCCCGAGTAAGTCTAATTGTGATTAAATTATTGAACAAATGAAGGTTTCGTTCAGGCCAATATCCATGGCAACATTTACGGAGAAAATATTCAAATCAATCGATACACCGCATTCGTTATAAGACATTATACATCCATGCATACATACTTACTTACTTAGGATATATAAATGAACACTGCAAGGTCATCGTCAGTTTCACACCTTAAACGATCATTAAATAATATATATACACTACAGTTTAAAAGTTTCAGGGTGCCTGTGGTAAGTTTTTAAAATGTAGTTGTTTTCTACTTTAAATAAGAAAAAATTATTATACATGGTTAAAAAATGTGAGATTTTTATTAGAAATTTTATTATAACAAAAAAATTATGATTAAATTTTTCTTTTGCAAAAAGATACACCTTTCGCCTTGATTACTGCGGCACAAATTTTTGTCATTCCTTTAAAAAGTTTCTCACAGGATAAGTTTGATAAATAATTCCATTTTTTTTTTCATTGACTCTCAGAGGAGTTTTTTTTATTATTTATCTTCAATCTTCTGTCAAGTTCATCCCATGCTAATTCTGAGTGGCTTCAAACTTTTGAACTCTAGTATATTAGTATATATATATATATATATATATATATATATATATATATATATATATATAAATTTCAAGATGATAGAATCCAGGTGGAACTAAATGTCCAGGACAGAGTAAGAATATAATATAAAAGGCTCAAACACTAATATTTCATTGTTGTAATTTATTACATTGGAATCTACCTACAAATTCAATAAGAAAGTTTTCTTTTTTAATTTGTAGGTCTGATAAATTGTACCTTGATTACGATTCCAATGTAATAAATTATAACGATGGAATATTAGTGCGTGAGGCTTTTACATTATATATATATATATATATATATATATATATATATATATATATATATATTGCCTTGGTTGGTAAACTTCAGTCTGTTTCATGCCTGAAAGATTGCTTGAAGCATAAAACAGACTGTCACCACTGGCATGATAACTTCAATGTTCACACACACACACACACACGCATATATATATATATATATATATATATATAACAAATAAGAGAAAGAGCAGAAGGAGTAAGAATCCACTGTTCTTCGTATTTATTTTTTAACAAGTGCTCAATACAAAGTAGAGCAAAATATTATTATAATATTTTTATTATAACAGATTACAATAAAAACATTATATATTGCAACACAAAAAAATTAATGTTTCGGAACTATAATGATTCCCTTTTCGAGTAATGGTAGAAAACATGATAAAAATGATTTATTTGCGAAATTTGAAAACAAGTCCATACCTCTTTTGAAAGTTAAAAAGGGTCGGGGCTAAGGTCAGAACCAAAAATATACTTGTAGGTATGTGTGGATTAAGCAATTACAAGTCAGATGTATGTTAGAATAGAAAAACGAAAAATAAGATCAAAGAGCGAAGGTAGGTGGGTAATTAATTCATGTTATAATAAATTGACACTCTAGACATGTCAGCGACAACAAAATATTATGTTTAGCCAAATATAGAGTTCAGATTTGTTGAATCAGACATAAAGTTACTTTACACAAAAAATTATGTTAAAATTTTCAAAATTTTTATGTACTCGAGAAACTTCTTAAAGAGACGATTAGGTAAAGTTTAAAAAAAAATGGAACATTTATATACGATGCTAATAACATTGAATGGGCAATAAAACATGGCACTATTAAATTTGAACAATATCAAATAAATTATTGGGTTGACCATTATATACTAATAACATTATGGCTATGTAATTGTAATGCATAATTATTTATGAAAAATTCTTTTAACTATATTTTAAACTGAAAATTAGACAATGCCGGCAAAACACCGTTAATTCATTTCTTTAGATAAGCAGATTATTGTTAAGAAACTTTATAATATGCAGCTTTTCTTATAAACACAGTGGACATGAGTCATATAAGGATTTACAAATTCTAGGTTTTTTTAATACTTTTCATTTTACCGTAGGAGTTTTACTAATTTATTTTAAATGCCAAAAATTATTTAAAGGGGATGTTCTGTTACGGTACACATTGTTGTTGAAAGATATGTTCTGATACCACCTCGTCTTAAAGGAATTTCTAATACTGCCAATATAAACTTTTTAACCATTGGATTTTCTCTAGATGAAATCGTACATAGGTAAATAAGTGAATCAATAAGACACCTAATTTGTAATGGGGATTCTTTAGCATTTCTACAATTACACAAGTGAATATTATTGTTTTCTGTTTTGGAATAACAATTGTTACTTTGGATTAAGTGTTGATTTAAAATATTATTACTTTTGTTTTAATAATTTTATCAGATTATTTGTACAACTGTAACTTAATTTAAGTGTATTTTTATTAAAAGTTTTACTGAGAGGATTATTACTGGGGAAATGTTTCTCAAATAAATTGAGAACCTTCTACTCTAAGTGAATGCTAACCATTTGGTTAAATGGGGTTGTGTACCAAATGATTTTTCTGTTTCTATTTTTATCCTGATATCACTCTTATATTTTGTGTATTTAATGTCAGGGTATGTATAGCCACTATTTTTAAGTCAGTGTTGTAAAAATTACTATACTTATAAAATACATCTTTGCTGGAAGAGTTATTACTAATTTTGTATTCTACGGAGGAGGGTATGTGTTTGATTATAGATGGAGGGTGATTAGATTTTGGGTGGATATATAATGGATTTGCATTAGTTTTCATCTAGGGTTGGTATGTATTATTAACGAAGTCTACTGTGACGTCAAGGAAGTTTACTTTTTTACATTTTAACTTTCAGGTTAGACTTTTAAATTCCCTATAGATTCATTTTCTGATTTTGTACTGAGATAAACTAGAGAACTAACTGAACAATTATTATGTAATTACTAATTATTGCGATGCCTAAAATTACACATTTTATTATTACTGTTATTATATTTAGTCTTACTTACTGCAATTAGTCAAGTTTTTTTTAAAGTTCACTTATACCCTTTTTAACTTTCATCAATAAACCCTCTTTTTATCTATACATCTTTGCCTATCTATGCAATTTTTTTATATTTGGTTTATACTCGCTTATTGATATTTTAGGCTTCAATATCGATGGTTCTGCTTATGTCTTTATTAATGTATTTGTGTGTGATTTCTTGTATATGCTTTTAATCGTATGTATATGTGATATTATTTTCTTGTGTCGTTCGTGCTTTTGAGTGTTTATATATCTAAATATATTTCCGTGTTTGTGTATTATGACGTGATTGTCTCCGTCTTGTCATTTGTAAAACTTCTTCTCCTTCCGATATCATCTGAATTCAGATCCCTTCAATTGTATCTAAGCTGTTACGATCTTTGAATCTCCTGAGATTAACGTTTTCTCTAACTGAAAATTGGGCTTTACGGTTAAAACAATAAATAAATAAATAAATAAAACTATATATATATATATATATATATATATATATATATATATATTATATATATATATATATATATATATATATATATATTCCTCCGTTCCTACGAATAATTTTATAATATTTTAAACTTAATGTAGGGGTTAAATTTAAAATTTGTAATTATTATTTTTTGATCGTTTTTATTATTTTTTTAGTAAAATTAATCAGAAAGATCTCTAATTTAGTCTAACATTAACATTAAGGCATTAATTTGTATCTAAGGATCGTTGTCAAGATTTTTGAATTATCATATGCGTATTTTGATTGGTCATTGTAGCTTACTAACAATGTTTCCCTTATTGAGGAGAATTTGGTTGGATTTGAACTTTTTAAAACTCTTTATTATGCTATCAACACTATCACTTGACAAGACACCACAAGTGTTGAAACAAAATGGCTATTTTTGTAGTGATGTTATAACATGTTTATTTAGGAATGCTGCAAAATTTGCTAAAAACAACATACCCAGATGAAAAAACGCCCCAAAATGGATTAAAAAATTGTTTGCCTAAATATTTATGTTATTATTAAGAGGAAAAACGAAAGTATTTTTTGAGTATTGTCTAAAATAAATTAATCCTTTATAGCACATCCGAAATTTTAGCTAAAAATCTTGTTTTTGAGTCATCAAAATTGATATAAAATCAATCATTGTCTTCCATTATTGACAGTTTTATAAACAAATGTCAAAAATCCCGTTTAAAAATCTTGTAAAATGCAATTATACTTTTTTCAAAAGTTAGAAAAATTAGAAAATTTAAAGTATACTTAATGTAATTTGAAAGAAACATTACTTACTTTTTTAGCAGAAAATTTTTTAAGAGAGAAATGTCCAACCGTGGTAATTGATGTTTTCGGAGGTGTGAACTGATATATGCCAACTTATCAACTTACGTCAGGGGAATTTATCCGATGGTAGGATAGAAGTGGCAGAATTTGTGCTAATTTTATGTGAAACGCAATTATGAAATGGGCATTCATAGTTTTGTCGGAGACAATTTTAAAACATTTTTTGGAATAATAAAAAAATTATTTTAAAAATGGCTGTATGTAATAGATTTAAATAAGCTTTCTAATTTATGGTTTCTAAAAATAGACCTTTTTAATAAGAGCATTTCCATAGTTTTACTGTTTTAAATTTAATTTTAAAACAAATATCAGTTTTATCACTTTTTAATTTATAATTAAAAAAAGAAAACATTTTTGTAAAAATAAATTTTTCAAACAAAAAATTTGGCTTCAGACAAAACATCCTTAACATATATTATTCATGAAAGCTATTAAAAGGTTTTTAATCAAATAATATCTCAGTTTTATTGAGTTTTGTATTTTAAATTCAGAGCTAAAGATTCGGTTGTTGAGGCTAGAATTTTACAAAATCTGATTATTTATATTCTCCAAAGTCTTCTTCATTTTAATTAAAAAAAAATCACAGAGTTATAGTTAATAGTTTTAAAGTTTTCACAAAATTAAGTAAGGTGGGTAACAGCTGTGGAAATATGTTTACTATGGCTTTCTAAAAAACAAACATTTCTAAAATAAACTCATTCATTTTTAATAAGTTCTGAAAGTTTCATTAAATTCCGACAATTATTTGATTTTTGCAAGAATTTCCACATTAATGTGTATTTAACTGGAAAAGGCTCAAAAAACCTAATGCTAAATATTATGACCTCTGACCTAAAAAAACAAGATTTTCAGCCAAAATTTCAAACGTGATAAAAAGCAATAATTTTTAAAAACAAATAATTAAAAAATACTTTGGTCTCTCCTCTATTTAATCACATAAACTTTTTCGCGATAAAACTTTTTTTTTCAGGCTAGGGCCTTTTTCATAACGTTATGATGCCACTATGTGTATGTTATAATTGTTGAATAAATACTATATATATATATATATATATATATATATATATATATATATATATATATATATATATTACAGCAAAAAACAAAAAAATACCTCGACATAGTATAGTCTATTTCATGCTGTTCTGTACGCGGCTATCATCAGTCTCTAAGTGTCTGTCTCGGAGTATTGTTTTAAATTTATTTTCAATGTCAGCACTCCGACTGGTAGACGCCTTGTTAATGAGAACGAGTTTCTGTTAGCGATTGGTGGGGTCCGTAAGGTATCTTATCCCAGAGGTGGGGGAACTGGTCTGGGGTTGGAGTTTATTTATGGCCAAGAACTTTCGTTGTTTGTAATTTATATCAGTTCCTACTATGTGGCATTTCTTATACGAGCCCCAAATGTGTTTTCTTTTCTGGGATTCACGGGAAATAGTTTTTTTGTACTACAGGTTTCCGATATTAATAAGCGACGGGGGATTTAAACTTAAACCCGACAAGATTAATGTAAATTAACTGAGTTATGAATTCATAGATTGTGGGTAATACCAGAGTACCCAATCATGCTGTCCAACAAACTTATACGCGTACATATATTAATACACACACATATATATATATATATATATATATATATATATATATATATATATATATATGCATTTTACATGTCCATGCACATATGCAACTATACGTACACATAAACCCGAAAGGAAATGTACATAATAACAGAAATCAATAATAATAATAATAAAATTGAAATTAAATTGCAAGAAATTGGTTTGAACCCCACCCAGACCCGGTTACGGAGATAGGAGCTGTAACAATTTTATGGGACTTCACAAGACACACAGACAGAAGAATCAAAGATAACTGTCCAGACAGTCAGTAGAGACTGCAAAGATAAAAGTTACCTTCTTATTGACATTGCAGTCCCTGCAGACTGCAATGTATATTTGAAGATCTTCAAAAAGCTATCAAGATATAAGGACCTTGTAATTGAAATCTCAAAAATGTGGCACATGAGGACATTAACAATTCCAGTTGTAGTTGGAGCCCTCAGATTGATTAGAAAAGATTCCAATAAACTCATTGAAGGAATCCCGATATTCGCATACCTTAAAGAAATAAAAAAAATTGTACTCACAAGTTCAGCCCACGCTTTATGAAGGGCTTTATCTATGTAAAATATGAGCGATTTTTTTCCAAAACTGCTCAGTGGAAAATGTCATGATGCCATTTCTGACCTTAGGTCTCTGGTTGTGACCCAGAAAGAAATGAGTATACACCAAAAGCCAAAGGAAATGAAACAATAAAAATAGTAATAATATCCATGGAAGATACCTTAAGAGACATGTGCTTTTAAACAGGGTAAACAATATTTCACAAACTTCTCCGCTTCTACGCACTGGACGAAATAATTTTCCAAACTTTTTTTTATTATTAATCTCGTAAAGTGTAAGCCAATAAAATTAAGTTTTAGCATTTTTGCTTTAATTCCCTTCTTCTTTTCCATAAAAAAAGTGTGGGCGTACCTACAAGTGACGTTACTGTATATATAAACTGACATTTAAGTTATTTATATTAACATTTTTGTTCCCATCCGGAAGTTTATCAACTTGTAATCAATCGTAGATAAACCAGAATTCATGATACACTGCTAAACGAGAAGCCATACTTCTCACATCCGGGTCACAGAAAGAAATCTCAAATAGATAAATAAAATTTGCCCTCTAAGTATATGGGTTTCATCATAAACGCTGTGCTGAAATGTGGAAAGTCAATTTCGAGTAGAGGCCTTCTTTTAATGAGACGCTTATCGTTTCTGACGTGGGTGTAAAATTAGCCTGCTTATTGTTTTTATACAAATTGTTGTCGGAGCTGAGCGGAAGAATAAAAAAGAAGCGGAAGAATAAAAAAGAAGCGGAAGTACATATGAGGCCATTTTGTATTTTACTGGATTTGTTTTTACCCAGGTGTAATTGTTCAGTCAGCTGGCGTACACGTCAACCATTCGCTATTTTTTTTTCGGATTTTTTTCTTTTAGGATTTGTGTTGAGATAACTGATACAGCGGAAAATCCTTTTTCTATCTGTAGGATAGAACTATTCTAATTCATATGGATGGCATAGAGGTCAGAAAAACATAAAATCTTTGTTCAGAATCCCTCGTATCCACAACAAAATGGGAATCAGAAATGAAAAAAAAAATGAAAGATATAAAACAAAGTAGAATTTAAAAACAACAACAAAAAAATAAAAAAACAAAAAAAACAAACAAATGTCCTAAGTAAAGAAAAGGTATGAAGACGGCAGTCGGGGACTCCAGTTTAAAAACCTGTTATGGCTTTTCACCCATGCTTATCAATATGGCGGAAGTCTCTGGGTAGAATAAACATTGTACATACCTAGTAAAAAGTATGAACTGCTGCTTGATTTAATCTGACCAGGAAATGAATTATATCTGCTTTGGCGACTGACAGAAAAACAAATTGTCAAGTTCACGAAATTCTTTGTTACACAATGCGTAGGCTGGCCCGGAATAGCAAACTACTAGTCGGAGATCTGATAACACGAACTGGGGTGGCGGTGGAGGGGACTCCGTGGACGTGGAATTCTGGCAGTGATGGATTGATGTCAGGCATTTTTTATATATTAAACTGAAAACGCTTGAAGACACTGTAACGTCTGTAAAAAACTGAAGAGTTAAGGAGCCTCACCACACCCTGATTTCTCATTCCTCTCGCTTTCTTCTAGAAACGATGCTACAACTGTTGTCCCTCATAGAATAAAGCAAGGAGAAAAGAAAATTGTCCATCGTTGATACAGTCTACGGTGTAGGCTGTGCTCTAAATAATTGAAACCAGATAGGAAAGGAAACGCAACACCTTAAAAAGAAGAATTTACTATCTTGTAATGAAGACTATTTGGTTCGAACCAAGTAAGATCTGAAGGACTGCCTATAATATGAGTCACCGTCAAACCAGTGTAGCCGTTTTCGGGTCCCCGTCTTCATGTTGATTTCACTTGGATGTGGAGATCGCGAACAGGAGGCATGATCAAACGCATTTGGGAGTGGAGTTTTGATCTGATTGTCAGAAAAACCCTTACTTAAACACATTGCTTGTCACAAGACGAATGCTCTCCCTTTAGCGAATGGTAATCTATGCTCTGAAATTTTCTCTTGAATACAACTTTTGTCGAGAAAAGCATTATACCAAGTATACCTGTGAGGCCGTGCGAGATTATTGGATTAATATGACTATGGTGTATTATCGCTCCTGTGTCCTTGGGCACTCAGATTGAAAAGCTTCAGTAATGACGAACGAGCTCTCACCTAGCTGATGATTCGGCGAGAGATCTGTACAAGCAATGATTTTCGCAACAGGGCTTGTTTTTACGCTAGAATGCTTTCGTTGCTGTGAAAGGAAGGAGTCCACTGAGCAGGCTTTCTTTCATTACACGGTCGTACACCAGTTGTACAGGCTTGTTGATGGTTCGAATGAATTCGTTAATATTCTGCGTTTTGGAAGTTAATTACATCTACGTAGCCTCATAGCTTGACTAGAAAATATCATTGTGTGTTTTTTGTGATTATTAAATGTAATGCAAATCGTGAGTTAATTGAATCGAATGACAGAAATCCATGACAATTCGTCCTATTTTCCTCTTCATTTAATCGCTTACTTTAATCATCAGCTTCATGTCATCAATTGAATAGAAAAAGAGAGGCTGTTTTTTGGAGCACTTTATTGCGTAAGGAGATCGAATATGGTCTAATTGTAACATGTGAAAAAGATCTTAGCGTAGAATATGATACTGAAGTTACTGTTTCGGAATTTTCTACTTCAGGAAAAGATTTGTCAGCCCAGCACGAATACAGATTGAATAGAATTGTTTTTCTTTTGTTAAGTTAGTTTAACTCAGCTAAAGAATGTTTGTACACTGGTCCAGTTTTTTTTTTTTTTTTTTTCATTTCCCCATATTTCTGTTTTTTAATATCGGCACATTTTCCGGTCAGATGACGGGAAACAACGTTTTCAAGACAATTCGAGGATATTTCGCTTTTATTAGTATTAATTTTTACGTAACTTTTGCTTTTATCATATTTTGGGGGCTTAAGGCCGCATCGCTTTGAAACACTAGTTCCTGTACAATCACAACGTTAAACCTGGTCAGTACTTAGATGAGTGACCACTTGGGAATATCAGATTCTGTAAACTTGGATGTGCAGGTGGTGTAATGGACAATGGACCGGAATTTTTAATCGGAGAGCCGAGTTTTAATTTCAACTGGGTGTGTTATATCCACTTAGGCGCAAATATCTTTCGGAAAGGTGTAAATCCACCGCTTTACCTTCCATCTATTGGTTAATTAGTAAGATTTATATCATTAAATCCTTATTATCTCAAAAAATATGATTACAATCTAAAAATATTTTCTGGCTTTAAATAACTTGTAAAAGATTGATAAGACGTATAAAGTGCATCAATGTTCTTTTTGCATTTTACCTCTTTTCACGAACTGTTAACTTGATTTTTCTGTCACATTAGGTTCTTGGGGAATGGATCCCACTATAACTGATTTTATTTTTAAATATTTTGTCGCGTTGAAATCCTCGGTAAGGAAGGAACAATTTTAAAATGAAGTTATTATGAATATTGTATCTCCTCTGTAAATGAAATTGTAAATACGGATTTAGAATTTTCTTCGAGAAAATATTACTTTTTTTGTTATTCCATGAAAGATTCCGAATAAATGAGATTTTATCATGAGAAGAACTGATGAATATCGGAATTATAGTAAATGCGACGTGTAGATTATTTTATAAAACCAAATATAATATTGTATATAACTAGACGATAAACAGCTTACAAGGTGTTATGTATGTACCAAAGAACAGTTGCTGCCTGTTTTGTGGTGCCATTTTATTTCAATGCAAATGACTTCCTTTTATTGCAGTTCTATAAATGTTTCATTTGACAGGAACAATCATAATACCACATTTATTTTAATTCTTTCTTGAGACAAGATAGAATTTTAAACAATCAACAAACTTGGGCAGCAATTTCTCATTTATACAAGTTTGTTACAAGCCAATGAAGATATTGTTTTATTTATTTTTCTATATTTTTTATCATTAATTTCCGGTACACGTTGTGTTGTAACCTATAAAAGGTTACTGAATAAGGAATAACCAAAACGGAGGTTGGAAATGAAATGGTAATCTTTATAACATCAACAAAATACAATACTCGCCAGCGGCGTGAAGTAGGTAAACCACTGCTAGTGGTGGACTACTTAGACACCATATTTCCCCCACTTACAATGGTGTCCAACGTATTTATGAGGATTGGGACATACTCATTAGTCTTCATAGGTACGGTATATAACACATTTAAATCTTAATTATCCAATGTCTGAATAACTTCGGTTTGCCATTATCAAAGCCGTTCGTTTTTATACTATATCACTCTCTTCATTTAAAAATATAGCTTTCCAGCGTGACCACGTGACTTCTGGTATAGTCGTTTTCTTGATATACAGAAAATATATTTAGTATGATTATTCTTAAATTTGATAGTTTTTATTAATGTTGGGTTGTTAGTCCTTTATGCTTAATGCTTCTAATATTTGTAATCGTTTTACAGTTTATATGATATAGCACATTTGTGTTGTTGGTGAGGATTTGCCGAATTTATTTTTGTGACTTTCCTTTGTGTTGGCTTTTAGATATTTAACTGAGATATTGTAAAATGAATCGCACATTAACTGACGCGATGGTGTAGTAGTTGTCAAGCTAATGTATATCTTGTTTGAATAATTGTTTTTAGATAAACATTCTTCAAGCGAACAAAAGAATTTATAGATAACATTTGTTTAATCAAGTTTTTGATTGTTTATTTCATCGCCACTAATGGTTGACTTGATAGACTTTTGAATGTTCGAATTTTTTCTCCATATCTCATTGTCTGATAAAGCTTCAATAGAAATGAAACATATTCGACTGTTAAATGTTCTTTTACCATATCATATAACAACATATATATATCATATATATATATATATATATATATATATATATATATATATATATAAAAAAGTTGCAAATTAAAAAATATTAATGCTTTTTTATGAAAGTGTTTATTTATTTGTATATATATTTGATATTAAATATATCTCAAATAAATATCTTTTTGAGAAAAAAAAATAAAAAACATCTGTACAGAATTTTGCAACTTTTATTATTATTTTTAATTAATATATGTATTATGATATATATATATATATATATATATATATATATATATATATATATATATATATATATATATATATAGAGTTCGATATATATATATATAGAGTTCGAATTTAGTCGAATCCATTACATTCACGTGCTAATACGCTTGGTAAAGTGTGTGCAGGTATAGAAGATGGCAACTGGTCTAGGAGAAGGACAATTCTGAGTGCACCAGGTCTCTGTATTCATCCCCTTCAAAAACTATGGATGGTCCTGTTTAAAACCTTCACCACTATAATCAAATCTCATGTGTTTGTTGTCAGGCTGTCGGCTTCCTAGAACTGATCTCCTGGGAGAGTCATATATATATATATATATATATATATATATATATATATATATATATATATATATATATATATAATAGATTCAATTTACATTCACATTACACTAACCTTATAATTTTTAAGGCTTCAATTCAATTATCCTATAATTTAAGAATAGTTTATTTATGCTGTAATTACATTGAATATCACAAAGAAACCAAGCATTTAATTATATTGCTCATATGGACAATGTAACTGCGTTCTTTATGATTCTCGTACAAAAAGACACTGAATATCTGAAAATATTTTTCCGTTGCCAGTAATGAAGTATTTCTGAAAGAAATGGTTTATTATATTTTAATCTAAATCTTTAATATCATATAGTTTAATCTAAACCCTGAATGGTATGTTGTTTAATCTAAATCCTGAATGGGATGTGGTTTAATCTAAATCATAAATAGGATAAGCTTTAATCTAAATCCTGTATGGGATGAGGTTTAATGTAAATCATGAATGGGATGGGGTTTAATCTGAATCCTTAATGTAATGCGGTTTAATCTAAATCCTAAATAGGATGTGGTTTAATCTATGTCCTGAATGGCATGTCGTTTAATCTAAATCCTGAATGGGATGTGGTATAATCTAAATAATGAATAGGATGGGGTTTAATCTAAATCAGGAATGGGATGTGGTTTAATGTAAATCATGAATGGGATGAGGTTTAATCTGAATCCTTAATGCAATGCGGTTTAATCTAAATCCTGAATAGAATGGGGTTTAATCTAAATCCTGAATGACATGTAGTTTCTGATGTAGTATGTGCTACACATGATGAAATAGATAAAACGTAAAACTAAGAGGAGTTGACCTATGGTGACCCAAATATGTACTAGGATCAGCTCAAGGGATTAGAAAGTTAGCATTCTTCTCATCCGAACATAAAAAGAGTTTGGGGTGCTTCAGAGGATTAACATATGGATAAAAACGGATCTCAAAATATATTTGTGGGTGGAAATCAACGCAGCTGGACATAAGATGTACACAGAAATGTAAAACAACCAACTGACAGGAACTTATATAAACGCTCGTCCTGTTAACGTGAGGAAGAATTTGTTGCATTTCCGGGAAATTCGAAAAAAGTAAATTTGACGGATTTCAGAATTGAATAAAACAGTTACTTATGCATGGAAAATTGTCTCGTATTTTGATTTGATATTACTAACATAATATTGCACTAACACACAATTTCCCCTCTAATGAGGTATAAATGTCTATGCAACATTTATGCGTAAGGACGTCCGCTCCGAACTTTTGTTGATTCTTAAAAATGGAAAATAAAAATGTCGCTTTTCACTGATTGTTTTGGGATGTAATTCAGAGAAGAGATTAAATATACTTACTAATTCTACGCCAATGACTTCTTTTCTCGCAATTTTCCACCTGTGGGATCCCCCTTCCGTTTCATTACCTGACTGATAACTGCAAACTTCAAAAATTTAAATGCACCTTAAATCACCCTGTTTCGTCTTCTTGAAAGCGATTTAATCTTTTGCCCTTTCCTCAAGATCCGCTATACCCAGTCCTTTCTCTTTCTCTCTCATTTTTATTTTCACTTCTTGTAATTCTCTGCATACTCGTAGTATTGGTCTGAAATTATTTCTATAAAACAAGCACATCATTTGGGATATACATTCATGAGACGAATGTGCATATTTTACAGTTCTCAGCTATCGTAAAAAATATTCAGAGAAAAATACGTTTACAGTGTGATTTTAATAAACTTTGCGTGTTTTAAAATAACCAATTTTGTAGTATATTAGATCTCTCCACATTTCAATTCAATATTATGGTAATAATATTAACCGTTTCCTTATAAGGAAACATTCGGCATTCATTGATCAAGCAGCCATTACTGATGTCAGTTGAAATTTATAAAATTTTTCTCTTAATTTTTTTTTTCAGGAGAATAGGTTTCTCAAGTCCAGTAGCTGTTATATCTTTTTCCCATCTTGAGGTGAGTTTCCTTCTTAACCTTTTGTTGGAAGTAGTGTGGAATGTCAACATCTTGATTATGTCATTATTTTCTCTTTGATTTACGTGTGATATCTATTTTAGCTGTTACCCATCTAGACAATGCTCAAGTAATGTTTCTTTTATTTGGCACAATGTTTTGGGATTGTGTAGCGCCATTCGACAATGTTCGACAAAGTGTGGTCTTTGTCAAAACACGTAGGCTTCATTCACTCAAAGCCATTTTTAACGATTGATATTAGAAAGCGGTTTTATACATTGAGAGTTTAGATATTTCTGAATAGGTTTGACGCCCTGCATGACATCCATATAAAAGCCTCGTTCTGACGAAGCTATCTAAGCACATGGCTCGAGTTTTCGGGTTAAGGTTTTGTTTTTGTAGCAGCTGATGGTATTGGGCAAAATTACCTCTAACACAGCTTATTCTATGTTCGATTCTCTTATCTCCTCTACTAAATTATAGTAAAATAAATTTTGGCTTCATACAAGTGAACGTAGTCTACGGTATAGGGGTAAACCTAGTGGCACTTTAATGAAACGAGTGAGGTTTTTGGAGTCATTTTTTTAAAGAAAAAGCAGCGGATGCCAGATAAAAGAGCAGTAGTTTCTTTATAGTTTCTGTTTTTTCTTAAATGTTTCTCATATCTCACATGTTCTTTCTATGATATGCCCATCATTCTGTATTAGAACCACAATTCTCGCTTCAACTCTGTTCTTCATCTGTAATAAGTTGTGCAACATTCACTGGCATAGAGGAGATTAGGCATTATATAACAGTTTATCACACTTTCCTTTATTTCTAAGGATTCTTTCTTAATTAATTACTATTGAAAATCCGAGCCATTAATTAAGCTGAACACGGTAGCAACGACGAAGTTTTAGAGCAAATAGAAACAAAAGAAACACATACTTAGCATAAGAAAGAGACACTTGAGATTTCTAGAGGACACCATGAAGAAAGAGAGCTTGGAAAATGTATCACTCACAAGAAATATTGACGGCAAAAGGGACAGAAAAAAAAACAACGTCTAAGCCCTACCCAACGAGCTTGTGTAAATGGTTGGTAAGATCAGAGAATAGGGCTAATAGACAAAGGGAAAACTTTACTAAGAGCTACAAAGAACAGAAGAAATGGAGGAGAGCCATGACTGCTCACGTCCTGAAGGGACACGGAACATAAATGAAAAAGCGCAGTTGGACACTCATACGGCAAAATTGGCATCACAATTTTAAGGATTGATCAACCAGTTTCTGTCAAAAAGACTATAATGACCTGAAGATTTCTATCTGTTTTTCTACTTGGAAGTTGTCTTTCAAATATTTCTATTTCGTTAGCTTAGCTTAGTATGAACGACAATGCTAATAAAAATGTCCCCAATGAGGATTAGGGTTAACGTTAGGGTAAATAATACTGTAATTATTTTACAACATGCATTATATTTATCATGTAGATAATATCGTAGTATATGTTTCTCTGGGCTTAATCGTTGAGTACCCGATGAGAACTGGCTTTTACTTAGCTAAACTTTTATTTTATTTTTTTACACTGAGGTTCAGCCTGTACAAGGCCCGAGGGCCACTCGAAGAAGACAGTTAAAAGGAAGAAGCACAGCTTATGCAGATATTCTTGAAAGATGAACAGGTTAAGATTATAGTGGTCGGAGAAACAACCTCTTGCCAGGCGATTCCACAAGGCAGAAGAAGCTGTTCGGGTGGAACTTACATCTCATCAGGTGAATACGAAAGAAATGAGGGTGATTCATTACAATGGGCGGGGCATGGTGGGTCTTAGACGTGAAGGTTAGGACTGATGGAACGAAGGACTGTAGTTCAACACAACACTCTCCCTGGTTACATCTAGCCATTTCAACTGTAAAATGATGAGATACTGCGGAGAATCTTGAACTGCGTTTATATTCATAAAGTCTAGGAACCATTATATATATATATATATATATATATATATATATCGATCAGTCACTTAGTCTAGAGCTTGACCAGTGTATCTAGCACTTCGCTCTTTATACAGTGGTGTTCCCTCTGTACAAGGCCTTGGAGTCACTCGAGGTAGAGTGTTACAGAATAAAAAGTACAGCTTATGCGGTTATGTGCGGAAGATAATAGTAAACCCTAGCTTAAGATTATAGTGATCGGAGAAGCAACCTCTTGGGAGTTGATTCCACAAGGCAGAAGAAGCTGTGCGAGTGGAACTTACATCTCATCAGGTGAATACGAAAGAAATGGGGGTGATTCATTACAATGGGCGGGGCTTGGTGGATCTTAGGCGTGAAGGTTAGGACTGTTGGAACGAAGGAGTGTTGTTCAGCAAAACACTCTCCATGGAAATAGCGACAAAGAAGTGAACGACTTTCTACGTCTCATCTGTGAGAACAGGTTGCAGAGTGGGAAATAATTCTTCGCCTACAAGCACGCACAGGGTATTAAGGACTCTATCGAGAGTACAAAGTGAAGACTATGCAGCTCCTGCTAATCGATGGAAGAAAAACTACATTTCCGTCCTAATCTGGCTCTTGTAAAAGTACAGTTTAAATCCAAATAGGTGCTCAAGACACAGGGCTTCTCTTTGGAATTGGTGAAAGATCTAAGTCCGATCAGCGATAGTGGACGGTGGTTTTTCTGGCACTGAATGTGACCAGGCAGTTTTTTTCCCCGATTTGAGATGCTAGAGGATTAGACGTAATTAAAATCACAATATTAAAAAAAATTCCAACCGGGATCGAAGACCTCTTAAACAATTTTGCAATGTCCTGCACAATTGTCATCATTAAATATTCTATTCATCTACAATTTTGTTGTGTTATTGCCCTAATCATAAGTACATGTTAGTAACGTCGGATAAGACTACAAGACTAAATATTCCACAAGTAAAATAACCATATACTGACATCTGGGATCCATTAACTTATCGTCAGGCGTGGTTCTTCTCGCGATGATGTGAAGAACTCTGCCTTACCGCGGATGAGTCGGGCGTTAATATATATTCATTTCACTCGGCTGTCTTGCGTGTATATATCCCAATATTCTGCATTTGGTAGCTATGAGGTTACTGCCTAAATCAACCGACCGAGCCACCTGAATCTTTTTATATGCTGAGGTGACACCAAAAATGAAAATTTATTATCTTTTAAGAAGATCCCAATACATATTAGGGCCGCCACATATAATCTTCAAGGCCAATTTTTTTTCTGATAGATATTAAATTTGATTTAATCATCTGGGATTTCGTGGTGTCAAAGGTATACTAAAATATAAGAATGGCATTAAGTAGACAACTAGAGGTTTCCAAATTTTAGTTTAGTTATGTCCATAATGTTGAAGTGCTATGCAATAATTAAACTTACAGGAAATTTCCGCTGTTTGTGCCAAGAAGTTTCCGGATCATCTTTGGCTTTTGGGAAAATGGTGGTGATAATTTATTTTTTACCTTTATTGTTAATTTATACCAAAGCAAACATAAGACTACACCAGTGTTGTAGAGTAGTTTTCACGGTGGAGGCTTGTATTTTACTAATCGGTCCTAAATTAGGTCCGACGTACAAAACGTTAGGAACTTGAAATAATAGTTAAGGACGCTGCAATCTAGTTGTGGGGCTCATAATTTAATGTCCGACATCGACCGACTGACTCGCACAACTCACTGAACTCCACTGGCGACTACTACTACTACTTATCTGTGGGAGAGTCTATTTACAATAGAAATAGGTACGTTCCGGTATAACAACCAGATAGATAGATAGATAGATAGATAAATCTGAGCATCTATCTATCTATCTATCTATCTATCTATCTAGTTAGTCAAACTTATGCAAATTACATGCAAGTACAAAGAGATTGAGATGAAAAGTTGAAGAAGGAAAGAATAAAGATATGAAGACTTGGAAATTAAGAGAAAGTGAGGGAGATGGAGATAGAGAGATGGAAAGAGGGAGAGGTGGATTGAGATGGAGAGATTGTGTGTGTGTCTGTCTGTAAAGGATGTGCGAAAGTATGGAATGAAACAAGAGAAGAAAAAGCAAGTTAAACTTAAGAGTGAGAGAGAGGGGGAGATCGAGAGAAAACAAAATAGTTAAGAATAAGGAAGGAAGGAAGGAAGGAAGGAAGGAAGGAAGAAGGAAGGAGGAAGGGAAGCTGAGAATGAAAGATTAATATGAACGGAGGGATGGTAAAAGATGAAAAAAATGGAAAAAGAGGAAAAGAAAGAAGAGAAAGAAATGAAAAACAAAAATTAGAAAGAAAAGAAAAAGGTTTGTTCATATCTATATATCTATCGATCTCAGTCTCTTCTATCTATCTATCTATCTATCTCAGTCTCTTTATTACTATCTATCTATCTATCTATCTCAGTCTCTTTATTACTATCTATCTATCTATCTATCTATCTATACAGCTTTTACGAAGAGTCGTGACACATGATCCACTTGTCCACATTATATCTCCAAACGTTTATCAACAATAGTGAATACGCTTCCTCTGTAAAAGATCAAGTTTTGTACAGAGTAACTATACAACTGTTTATACCTTGGGCCATACCTGACATACCATCCCCCAATAAGTATACCACTTCACTGGCATACCATTCTGAAATCTCCAACTGCTTCACCATGAATAAAATTTAACTTAATTTTATATTTTTCAGATATTTGAAAATTTCTTAATAGCATATAACTTAGTATTTAAAAAATGTTTTTATTTTTTTAAACTTACTTGAGAAAATATTCCTTGAAAACATAAAAATTTCTCTGAAAAATGTTTTCAGTGGACGTAGTTTTGTTTCAAACTTTTCGGTAATTTTATATTGATCATGTGTTTCTTATAAAATGTATTCGTATTAAACAGAAAACAAAGCTGCACTCAAACAATTCTATCAGCTGTCATAGGTTCTTTCAAAATGTTTCCTTCTCTGTGCTCTTTCTCAAATTCCAGGTCATTAGTTTCTATCAACATTTTTTTTTTATTATCTCATGGACATCATCGTCTCTTGCGCATATTAAATGCAAGCTGTTACAATAAAAGTAAGCAATTCTCAATTTTCTTGCAAATTTTCCATTGGCTGACGTAAAAAATCAGTCACTGATTGACCCATGGCTTTTATATTTAAATCTTTACGTTCATTTTTCTCTTCTACCATTTTCTCTCTTTTTCTCATGTAGGTTTATCTTTTCTTTCTCTTCTTTATATCTCATTGGTTTTTCTCCTGAACTCACCGTCGCCATATTCTCATCAATATCTGTCAATATTTCTCACATTGCTTCACTTTCTCTTTTGCATAACGACTATTTTCTCGAACTTATTCTTTTTCATTCCTTTTATATAGCAATTCTTCTCACTCCCTCTTTCCTTCTTCTCACTATCACTCTTTATCTGACCTATTTTCACTCTTTTTCTTACGCTACCTTACATTTTCTCTTTCTCATTGCTTCACATCCTGCCTTTTCCATTTTCATAACCCCCAACAAATATATTAATGTATATATATATATATATATATATATATATATATATATATATATATATATATATATATATATATATATATATATATATATATGTGTGTGTGTGTGTGTGTGTGTGTGTGTGTGTGTGCGCGCGTATTTGGCAGCAATCCCTCTTTTATACGTGTTCTGGGTATGACGATAAACTACATCCGCGTCCAGGGTAAGACGATAAATTACGTCCAATAGCAAGGCCTCTGATCAGGAGGTTTTGAGGAGCCTGGAACCACCTCTAACCCTGACCCGGAATGGTAGCACCTGTTAGGGCCCTAGCTATCGGTAAATAGTTAACTCCCAAATCGGAGTAAAAACTCTATGAAATTGTAAAAATTGTTTTTAATATCAGCAATAAGTGTTTTGAGAAAAAAATATTACCAGCAATAGATTTTTGAAGGAAAAGATTTTTAGAAAAAAATCTTACCAGCAATAATAATCTTGTCGGCATTAAATAAACCATTGAGGTTGATATGCCATAAAACAAACCAAACCAAACCTCTTTTATACAAGTTTAATTAAAGACGACTGACAAGATACTGCGATGGAGCCTGTTATTCAATTTGTTTTGTGGTCGTTTTCTTTTGTGGACATAAAGTGCGTCAAAAATGTCTAACTGTTCTGCATATACCAGCGCTTTCGGCTATTCAATTAGTCATTGTCAAGGTTTTTGGGGTTTTTTTTTAGTTTTAACTGAATGCGTAGGTTTTTTTATATATGTTTCTAGAGTAATGAGGATGTTTTTTTTATTGTCCAAACACGGTCAGCATATTGTGGCCGTGTTCATAATTGATGATATTGTTTGTGGGCTTTTTCTTTGTCATTATTAGTGCTTTTATTATTTTTAGTCTATCTTACATGAAGATGAGGCTTTTATCCTTGTGTTTTCTACAAGTGCACTTTTCTTTTTTTTGGTTTTTCTTATTTTCTTATTTTCCATTCTCTCACAGACATTCACTCTCAATCTACTGTTTCAGTCTGTCTGTCATTGATTTATACTCTTTTTCTTTATCTGTATTACGTTCTGCCTTTATTTTCCTTTCTCTCTTCTCCCCTTCTCTTTCTAACTCTCACTTTCTTCCTCTTTTCTTCTCTTTATCCGTAACACTTTCTCTCACTTTGCCTCTCATCTTTATCGTCTCCCTTTCTTTCTCTCTCTACTTCTCTCTTTCTCTTGTTCTCATTTTTATGCTCTTTCTTCTCTTCCTCTACATTGACATTATTTCTCTTTCCCTTTCTCTAATTTTATTTTTCCTTCTGTCTTTTTCTCGCCCTCCAACTTTTCCTATTGTCGATTTTTTTTCTCCCACTCATTTTCTCTTTCCCACAATTTCACTCACTCATTCCATGATTTCTCTCACTCTCTCTCTCTCTCTCTCTCTCTCTCTCTCTATCTCTCTCTCTCTCTCTCTCTCTCTCTCTCTCTCTTTCCTGCTTTCATATTTCATATTTTTTTATTTCTCTTTTCTCATACTTTCGGGTTCAGTCTTTTTTTTCCTGTCTTTTTCTCTTTCTCCGTCTATTTTTTTCTCTCTATGTATTATTGTTTTATACTCGCTCTTTCTTTCTTTCTTTTCTCAATTTCTTTCTTCTATTTCCATCTCACGTTCTCTTTCTGTCTCTCTCCTACTCTCTGTCTCTCTCCTACTCTCTGTCTCTCTCCTACTCTCTGTCACTCTCCTACTCTCTGTCTCTCTCCTCTTACTCTTCAACTTCACTCTAACACACACTGTCTTCCTGTCTATTTCTCTCTCCCTCCCTCGTCGTTCTTTGTGTGGTTTGCATTCAAACTTACAATTTTCCTTTGAACAACAATTTTGTGCAACCAACCATGACAATTTACTTCTCTTTTGACATGACAGTGTCATATCTTCTTTCGAAATCAAAATGGAGGATGATTTTTCAGAGAGGGTGCGCATGAGCTTTGATATACAAACTACATGCAACCAAATCGACAGAAATCGATTCAAGTCCACTGAAATCACGGTAGCCATATTTACCGCCGATGTGACTCACGACTCGGACAAGGCGTTTCCAGTCGGTGATTAGCTTTTGAAAGTAAAGTCTGTTCAGCTTTAATACCAATTGTACCTACTTGCCCACCTCTCCTGAATTAAAAGACAATTCCTTTTCTTAGTTTAAGAAAGAAACGACAGGGGGTGTAACTATATGATGCCGACTGCTAAGGTTATATCAGTGACCAACCCCGTGTGCAGATCAAAAATTACGTTGCAGCCCTCGACGTGTCAATTGGCAAGCGTCTGTCGAATAAATAACTAATTGTATTCTATTATCGATAGTCACCATAACGTTTGCCTTAAGACGTATCTCATGAAACAGATACTGCCACATAAAACTACATTGGATGCTCATTAAATGGGACTAAGAGCAACCGCTTAATAGCACCAATGGTACAAGAACTGAATCAACAGTAATAATTCGGGATTTTATGCAAGTCGCATATAAGGGTCAAAATGTTTTATTTTCTTTTTTCTACAGCGATCTGGCCAAATTTTAAGTCGGTCACTCACGGACGAATTGATATGAAAGATGATTCTAATAAAACGATGTTGTTTGCAAGCAATTATGCATAGTATGCAATGGATAAATTGTCGTCTAAATTATACAAAAATGAAAATAACACTGGCATCTCATTGTAGTAGATATTTTTGCCAAATTTACACAAAAATATATTGAAATACTAAAGATTAAATCTATTCAGTAAAATCGCCATGGCTTCAACCACGGCCTCCAGGCGACTTCGGAATCACCTGCAACTCTTCTGGACGGTTTTCTTGTTTAAGCTGGTGAATGTCACCGTAATCCTTGCTTTCAGTTCATCTTTATTGTTAGAAGGAGTTTCCTTGATCTCTCGCTCAACTGCACCCCACTCATAATAATCAGCGAGGTGCAATCCCGAGCCGTTATCCATTGCACAATTGCCACATCAAAGTTTACGGTACCAGGTATTCCCAAACGATCCCCCATTTACGTTACTGACCAGGTTCGACGCTGCTTAACATCGGTGATCGTACGAGAAATGACTGCAAAATATAGATAGATAGATAGATAGATGAGCAGTATGAGATAGATATATAGATAGCTATGAACAGAATGTATTAATAAATAAATAGATAGACGATGAACAAACTGAGCTAGCTAGCTAGATAGATAGATAGATAGATAGATAGATATGAAAAAAATCTTGATAGGTTTCTATTTATTTACAAGAAATAATTCATGCTTGATTTTTGTATGAAAATAAACTTACAAGACACAACTAAAAGATGTTTGTTTCCATGAATTTGTCTTTTTCTGATGGATAGTCTTTTTATCTATGGATTTTTTGTTAGAAGTTAAAATGCTGAGTTTTCCAACACATCCCAAATAACTATCAGTTCGATCGTCTCTCGGTCGATCTTTGCGATTCGGCCGTCTAACTTCTTCACAATGTCTACCTGATTTCCCTCCACGTGAAACTTTGTCGCTTCGTTCTTATTTTAGACTGCATCGAATTTGTAGATTTAATCGTAAGTCTTGGGCTGATGACAACAACAAAATGAAGTGTCAGTTTGAGATCAACAGATACGATAGCAATCAATACACTCAACGTCACATCAGCCACTCTTCCAGCCTCGTCTTAAATTCATCCTCGTTCATATTTGCAGTGCGTCTTATACGAGAGAAAAAGTTAATTTTTAGTTGTTTTTTAACCGTCTGAAATCTTTTTTTTCTCGAAATTATTTGTTTTCTCCAAAACCTGTCCTTAATGTATTTGGCTGTTACACCATGGGCTTGAAATTCTGAGGTGTAGTATTTATATGACACCATTGACAGTTCAGTCTTCTGTTTTATTACCAAGATTTCATCCGTTACCTGCCTTTATAAAGTAGAAAAGCATTTCAAAATGAAGCATCTCTATTATTTCAAATAGATTCTGAACGCTTGTCTTATTTTGAGATGAAACTCTAGTACGAAATATCGATGGAATAATGAAAATACTAACTCTTAGAACAATGAGGGAAAATCGAATACATTGACCGTAACGTTGTGTTTGAGATAACAAAATATGAAGAAAAGAAATATGAAGAAAAGAAAAAGAAGAAAAGAAGAAAAGAAAAAGAAGAAAAAAAAAGAAAAAGGAAAAGGGTTAACAAAGATATATGAAGAGGTGAAATGAAAGGAATGTTAAATTAAAGAAACTGAAACAAAATATAGAAAAAAACCTTTTAAAAGGGAGAACATAGAAAAAGGAAGACTGAAACGAAAAGAAAAGAAAGAGCAAAATACAAAAACAACTCTTTACAGCCCCCCCTCAAAAATGCAATAACGAAAGAAAGAAGAAGAAATAGGAAAGTCAATTTAAAGGCAAAGCAAAAGATGAAAATTACCCCCAAAAACAAACGACAAAAAAGATAAGAAAACAACAAAAGCATGAAGCATTACTACTACTAATAATAATGATACGACTACTACAGCTGCTTCTATTGATTGTTGTCAATAAAGAAAAGAAGAAGAAGAAGAAGAAGAAGAAGAAGAAGAAGAAGAAGAAGAAGAAGAAGCTCCTTGTCCGATTGCTTCAAGCTGGGATCGATTTGACAACAGTCAGATATCTTACCTCTAGGCGATCATCACACACACACACACACACACACACACACACACACACATATATATATATATATATATATATATATATATATATATATATATATATATATATATATATTGTTGATTAATTTTAATGATCGAATTTGCTAAGTTACGAATAATTCATCGTGCCATAACCAGGATAAGGATCATAAAACATCTACTCAAAAATAAGGATCATTAAACATCTACTCAAAAATAATAACACAATACTGGTAAAATCGAATAGTGTAAAAAGACTGACTTATGATTGTTGAACCAATGGTCATTCAACAAAAACAACAATCAATAAATAAATACGATTATAACCTAACATCTGGCACACTTAAATAAACGTCACAGCTTGCTCACGTGACCACACTCTTTTGTTTCGTCACAACATTCATTATTTCTACAACCCCCAATATGTACTCTTCACGCATTCATCACATAATTCTTATAGCGTATTTTCATAAATAGCGTTGTTACACCATTTCGAAATCTTACTAACCTCAAACTACTCTGATGATGACTTAAAATAGTCGAAAGCTTGGACCATACTTGCTGAACTTTTCTTCGGAAATGAACTTCGGACAATTTCTGACTAAATTTCCTTCTTTTCTGAGAAAGATTGTCGTACCTTGGAAAAGTCCATCAGTAAAATTAATCGACACAAAATTTCTGTCGTTTGGAATTATATTTGCCTTAAAGAACATTTGCGGTATGTCTGTAAAATGTATATGTGTAAAGGGAAAACATGAAAAAAGAGAAAAGGAAAACATGAAAAAAGAGAAAAGGAAAAGTTATCTTAGCCGATTCGTTTCCGTCCCGAAGGGAATTTATCAAACAAAATCTCCCAAAGGATGAAACGCGTTGGTTAAGATAAGTTTTCCTTTTCACACACACACACACACACACACACGCACACACACACACACACATATATATATATATATATATATATATATATATAGAGAGAGAGAGAGAGAGAGAGAGAGAGAGAGGGAGAGAGAGAGAGTAAATGTCTGGGCTTGTGTATGTGTCCGTGAATGATTTAAGACAAGAATCAGAATAGCGCTGATAAAATACAAAAATTTATAATTAAAATGTGAATTATTTCGTTGTTCTTTTTTTCTTTTTGTATAGTGAAAAAATTTTCAAATTTTCTCAGATGACCGACATAATTTTCATTTGAAATGAATTATGCAATCTAAAAGATTTACGAATTGTAAATGAATTTGATTCTCACAAAATCTTCGATTGATAGAAATTATTCTGACTTAATTTCGTTTGCATAATAAAGCAAATTTAGATGAAATATTTATAAGCAAGTAGATATCGTAAGATACACACATAAATAGATAGATATATAACTATAGACAGACAGATAGAAAGATAGATAAGGAAAAGAATTGGCTATTTTTCGCTAGATAATCGAAAGTTGCTGAAGGGATCAGTTGTTATTCCAGTAATTTAAAGGAAAAATCGCTGGAAATTAAGTAATTTGTCTAAAAATATTTAACAAACATTAAATAATTATTTAGATTGACTTTCCTATTTCAGAAATCAAGATTTACATTCGAAGATTAATGCCTGGTCAAGAGAAAATAAACTTGATTATGGAATCGTGCATATATGTATATATATTTCATACAACTTTGAAACATCGGAATTACGTCTATCAGCCAACACGAAAGTATTTTATAATGAAAATGAACTCTCACCCAGAGTTTGAAATTACGTTTATATAGAGAGAAAGAGAGAGATTGATAATATATATGTGTAGAAAGTGAAACTGCATACATATTATATTATATAAATATATATATATATATATATATATATATATATATATATATATATATATAGGCTGTAAAGAAAAATAGTTTTCACAAGCTTTGGGAAGAGTGGGTTCATCACACAAAGACAAGGACAAAATTCCACATGGACATATGTCTGCAAATCTTCCGTTTTTGAATTATTAAGTGTAAAGTGAGTTTACGGTAGATGGCGCTGTGTTTCCAGGCATACTAGGTTTAATTTGTCATTCGTGTAACTTTGTAGCTTGTCTGTTTTCAACGGTTAACGTGTGTAGTAGTGAATTAACTGAGAAGCTTTCCGTTTGACAGTGGCAGGATATTCATATCATCAGTAGGCAGATATTATTTTTACATATGGGTGCGCGAATGGTAATGGACGCGAGGCTGTACGGCTGTATCTGATCAAAGGCAGCCGAGTCATCCAACCATTGCTGTTGTTTATCGTCGCTTTGCTGAGACAGGAGCAATGGCATCACAAAGTATGGATCGAGGAAAACCGAGACTCACTCGTCCGCCTGACCACGAAGAACACATTCTACAAGTTGTCGGAGATGATCCAAGTCACGTGGCTCTAGTACGTCGTACATCTCATAATACCGCATGGTGGGTTCTTCAAGAGCAGTTCTTGTATCCATATCATTTGAAACGTAGACAGGGTATTTTGCGCTTGGATCACTCACAAGGGGAGAAATTTTGCCTATAATTTATTGCGCATACTGCTGGTCCGTTATTTCTCTCGTCAGTCCTATTTGTGGATGATGCAACATTTGGAAGCGATTGAATAACAACTTTGCACAATTACCATTTATGGGCAATTCGGAATTATAGGCGAGACACCCGCATTAGTTTACGTTTAATGGGTGGGCTAGAATTGTAGGTGACTGCCTGGTAGCTTCATATGTTCTCTCAACACGTCTTTATTTCGGTCACATTTCCAAACCTGCTAGAGGATGTACCCCTGCTAATAGGAAGACGCATGTGGTTTATACATGATGTGGATGTAGCACATTTTAGTCATATTGTCCACTATGCATTGGCTGACAGATGAAAGATGGATTGGTAGGGGTGGACCGATTCCATGGCCTGCACTTTTCACTTTGGTTTGATCCCTGGAACACGCCCTCAAATTATGGAAAAGTATTTTTGTTATACCCCATATATATAAGTTCTGCCTGTCAATTTTTTATTGATTTTTTTGAATTTCTGAATTGTTTTATGTAATCGGTATATTTTCCAAAGACTATATATTTATTTGTATTTTATATTATGTTTTTCTAGTAATTTGCAATGTTAGTAAAATTAGTTTAAAAAAATAGCGTTCTATGTATATTTATGCAACTTTTTTGTTTAATTCCGACGTTCTTAAACGGCCAAACTAGAAATTTTACGTGCATTTTTTAACAACACCTTAATATATGGTCCCCTATAGAGAAAGGAATCTAATTTAATGTTGCCCGCTTCTCTTTTGTTACAACGGCCTCCAGAATTTGGAGTCTCCCTTTGCACTGTGTCCTATATAAAATGTTGAAGTTATCGACAAAAATGTGTCATATTTTGTTATTTTGCCTATATGTTGATCTATTGCATTGGTGCATAATTATCAGGCATTTTTATAGGCGAGTTATTTGTTAATAAAAATTGTTGCTTTTGTTTACCTTTTTTTTTTAATAAAAATTTTATTATTAGGTTATAAGAATGCGTATCGATAATTATTCGTTCTGGAATAATCATTTAAACGGTTACTGCTGTGATGGAATTTTTCAAAGTACATGTAATCAGCATTTTCAAAAAAAAAGTGGAAGATTTTTATGTATCTTTTTATATACTAAATAAAATCTCTCCCATTAGAAGTAAAAGAAAAAATAGTATTTACGTGTATATGGGTAGCTCAAATAAGAAGAAAAACGAAAACAAATCTGTAATTCATGAAGTTTTCTGATGATAAAAATTGACTCTTAATAGTGTTATATTGGCGCTGATTATGTCCATAAAATATATTCATGTATTGGCAATGCACGATTGATTCTGGCTGAGTGAGGCAAAATCATTTCCAAATTAAGTTTCAGATTTTGTATTGAGAGTCGATCTGAGAATTAATGTAGCGTATTTAATGCAGCATTGCAAGACAAAATCTGCAAAATCCCTCAATTACGGACGCAACTGCTTCACGTGCAGGTAGTTTAATGCATTCATTTTTTCTTTCTTTTTGCTTTATGAGAATCAAATTACGAAACAAAATCAAGTCTTTTGACTGTAATAATTTGGTTACAATTTTAAAATGATCACTTTTTCCCTCGAATCAGGATTTTGAAAAGTTTTTATATTCTGGCATTCAGACAAATCGGACGCGTTAAAATTTAGACGTTTTGTATATAATAATAATAATAATAATAATAATAATGATAATAATAATAATAATAATAATGGCCGCTCATATCCGAATATATCACTATACACAGGGCGTTTAGTCAATCCCTGCTGCAGACGCCTGCTCAGTTATATATGTGTTTGTTCAACACCCACATAACCCACTTGTGTTTTATACTTCAACTATACTGAGATAACCTTAGTTACAGTTTCTGGAAGAGAGCAAATTTTCTGGAGCGATCAACAGTCTAGACAAGGCCATCTTGTTCCTTTCGCTTGGTATTTGATTTTTGGAGAGGAAAAAAGCCACTTGAACTGAGACAACATCTAGGGAATATGGTGGTTGTCGGAAGTGGCTAATGTTGTGCGTGGCCAAAAATTGGTAGGGTCACGAATGGAATCTCTGTGGTGTGGTGAGAAGACTACACTCTACACATTCAAAGTACTTTTACAAAAAATAGCGGAAGTTAACGATAACATTATAACAGAGTACAAGAGCAATCTGAGTGAAACGGCTTCACTTTCTATACTTTAGCTACTATAACGACAGCCATGATACATTTTTCATCAGACCTCGCATATATATATATATATATATATATATAGATATAGAGAGAGAGAGAGAGATGTGTGTGTGTGTGTGTGTGTGTGTGTGTGTTTAGAAATTTGGAGGATTTGAGATAATTATAAATAAGTAATTCATCGAGTTTAAAAGAAACCTCAACAGAATGCAGAAAGCACTGGACGGCCGTTTCGTCCTATATTTGGGACTCATCAGTAGTGCGCATCCACTACCAAGAATTGAAACCCGGACAGTTACTCTATCAGGCAAACGTCATACCAACTGTATATATGCTTTTATTTAGTTTTTTTATACAATTTCTCATTCGATCTAATAATTTTTTTTCTTTTCGGATGATAAATTATATAAAAGCTGTCTGAATGTTCTTTTTATTCGAGCGCTTTCGGCTATACATTTAGCCATTTTCAAGGATTAAATATTTTAACTGTGAAATAAGAAATAGTTTGTTATATGTATGTTTTATAAAATATGTTTTCATTTTTCAAAACACGGTCAATATATTGTGTCGATATAAGTGTTCTTTTTTATTTCATTTTATTAATAAGGCTTCCATTATTTTTAGCCTTTCTTGCATGTAGATGATTCTATTATATTAGTGTTGTCAACAAGTATGTTACGAATAGTGTCCGGTAGATCTCCATGAATATTTAAATGAGATCTAATTGAGCTATGGTCAGAAAGGTGTAGAGTGAGTCTACGTGTCTAAAAATAATGGATGCCTTATTAATAAAAACACAAAAAAAACAACACTTAATAATATTAACTTTGGACATGGACACAATATTTCTTTCAAATAATATAGTACTTTCAGTCTCATCTGAAACCATCTTCAGAGGGTTAAATTGTCTGTGCAAGTGTATACGTATTTCTGTAAATTCATAATATTTTTAATGTTCGTTTTAAAGAGCTTTTTTTTATAATTTTATATCAATTTCAAATTCACGAGTTTTATTTTCCTTTCCATGCAAGGGTGGCAACTTTTGTATTTCTTATTGTCTCCAACTTTTCTGTTGTTATGACGACGTTTCGGCCGTTTTGCCCTCCCGCCTTCATCAGATGTGTATCAATCCGGGTAACCCACAATGAATTCCGAACTGAATATTTTATTTAATCTAGGTGGGTAGGCAGTTTTCTTTGTTCTGACCATGTCTAGCGATATCTCGTTTAGTTCTTATTTTTAGTACTGCTCAGTTATTGCTTGCCCTGTTTCCTTTGAGTCCAAGTACAACCTGCTCGGCCCAATTTATGATGCTATCATAAAAGACGTCCATTTCTTATTCTAAAATTTTAAATGACGTTACATCCACTTGGATTATCTTCACAATGATTTTCTTGTATAATTTGATTTCTATCAGAGCTAACCTCTCTGATTTAATTCCTAGGCCACAAAACATTTGTATTCGCCTTTCCCTTATGAGAAAGTAAACAGAATGAAATTATCCCCTTTCTTGTCAGCCTTGATAATGTTTAGCGCGTGTCTATGATAGGGTTTTATTCCCCTATCAGTTGGTCCAGTTTGTAGTCTTGCTTTAAAGTTTATTTATGTAAATATCCTTGATATTGATTTTGTTTAATATCCAAATTTTAGTCATACTCCGTCAGCGTAATTTCGCCGTCGGTATAAAATGCAGCCGCATAAATACAAAATCCAATGGTTAAGTTTGTTAGATTTGCCCAACAAGGAACATTAGATTTATTTTTATGGTTATTTTGGGTTTTAGTAAGATAGTGACAAACTGAGTCCATTCATTGCGACTAATTTCTGTTGATCTTCATGGATCGATAATTTCCTAGACAGATAAGGGTCACTTCAGGGATATATCGCCAATTGGATCTAATTTCGATTAGTTCGAACAGAGTTGTACACAGCTTTGAGATTGCATTAATTTAATTTTTTTTTAAAATTTCAGATACGATTAAAAGCACTTACGCGATCTTGTGTGTGATGGATTATTCTTTAGCTTTCAGCCTTGGGGTTAGGGTGCAACACAGTGCTCCCAAGAGAAACCACCCAGACGCTGTTCTTTGCGGGTACGATCGATACGGATAATTAGCGACGAGAGAGAAGAATTTACAAGTTGGACCAGAAATTAAACTGGGCTGTGGTAAATGTATAAAGTTGACCTTGAATATGTGGCGAATATTATGATAGAAAAATGAAGGATAAAAAAGTTGTAAGGACGACAAAGACGTTGGTTAGATCCAGGAACTAAACCCAAAGAGTTGTGAATTCAATACCATGCCACAGCAGTAATAAACCAAAACTTGGAGCGTTGAGTGAAAGGGAAACAACTGGAAGAGGCATGGCACGTGGAACTAGAATAATCTACCCCGGTGGACGAAATAAAGGGTTCAATTCGAAAGCCGGAGTGTAAAACGGCCAGAACTTTGTAAAGATAAGAATAATGTTCCGAGTAATATAAATAATGCAAGTAATCATAATACCTCATCTCAGAGATATAGACGGATAGTTTTAGAGAGGCTATCACAGACAGAAAATGTTGGAATTACTCTGTTTAATATATTTCGTTTAATTATCATCAACACAATAAAACTCTTTAATTTAGATTTCATTTTTGAAGTTGTTAATAGGTCGAATTTTACAGACACCATCGCTAAAAGTTAAACAGAGTCTGGATGAATTTTGGAAAAAAAGATCAAAAGAAGAATGGATCTGCAGGATTTGCAATTCTGACATTCTTTCTATTCTTCATTGTTCATTAAAACCTAAATATTAAACAGACAAACATTCTACCAATAAAACTGTTAAATCTCCCCATTACGTAATCTTAATTATATTTTTTTTTACTCTTAGTTCACCCAATACAAGGCCCAAAGACAACTCAAGATGGTGAGTTACTGAGGAAGATTTTAAGGAAGAGGGGCGTAAGAGAGTATATTGAGGACTTAAAGAGACCAAAGTTTTAATAGTCAGGAAAGTATTTCCTCAGAAGTTTGTCCCACAAAGTGATTTGGTTCTTATTAAAGCAACATGAATGGAATGGCGATGGTATTCCCCTCATTGGGGACACGGCAGGGCGGGGCTTCCTCAGATGAGGAAGGTCCGCGCTAAGGGATGTAATTCGTCCGAACATCAGCTATAATATGGACATATAGTAGTGAAAAGCTCTTCAAGTTTCGTCCGTCGGATAAAGTGTGAAGGTTAAAGAATATTTCAATACACCCAAAACCATGTGCGGTGCTTTTGATACCAGGGTAAATTTCAAAACAATTTAGTAGCAGAGAAAATATAGCATTTTATTAATATAGAATTCTCGATGGTATCAAATAAAAATTCGATTCTTACGAGCTAAAGTTTGTTCAGATCAAATTGGCGTTGTTTAAACAAAAAAAATGCCGTCAACTGATTTTGCTTGATTTCACAGGGCCAACTCACTATCTCTCTTTATATATATATATATATATATATATATTGGTCAGCTACTCTTTTTTCCGATCTAATGCGTCAATTAATCAGTAACTATTTTTTGAATAAATCAAAGAGTCAAACTATGTTTCAATTGCAACTATGTTGAATGGACCTTCGTTACAGTTTCGGGGGGTGGGGGAGCTCACAATCTGATTTTATCAACAGATGAAAGGCGACCAGTACGTTCACACCCTCGCCAACTATGTTTTGCGCTTGAGTTCACGGCTTCCAAACAGTTTCATCTACCAAGCTTGCTGCACAGGGATTCGCTCGACTCATATTATGGCATTCAGTTACTTCAGACGAGATTCGAACTCAGGATTCATGTTTCAAACCACTCAGTCTATATATAGATTCCATTCTTTCTTTCTATTTAAATCGTTAATTTATACATACATACATACATACATACATACATATATATATATATATATATATATATATATATATATATATATATATATATATATATATATATATATATATAGGATTATAGGTAAATGAGATAACTACATATTAGCGACGGTATATGCGCATGCTGGCGTGCATATTATTTGGTAAGCAAATAAATAATTACGAAATTTAGCCTAGATGTGTAGATATAATAGTGCAATTGTGATTAGACAGAGAGCTATTATATATATATATATATATATATATATATATATATATATATATATATATATACCTACGTTTGGTAGGTGTAGGTGTATTTATATATATACATATATATAGTACAATAAATCCGTTGGTAGTGGATCCTAGTAATATCAAATATTGAAACTGATCCACAAAAGGAGATCAATGTATTATTTATTATAACAGTGCATATAAATTAGACAACACAATCCAAAATTATCTTATATATGGTGTGGTGGGGATAAATCTATTTCAACTGACGAGAAGTACGTCGGTGTATAGACTGAGTTCGTGTCGGAATTAGACATTTAACTTTGATAAGAGTCAAAGATTGATACCGAATTTATCCATTTCGATGTTTCAGTCAGATGAAATGCTAGAGTCGGTCGTTAGGGTAGGACGGGAGGTATTAGCCTGAAAGGGAAGAGGTTTTATAAAATTAAACCCGGATATTAATCTTATGACATTAAATTGGGATTTTGAGGGCCGACAAGGAGTTTATATTATATATATATATATATATATATATATATATATATATATATATATATATATATATATAATTAGGTTCCTACTTAAAAATTAACAAATTATACTTAAAAAGATTAAAAATAAGTAATAATTTACATTTAAGTAAAAATATATTTTAAAAAAATTATATTAAAGAATTAGAAATAAAAAATTTTAGAGAAAATAAATTATCCATTTTTAATTTTTAAATCTTAAAAAAATATACCCAGTTATATTTTAAAAAAAATACAAAAATATACAGATAAAAAGGTGTAAGTGATAAAAGGAAAGAGACTTCTTAGAATAGGGGACAGTTATAAGATATAATTAATATGGTGAAGAAATAGTAATATAGAAATTAGGAATAGTTATACATTCAACATTTGAAGTGTGAGAGAATTAAAAAGTAATAAAGTAAAATCTATATTATAAAAGTTTAAATCTCCCTCTGTGTCGATATTTTAACACTAATTCATTCCTTTGATTTTACAATTTCCTATTGTTATTGTATTTTATTATTTTAATTTTTTTCTTCTAAACACAAGTTACACCTATCTCTAAGGCTATTGAGAATATGAGTGAAACCTATAATTTTCCAGTCTATCTGTGGGCTCAGACCTTTGTCTTTCAGTTCCATTTTTTTTTTAAGAGCCGTCTGGTATTTTAATTTAGGGTTGTATAAAAAGTACCTATGGGTATAAAATCTCTGTTTCCATTCCTCCGCGAAAATCCAATGTAAACATATTAATTTAACATATTTTCCTTAGGTAAAATGGTTGCTTGCTGTATAACCCTATTAGATCTGCATTTTCCCTCAACTGAACAACTTTCTTTGTCCCTGGTTTGTTGTTTCTCCCATAGAACTTATTTAAAATATAGTTATTATGAGAGTTGATAATTTTGTACATATTATTGGTGTAGGAATAGCTAATTTTAATCGTTTTCCTATTGAAGATCTTTCTTAGAAGGTTGTTTTTGTGAAAATGTTTATTAACTTTAGAAAATACTGTCCAATATTGATATTGGACAGTTTCAAGAACAGGAGTGGGGTGAACCATATAATTTTTCTTTTTCTATTTCTGTACCTACATTCCACTTTAGATATTTCAGTGTTACTTATGGGCGTTAGATAAGATAATTTTAAAAGTATTTTTAAGTATTTTTAAAACTACTTTTATGGAAAGCATTTTCATATATATTTTTTTTAATTTTTATTAAAGATGCTTATGTTGGACGATAATCGACTAATCTTAGTGCCGACGATGGTGGGTATCTGTTTCACAATGGCAATGGGGGTGGTTAGAATTAACATTAATATAGGTTGGGGTTTCATTCTCTTTATGGTATGGTTTAAACGTTTTATTATAGAGCTTAAGTGTGATGTCTAGATAATCAACTATTTTAATTTTATAAGAAATCACAATCCTAAACCCTAGTAAATTAAAGGTCCAATGATTTTCTTTTGTATCTTCGCTGTTAGTGGAACATTACTATTGGAGATGAAAATGAGTCTATCATCTCTATATAGGTATATTAGTTTGGGATCTACAATTCTACTAAGTGTTTAAATCAGCAACCTGAGCTGAATCATATGTCCCCATAGGGACATCAAGATCGTCATTCAGGCATTTAGTCCAGGTGGAATTATTGAGCTAATAATGATTTCCTAGCCGTTAAGATGATATCATCCATTATCTCTATTTAGTTTTTTGCAAAGTTAATACACTTAACCAAGAGGTCCCTGGAGAGGGAGGAATAGAAATCTATGATATCAAATTTAATAAATGTAGCTCTTTCATTATCAATCATGTTGGTGAACCATTTGATTGTATCTGACGAATCCTTTTAAACATTATTACAGGGTGTAATTAGTACTTTATCAGCTTTTTTTTATTATATCCGTGTTAATTAATTAAACCTCTTCCCTTTAAGGCTAATACCTTCCGCCATCTCCTGACCAGTGTCTCGGACATTTCATTTGACTGAAATATGGACATGGAAAAATTCTCTATCAATTTTTCGACTGCTGTCAAATTTAAATTTCTAATTCCTACAAGAACACCGTCTACAAACTGGGATTGAATAAGACCGACGTACTTCTCGTCAGTTGAAATAGATCTATCCTCCCATATGAGGTAATTTTGGATTTTGTTGTGTAATATATGTAGATTTATCTATTTATGCATCTCTCTATTTCCATCTATCGATCTATTTATAAATCTGTTCATTTCAATCTGCCTCAGTCTATTTATATCTATCTATCTATCTATCTATCTATCTATCTATCTATCTCAGTCTGTTCGTATCTATCTAAGTTCTGTGTATGACGATAAACTACATCTGGCAGTAAGGAGGTGGCTCCTGATAGGTGCCAGCTATGTTCAAATAGTGAACGCCCAAATAAAAACAAAGATTATGTAAATATAAAAATAATTTTTACAGTAAAAATACCAGCAATACATTTTTATAATAAAATGACCAACAATATCTATTTATAGTAAAATGATCTGCAATACATTTCATCTATAGTTAAAATCAGGAAATTCCCTTCAAAATATAATGAGTTGAATCCATAAATTTATGCTCAAAATATTTAGATTTCGGCATTAAATAACCTAACTGACCAACCATTTCTATCTATCTATCTATCTATCTATCTAAATAGATAGATAGATAGAAACCCGTAACATGAAAACATTTTCTACTATCATAGATTTTCTTAAATTTATTCTTTTGTCTATAGACCTATATGCGTAAAAATTACATATAAATAAAATATAACTGTAATAAAGGCAATATAAATAAAGACAAAATAAAAAAAATCCTTTTAGTCATATATATATAAAAATATAATATATATATATATATATATATATAGAGAGAGAGAGAGAGAGAGAGAGAGAGAGAGAGAGTTAGAGAGAGAAATATATGGATATATCTATATAAATACATATAGAAACAGAATGTGATAGATAGATAGATAGATAGATAGATAGATAGATAGATAGATAGATAGATAGATATGAACAAATTGAGATAGATAGATAGATAGATAGATAGATAGATAGATAGATAGAATTTTTGAAATGCATATACATGAATGGTTCAACAAATCTTCAAAGTCTACATCGGATGATGAATCTTGGGTGAAGTATGTTCTAGAATGCCGCACATCATTATTATTGTCTGACAATGCACCAGAAATGCTTCACCGTATCCCTGGATTTTGTCAATTTAAATTCTCTGTTATGTAGCTTAAGATAAATATTGTCACGTTCAGTTCAATACTACCTTTGGTTCCCTAGCTTTGTAATATTTTTTTTTAATTTAGTGGCAGTTAAATAAATACGCCAAATTTTGATTAAAGGATTTTCAACTGAAACTAAAAGAAGACTTTCATAATCAGATGCTCGATTTCCGTTTATGTTTCATTTGTTTACTGTTTATTTCTGTCTCCATTCTTCATCTCTGAACTAATCCCAATAAACTGCATTCAGAATCTCATCGATAAAAGATCAATTTGTCCCTCATGGATCTCTCCAAGATATGATTCAGAAGAAATGATAATTAATCATTACCTTCTTCTGGCATTGTTACAACCAAGACATTCGGATGGAAACCTTCTCTAATGTGGGGGTTATCTAGACAAACTTCCTGCAATTGTTTTTTTTCGATCTCAATTAGAGATTTGCTTTGAGTCCATAAACATTGTGGAGGGTTCACTCGTGTCCCCAGGTGAGGTTAAATATTATATTAAAACATTTAAAAAATCTTTGTAAAATTGGCTAACAAACATTCCACTCCGCGCGATTGTCTTTCCTAGCTACTCACATATGTATAAATATACGACTGTTAAGTGTTTATATTCATAACATTATACGTTGACTAAGCTCGCATAACGAATGCTACAAATTCTGACAGTATCAGGCAATCCATAATTTAAAACATACCCTTACTGGTTGTAAATGATCACGAAGAGCGTCTCTATGAAATCATTTCAGGTGTTGGAAATCCTTCTTGACGATACCAAAAACTATTGTGAGATTAGAATCTCTCGATTTTGCCAAACAGAGTGGAATTTTATGATGAAGGCAAGTTTCCAAAATTTCATTTTGAAGCATAAAGGAATGTTGTTTGACGGCGCGTATATTTGCAAGCCGTATCTAACGTTAAACATCATCTTTCATTTCCAATTGAAATCACTTGAAGCGACAAACATTCCAATTTAGGATCTGCTCGGCAAATTCATTAGTGAGCTTGCATTTCATTTGTAAGACAAATCCAACACGAAAGTTGAGAATATATTAAAATATTCCTGGCTAATGTTCTCTTACTGTTGCCAGTGCTGCTGAAGCTTGTTTGTCATATCACTTTATTTATTAATGGCTGTCGGTTAGTATTTATTTGTTTGCTAGCTGTACTAAAGACGTCTTAATAGACTGATTTCTTTCATATGTCATACTTTCGAGTGTTCTTTGGACTGTATTTTTACTTCATTTCACAGGTGTTTTCTTCTTTCTGTGATCAGTCATGCCTGATTACGGATATGAACAGGTTTTTCAAAATGTGTCATCAAATGACGCACATTTGACTATGTTCGTGAGATACACATATCATAGTGGGTGTCGCAATGGGTATAGTGGACTCTGCATATTTGTACCCCAGCATAACTTTGTTTACGTACAGTTCCCTTAAATAATAATAATAATAATAAAATAATAATAATAATAATAATAATAATACAGCCCACACATTCCGAAGGGTTTTATCTATGTAAAATATATGTGATTTTTTTTTTAAATTGCTCACTGGAAAATGTCATGATACCATTTCTAATCTTATGTGTCTGGTCGGGAGCCGGAAAGAAATGCGTACACACCAGAAATCAAAGGAAGTAAAATAATAATAATAATAATAATGGGGATCGAGATTAACAGGATGGGGGAAGGAAGACTGAGACTGCACCAATAATAATCAGAGCACTCGGCCTCGTGAGAAAAGGAATAGAAAATTTTACTAACAGTGTCCCAGGTAAGATCAATATACAAGTTGCTCTACTAGAAACACCCCATATACTAAGAAAAGTTATCAATTAAATGATAATTCTCCTATAGGGCCTAAGGACCATAGTTTGGACACGACTCGACAGGATACGAAGCAGAAAACATAATATACACAAATAATAATAATAATAATAATAATAGAAGAAGAAGAAGAAGAAGAAGAAGAAGAAGAAATCTAACACTACAAGTATCCTAATAACTACATCTTATACTGGCTTGAAAACCGAGAACCAATTGTCTAGGAGCAAAATGCGAACGAGAGGAATGATTGTTGAATTACTAAAATCCCAGGTTTGAAATTCTTGGAAGGTTAACATGTACAACACAGACCTGAAGAAGACCAGATTTTATAACAAGTGAACTTTTGCCAGGATAAGAAGCAAATTTGGAACATCCGTCCGATATATTCAATGCATAAATAGTAATATTTTCTTCTCTCAAACATTCATAAAACATACATTGAAAAAAAGAATTTCATTCTGGAGTACAAAAAATGTACATCGATCCACATACGCCAATATTAGAATTTTAAAAATCATTTCACCCTGAGCAAGGCAATAAAGTCACTAAGATATCAAGGGGTTCTTGAAAGTGGAAGTGAATGGGAAAACTTTAGTGAGGAGAAAGGACAACAAAAGAACCGGTTTCATGAAGACAGAAGATAGTCGTTAGCGTTGCATTTATTTATTTATTTATTTTTGACGATTGTAGAAGACTGAGAAGCAAGAAAATGGAAATGAGATCCACAGGTGAAAAATGCGAGAAAAGAAACTATTAAGATAAGACATACGGTGACATCTAGCTAGTCGAACAGTCAAACAATGAGACATGATTGCCAATCTAGTAACGTGCAAGACAGTAAGCAGGAAATCTCATCAGAATAATTGCCATGAAAATATTTGTAGAAAAGACAGAGGGAAGTCACGTCACGTCGACGAGAAAGTGACTGAAATCGAGATGCCAGATTAGGATCTATTACCTTGCAGACTAGTCTTTGAATTTTGTCAAGAATTTTGAGATATATAGTAGGAGCACCAGATCAAATAGAGCAACAATATTCAATGCAAGGGGAAATGGTTGATTTATAAATGTGAAAGATGCATTCTCCCGCAACTGTTCGAGCAGTAGAGGTAAAAATGAATTCACTAGAATCACTTCACTTTCTGTTAGTGGAAAACGAACACAAAAGAAGGCATTCCAAGAAATAAACATCATAACAAAGGCAATGAGAATTTAGAAATAATTCAACTTGGCAATTTTCTATTATTTACAGATGTTTATTACTTTCATTCCTTATAGAAAGAAGAGTTTGCCGAGCGGAAATAAGGAGTCATCTTCCAAGGAAATGAACTTCCTCATCTATAATTCGCTATGACGTTGATAACACTGAATCTTATGTTTAAATTAATCCAACCGGGGTTACAGATTCACAAAGTCCCGAAAAAGATGAAACAGCCCGTATAAATGGATGACATTAACATTTTACCAAAAAAAAAGGGAATTGAAAGTTATCATAGAAACGATTAGAATCCTATGAGAATGGAACTTGGCATTGATATATGGCCGACAGTGCTAATGAAAAAGGTAAATTCAGAAAGAGAGAAGGAACTGAACTACTCATCCAGAAAACATTCAGGGCCCTCGATACGAAGAAATTACGTGGATATTTTTGGCGCAATATACAATCAGACAAAAAGAACTCAAAATCAGAAAAGAAGACGTCATTAGAACGAGAATGTAATAAGAACCGAACTCTGCTGCAGAAACTTAAAATAATAAATACTTGAGGAATTTCTATTATGAAGTTTTCAGGACCCTTCTTAAACTGGACAAGAAAAGAACTCTGAATAGGAAGAGGAATAGCCAACATCGAAGATTAAGTCCACAATTTTACAGTGACGTTTTACCTGTACGATGCCCAAGAGATACACGAAGCAGTGGTTTACAAAATAAGAGGCAGAGTTTTAGGAGATATGTAGGGAAGACAACGGTTAACTTTAAACTTGAAAAGGTTAAGATTGTAGTGATCAAGTAAGCACCCACTTGGGAGTCGGTTATACAAACAGCGGAACGTGGAAATAAGCTGTTCGAGTTGAAGTAACATTTTGCTAAATGGAAGACGAACGGATTGAGCTTAGTTTGCTACAATGGACGCATTTTGGGTGGAAAATCTAGGATATAGCTATACAGAGGAAACCAAGTAGGGGGAACTTCGTAACAGCATACCAAACGAGGCTATAAAGACGAAGCAAAGATATTATCACATGAGGATAATACATGTCCACTGTATTAATATATTAATGTGAAATAAAAATGGAGCCGCATATTGAACGAATGTTGCAGTTGAGCCAAGAAAGATTATAAGAACAGTGATACTTGATTGGGGAAGTTGATCATCTGCTAACTGTGCAAGCGATTGCATTTTCATAATAAATCCAATGGCATTTATACAAACCAAAATTATCTCCGAGATAGAGAAATGCGTAAAATCTTCTGAGACGTTGAGATTCAAACATTTCCCCCAATCCAAGGCTGTAAACCCGATCGGACAGAAGTAAACAAGAAAAAGAAAATATGACATTTCCTTGTTTCAAAGTCGATATTAAAGAAAGAAAAAATATAGATATCTTACTTTGCCAGGAAGGTGAAAAACTTGAAATGACGGTCGAAGCAGTCATAATCTGAGCACTGGGAACGGACGATAGAACATATGAAAATAGCTGGAGGAACAGGAAATCAAGCGTTTTGATAAGTGTTAAAACATTATTTACATTATTCGGACTATTTGGGTCCTATCACCCGATCTAAAAAAACGCCTTTATCCACTGTGCTCAAGGCAGAGTTCAATACCCGGTCAAGGCAGTGGAGAACTTTCCGAGGGAAATTAACAGGAGATAACTGATAATTGACATCCATTAAAACATGGCACGTGGAACTAGAACAGTCTACCCCAGTGATCGAAATAAAGGGTTAAGTTCGATGTTCCAACCACCTGAAGAAGGCCGGAGCGTACAACGTCCGAAACTTTGTAATAAATATGGCGACAAAGATGAGAACAAAAGTCCGAATAATGGAAATAGTGTACATAATACCTCATCTCAGAAATATAGACAGATACTGAAAGGCCAAAACGTTGTAATAAATATGGCGACAAAGATGACAATAGTCCGAATAATGTAAATAGTGTACATAATACCTCATCTCATAAATATAGACAGATACTAAAGTGTTAAAACGTTGATCCTTAATCAGCATATACGATTTTCAAGGTTCATTTTATACAATTCCCCTTTGTTCGACAATTTCAATGGCGATTTTTCTATTGTCGCCATTATTTCACGAAGGAATAAATGATTACTTTTTTGTCACTTGACTCGCACAATCGTGTATCTAAAGAATGCTTTTTCTGTTTAAGCATGAACATCAGATAAGTGCTAGAATGCAGCAAAAATTGCAAAGGAAACTGGAAAAAATTAAATAAGGCCAACGATTTTTTGCCGATAAAATAAACATTGTCAGTCGTTTAACCAATTTGTACAAAGAATAACTTCCTTCCACCTGATCAGAAATGCGTAAATCAAATTGCATACTTTTTGCTTTATTTAATTTGAAAGTTCCACCTGCGAAAAACGCACAAGTATAACCAAATCTCCAGTGAATCCAAATTCTTGAAAAAAAAAAAAGTGAATCGAACTTTACTCAAACATCGCATTGACCCTAACTCTCAGTTGATGATTTGATACAATAGGCGTCTGGATTACGACATTGAACGACTCGAAAAAGCGACGTATAAACATGGAAAGAAAAAAAAACCTACATTTTTTTTGCCTGTACATCACGAATATCGATTATTTGTGAACAAGGCTGGAAGAGATGACAAAAATAGGATTAAATCTTATTTAATTAAAGTTTTTTTTTTTCTTAATACGTTGGTCAACATATATATCTTCTTTTTTTTTCTAAGACGATTAGCTAAAGTATTTAAGATGACTCCGTTCGGGTACATTATGTCCCCACAATACTTTCTTAGAACACATGTATATTGCTGTTCGGCCGAAATGAAGTAAAAAACACATATAAATATCTGTATTGTTCGAGTAGGTTCCGAATGGGTAGAATGAAGGAGAAACATTGCGGTTAGGATTGCGCATACAGAAACTGACGAAGACAAATCATCGGTGAACCTCTAACCAACTTCTCAGTGCAGATTAAGAATCGGACCGCAACTTCATGTGGCTACGCCTTCTTACGGTATGTTACCTACGCAATTTCGTGTGGCTTCGTATCTCTCGGCATGCGCCCACGCAAGCACGCATTTCCTTCCGCTCAGGGCACCTGTGCGCCCTGTTCATATTAGCCAGTTCCGATTTCGGCTCACACACTGATATTTTTTCTTAACCGATATCCAACACACGCAGGTGGACCCTGAATTATTTTATCTGCGTAGTCTGTCCTCTATTATTATACGGATCACTATATAGATTACTATTCGAGTAAGTACTATTAATGCGAGTGATATTCGAAAGCGTTTGATACCATCATTGTTCAATGGCGTACTATAAGTTGTATCTGCGATTACAAAGTCTCTGCTACAACGAACATTACAAAAGTGGAATGAGTATTCGATGACATCACAAAAATATGATAGACATTTTTTTCCGCAAAGTGTGGAGAAGAAAGAACGATGAACAGAGGAAAAGTCTAAAATTAAACCCTTGCATCTTTTCTTATGGTTAGATTAACTAAAAACAGTTCACTGGAAAAAAATATGTGAAGCCAAGAATATTGGTGTTAGTTTGCGTTTCCTATAAGTGCTCATATATCTTCAGAAAATATTCGTAAAATCATCCTGTGTGTCTGTGTCTAAAGACATGGTGGAGATATTAGGAGAATTTGTTAGCTTGGACTAGCAGCATGGCCTGGCGTTGCCCGTGCTTGATTCAAAAATCGTACGACTCATACAGCAATCGCTATCACTTGACTTAAAATATTTTTGCCCTTCCTTGCCTTTAAAGGAGTGCCCTTTTCCGTGCTGATGTTGCTACATGCCTAACTTCTTGCCTATCTCACACTGCAAATTTTTTCTAAGCTCTATACTAAACATTAAATCTGTTACGAAAAAAGAACTAAACAAAATGAACACAAAACGATCAGCTCAAAAAAAAAGGACTCGTAACTGGAAAAACCGAATGAAAAAAGAATGTTAACAACAAATACTTTTTCACACTTAAACCACTTCTACAGAATTAGAATCAACGTTGAGTTTAAGCAAGCGAATGAGCCAACTGGAGTAAAGTGCCATGCAGATTTAATTTCTTTTCCACTTGTGACGAATACAGCTATCGATTTTTTTTCATGCTAGCATGCTAGTTAACATTCGTGTCAGTCAGCTGTTGGCTCTCACGCTGGCCAGTAGAATCTTCCTGCCTATTCGTGGCAGCCAGCTATAGGCTCCCACTCTGGCCAGTAGAAAATGGCCGCAAACTACATGAAAACTGCCGTAGAAGCATGAAAAATCGATTATTTCCACTATCGATGGGAGTTGGGAAATGCAAAGTCGGTCTTGGCCTTGCCGCTAACTTGGAGCATAAACATGCAAATTTTGGTGCAAATCCGTCGAAAATTGTGACCGTGCATTCGTTACACACACACACACACACACACACACACACACACATCCTGCCTTTTATAGATAGAGATATGAAGTGGGGTGAGATTCACTGAATTTGACAAATACCAACTCCTCCGCAATTTTCTGAATGTGCATTTTCTATGCGTGATATCTCAAGCTATGACAGATTTGTTCTTTATGATAACAGATTACGGATTTTTTTTATTCGATCAATCTAGATTAATATAAAAAAGATTTGCAACATTTTAAAGATTATTCTTTGATTGGATATCTCCTCTTATATAAACAATGAATATACTTTGAAATATATGTGTGTGTGTGTTTGCGTGCATTTTCATCTTATCTCTCTTTACAGATATAGATTATACGCGTACAAAACAGTTTGCATTTTGCCAGAAGATAATTAAATGTCTCATGTCAACAAGTTTTTATTATGCAAATCAAATCTAATTAAATTATTAACGAACCTATGATGTCAAAATTTTCACGAAGTCCTGATATGAACAATACATCGTGAGGGGTTTTATCATGCAAATAACTCTCCATACTTTGATAATGGCTTGTTTTGAAGATGTTAGTATTTACAAAATTAAATACAAAATAGTAAATAGTTTACTATTTACATTATTTGAACGATTGTCCTCATCTTTGTTGCCATATTTATTACAACGTTTCGGCCCTTCAGTATCTGTCTATATTACTGTGATGAGATGGTTGGAATGCCGAACTGAACCCTTTATTTTGCTTACTGGGGTAGACTGTTCTAGTGCCACGTGCCACGTTTAAATGGATGACAATTGTTAGTTATCTCCTGTTAATTCCTCTCTCCAAGTTCTCCACTGCATTAACCAAGTATTGAACTCACACTGTTTGGGTCCTGTCACTGGATCTAACTAACGCCTTTATCCACAGTGCCATGTGTCCTTGAGGAAGAAGGCCGGAGCGTACAACGGCCGAAACGTTGTAATAAATATGGCGACAAAGATGAGGACAATAGTCCGAATAATGTAAATAGTGTACATAATACACCTCATCTTCTAGATTCGATGAATTACTTAATTATGGTATATATATATATATATATATATATATATATATATATATATATATATATATATATACCATAATTAATTATTTGTATGGGAAAAGGTTATAGTTATTCCGACGAGAGAAAAATATTTATTTTAAAAACAGGGAAACTGCAGATATTGTTGGTTATAATGTGGATTTGTTTTAGTATATATATTTTATTTTATTCTTCATATTTGTGCTACACGAGTCTCCGGAGTTTCGTGTTTAATATCTATCTATCTATCTATATATACATATATAAAGAAAGAACAGTAAGATATATAATCCGGCGTTCTTATCGATATTTTTTTTATTTTTACAAAACAGTGCTCAATGTAAATTTACAGAGAATAAGTGTTATAAATTAACTTATTTAAACAATATTTTTCTCTACACAGTAAAACCATGTTTCATATATATATATATATATATATATATATATATATATATATATTAGTGTGTGTATGTGTATGCAAACATGTTTCATTAACTAACTGGAGAGTATTTTTGTATTAATTTTTTTTATTTTGTATGCAAACAAAAATTTCCTTTTTCTGAACTTAGTCTGGGTAAAAATTTTCAAGATGATTGTTTGTTCCGAGTACTTTCGGTTTAGACATTTTACAAGATTATTGGTTGCGCTATGGCAAATGTTGTGTAAATTGCTGACGAGTAGACATTCCTGTTTTCATCATTGATTTTCTTAAGCGTACTTTTATTTTTCTGCTTTTTATGATGCGAGATTCTATTAGATTTAAATGGATAAAGATAGATATAGATATCTTATCAGCCAGCGAGAGAATGCGCAATTCACAAGATTGAAATATTTTCTACCAGTTTGCTTTTTTATGGGTCTATGCATCGCCACGAATAGCAAAGACCTGTTGGCGAATATATCAAGTCACCGTGTCTGGACTGGTTGCGACCTAAGGCTATGGAACCCAGTCTATCCAACTATTTACCCATAGCTGGAGGAGAAAAGTTAGACTCATGCCTTTACAAAGGTAAGCAGATATTATGAACTCGACTGGAATTCGAACTCGACTCTCAGATTTGTTCAATCCGAAGGGCAATTCATTACTCTACCACGCCCTTTTATCTAATGGATGTGAATGGATAAATTGTCATCGAAATGATGGAAAAATGAAAATAACACTGGCATTCCATTTTAAAAATATATTTACCAAAATTACACAAAATATCTTGATATAGTAAGGAGTAAATTTATTCAATAAAATCACCATTGGCTTCAACCACGGCCTCCGGGCGACTTTCTTGTTTAAGTTGGTGAATACTGCCATAATCCTTGCCTTCTGTTCATTTTTGGTGTTACAAATTTTTTGTTGATCTCTTGATTAACTGCATTAACACACAAATTAATCAGTGGGGGGGCTGATGTGGTCACAGAAATTGCTTATACAGCCATGACTAGGTTCTGCTGCTTGTGTAGCACGGTGCAGCGCCTTGTTGCTAGACATAGGGTTTTCCAGTAGCCGCCATCTTGACCCAGGTTAGCACTACCTCCATCTGAGGCTGAGGCATTTACTAAATTCGGGATTAAGGTGAGTCTTCCAAGTTGCCGTATCCCAAACCCTCTGAAATTTTCGTATTGGAATAAAATGCTTCCGGCGCGAATGCCAAGCAGTACACCATGCCGTTTCCAAATTTCTGGTTTAGTGGATTCCGTCATTGTTCTCATGACCTCACATACTTTCCAACTGAACCGACTATACTTTGTAGTCGACAATATAAAAAAACAAAACAACGAAAATGCGCAAAATAAAAAAAATTAATTTTCCCATCATTGTATATTCTATATATTACACAACACACACACACACACACACACACACACACACACATACATATATATATATATATATATATATATATATATATATATATCAAATAACTCTCCTGTCGTGAATTCGATGTATGATTATTCAAATAAGCTCAGTTAGTTTAGCAACGGACAGCCAGACACCAGCACATATGATTTGATTATAGTAGTGAAGGGTTTGTGCAGGACCATCCACACTTTTTGAAGGACCGAATTCAGAGACCTGGTGCACTACATGCCACAAGGTCCCCAAACGACCCTCCACAGGTTTTGAATTCAGAATTGTCCGTCTCCTAGACCAGTTGCCATCCAAGGCTATAGAACCCAGTCTGTCCTGCTATTTACCCAATGCTAGCTGGAGGAAAATAAATTTGATAATAACTTTCCAGTAATGCGTGAAAATAATGTAATTATTCGACTATTATGATTTCCTCTATCTTCTATAAAACCTTGCGTCCTGAACTTATATATATATATATATAAATATATATATATATATATATATATATATATAATTATTGATAGATATATAGAAGTTGCGTGCGTATGCATTTTATGAGAGATTGAGAATAATAAATCCTGAAGGAGGGCACGCAATTCAAAGGAAAATCAATCAAATAAATAATATCAAAAAGTTGTCAAAATGAATATTTTTTGATCACATAAACAATAGCTACACACACAAACACGTGTATTTGTAGATAGATAGATAGATAGATAGATATGAACAGACTGAGATAGATGTATTCTCTTATTAAGCACGTTCTTTCAAATCAACTTACATCTAAATTTCTACGTGCGTGTTTTTTTTTCAAATCGAAATATTTAAATCGGAGAACATCTGACAGTTTAATCAACATCAGGCTAAATAAAGCTGACAGATTGTCATTTGAAGCAAATATTTGTCATCTGATGCCTCGTGGTCCATCATCATCAGCCAAATCGCCCTAAACTGGCATCAGCAGAAAAATCCGCTTACGAATCCGAGCACCTGAACAAAAGGAAAAACCGTTCCGATGTAATTCACACTGGCCAATATTTTTTTTTTTGAATGTAAAGAAAATTAATGGTTAACCAGACCAAATATATATATATATATATATATATATATATATATATATATATATATATATATATATATATATAAGGAAGAGGTTATAATAGTTTCAAATAGAAAAGCGTGTATATTAAAAAATACTTTTATTTCGCATCGTTGTAATGTGGATTTTTTTTTTAAATATTATGCTTTATTTTCCATAATTTTGCTGCCCGTGTTTCTGGTCTCGCGACCGTCATCAGGCAAAGGGTAGAGATTTTCATATATTATTAAAAATAATTAATTTTTCTTTATGTTTTTCGATGTTAAATTTTCTCGATATGAGACATTTTCTTTTTGTGTTAGTGATCCAAACGTCTTTCTTGAACTGACAGTGAAGACTTCTACGTGGCGGGTTATAAAACAATTAAGATTGGTCAGGAGAAATGGAGTAGTTATCGGCATTCTTATCTTTTAATGATCCCTGTGTGTTCTTAGATCTATTTCCATTTTCGTGTGTTTCTGTCACCATGAGTGCATATATGTGTATATCCCCTCTCCATACATACACATTGTCTCACTACGAGGAATCATTGAACTCATCTGTACACACACACACACACATATATATACATATATATATATATATATATGTATATAGATATATATATATATGTGTGTGTGTTCATGTGTGAGAGAGAGAGAAGAATGAGTATATGTGTTTGCATCCAAAAATATGAAAATACTTCACTTAACTATTTTATGTAAATATATACGTAAATTTAATATAATTTACACTTTACTTAAAATTTATTATACGTCATGCATATGAAAACAAAAGTCACGGATACAGAAAAATTTAAATATGCATATGCAATGAACAAAATAAGACTTCAAAATAGAAATCAGACATATTAAGAGAGGCTTTAGTAACATCAGCAATCGAGATCATCCCAAAGAAAATTAGACAAAGTAAAAAAGAATGGATGACATGCATTTTTTGATATTCAAACAGGACACATAAATAATGCCTAGGTATGTTACAGAATATAAGACGCTACACAGAAATCAGGAAAAAATACAAGCAAGCTAAAGATGAATGGCTCAACAAAAAATGTTTAGGGGTAAAATGATTATTACATGTAACGCAGGTGTGCATAAAAAATATAAAAGAACAAATCACATAAAAGACATGCTCATCAAAGTCGGGAAACTGATATCAGAGAAAGAAAATTTCTTCAGAAATGGAACGAATATATTGGAGAAGTTCCATGGCAAAAGAGGACAATAGGCAATATATGGAAATATCGTAGGACCATAAATATTAAAATTTGAAGTGGAATCGACACTTTGAACAGAATTCGGTAGGGAAAAAATGGCAGAAATAATAAATGAAATATATAACATTGGTGATATACCGAAAACTTAAGTTGATCTATTTTCACAGAGCTGCCTAAGAAGCCAGGTGCAAAATTTATCCGAATTCTGATGAATGGAACGCGTAGCAAAATGTGACCGGAAATAGGAAAAAAGAAGAGAGCGGGTTTGTAAAAGACGCTGGGACAAGAAATGCAATATTTGTGTGCAGAAAGAAGTGTACATGTATTTTATGCAAAAGCGTTTGATGAATGTTATTAAAATAACCCAGAACCTATACTGGCAGCAAATTGCCTGCATACAGATAGAAAATAAGTTCAGTTCATATACAGAAATAGAAAAGAGTGTAAGACAAGGATGTGCCTTCTCATTAACTTGTTTAACACATACAATTAGGCGATTCTAAGCGAAATAGAAGTCCTACTAGGGTTAATTACAAGCGGCCGCAATATTAACAACTGTGGCACCATTTATCGAGGCAGAAAAAGAAAAGAAAGAAAAGAAGGCAGAAAGAGAGGCGAGACCAAACGTAGATGATAAGCAGAACACACACACGGCTAAGAGACAATGGATAAAGGGATATTTTGATAAGTAACAAATGGCGAAAGAGTGTCATTACAATGACAGGGTAATTCTGAGTAAAAAAAAAAAAAAAAAGAATCAGATATGTTTTGGCGACGGCTGTGTTATCTGGGATACGTAAACAAAAACAAACTTCTTGGTGGCATGCGATAGTAAAAATGTTAAAGAAAATGTACTGGAAATGAATGGGAAAATTCAAATGAAAAATGTTATTTCGATAAGTGACGAAAAACAGGTAACTAAAAGGACTTTGGATAGATATGAAAAATTAATTGTATCAAAGCCACACAAGACGTGTCCACTGACCAACTTCTTTCGACGGAACATCTTTGGCCTGCGATAATAAAATTATGTTATCAGAAATATGTACCGAAAGGAAATGAATGGGAATTTAGAAATGCCTTTTCGGGGCGACGTTCGGCCGTGTTAAAAAGACACCCATTCGGATAATTAGCGATAAAATGCCTGACGAAGACCACGTGTAGAACAAGAGTTATGACTGCCATTGTTCATATTGTCCTGTTTTAGAGAAATGATAACTGCGATTAAAGGAAGAAAAGGAAAAGAAAAGATTTTTTTTTTAGTTAAGCAAGATATTTTTTTTCCTGAAACAAAACCGCGGATTCGTCCACGCCCGACTAAGACATCATTGGTCGAGTGGTGATCACGTGACGCACGAAGGAGGCTGTCGCCGCCCATCCAGAGTATAGGTATGAGAAGCTGCTACGAAGAAGTGGGGAGGGCAGTTCACGCCCCTCTGAAGTATGGTGAGAAGGTGGGAGTAAGGAAAGGTTCCCAAAAATGGAAAAAAAGTGGAAAATTCCTAACCAAAAATAAAAGAGGTGGATATGTATTTAGAATTATCGAGGAAACCCCGACGCCGACAACCCCTCGGTTTTGGTCGGCGTCCATATAAGCTGAAAGCGCAGCAAGCAGAAATCAGTTTCGAGGAGTTGAGTCTGAGTTCGAGTTGAGTTTGCAGTTCGAAGAGTCAGTCTCCAGTTGAAGCCGCCTCGCAGATAGCTGACCAAGATTCACGCAAATTCCGGACTCCTCTTCAATCCAAGAACAATTATTTTGAAGAGCGACTTAGATCCAGACCACCAAAATAAGTTTTTTCGACTTTCGTCCGAAGACACACCGAAAAAACCAATTTCTTAAAGAGCAAACAACTTGAAGCGTTAAAACTCGCCTAACGGAAAACAACGTGTCACAATCCATAGAACGGGTGGGAAATAGACGCAGTCCTATGTATCCAACAACTAGACATAAAGTTTGTTATCCTTTTCTTTGATACCTTGAACTTTTTTGAGTTATCATTTTATTTTTTTTTTTATGCATATTTGTGCGGTGTCACCCCCGTTTGAACTCGATTTGCATTACGGCCCCAACTACTGATTGATCTCGTCTGCCTAAGATCAATTCACAACGTGGGTAGGCAGACTGGAGATCAATGCAGTTACTTTGGTAACCAGGCGTTGGAAGCGAGTTGGGAACGACGAGGCTGATATCGAATCTAACCAGATTCCCATCCGAATCACCAAAAGGTTAGAACGTCACATTTGGGTGCCGCGACCGATACCAAGCCAGTTGGTCGTCACAGGACGAGACAACACGACTGACGCGACAGGCGGACGTCACGTTTGGAGCAGCGACACGCGAACAGAGCAGCGAGGAGCGAACAGCTGGTGCCGCGGCGAGGACGTCACAATTGGTGCTGTTTGGGGACGTCACAGTTGGTGCCGTGGTAGACCAGGATAGAACGTCACAGTTGGCGCTGCGACCAGGGGACGACGTCACACAACGTAAGATATACAATGTTGATATCAGACACCAAAGAAAACTACGAGAACCTCTGCAGAATGTAGTGAAAGAAAGAGTGAAGAAAGGACTAAATATTAGTTGAAAGAAAACGGAATGCATGGTTGTTAGCAAAAGGAATAGACGAACATGCAAATTACAAATTGTAAATACCAAAATGAAGTACATCAATTTAAATATGTGGGAAATATTTTAACAGAGGCTGGAAAATGTGACACTGAAATCCGGATTTGAATTGGAATATTGGATGATGACTTTCAAAAACTAAACAAAATATTAAGAAACAGAAAAATGTTCGTTAGAAACAAATAAAAGAATACTGAGCTATTACGTAATATCAATCTTCCTAATATGGCAGATGAAGAAGAAGAGTATTATTTACATTAAGAGACTTGAAAAAAAATTGATTCTGAAGAAGAATGCAGAAAATAGACATGGATTGAAAATGTCAGCAAAAATGGAAACAAGAAGTAGACTTATACTTAACATAGGAGAAAAGAGGGCTTAGAAAATTTGATACTGACAGGGCAGACTGAAGACAATCGGGCCAGACGAAAACAGCCCATATGCTACTTTAGAAAGCGTAAATAAATGGATTTGGAACAAAGTTTATTTAGATAACAAAATTACATTTATTAAATGTCACGAATGACAGGAAATTGTGGAGAGTTATGATCGCCGACGCCCTGGTTATTTTTTATGTTGTATATTGCTCGTATATTCTATATTGCTCGTATTTTATATTAAGCACTCTTTACAATAAAGCCAGTGCCATTCACAATTATATATATATATATATATATATATATATATATATATATATATATATATATATATATATAGATTATGGATATTAATACGAGAGAATGATAGGATAAAGGACAAGTAGAGAAACGACTCTTCATCTAACATGTTTCACTTTATTAAAACTTCGTCAGACATTAAGATGACAAATGATAGAGTCAGAAATTGGGCAGCTCGTTATTTTGGGGGATTTACATTTCTAGGATTTCGTTAGAGGTTGCCTAACATTATTCGTGGTTATATTTTCCCTTTCTTCACTCATCTTCACGTTGGTTCTATTCTGCATTGGGGTTCCTTTGGGCTGCGCCAAATATTCTCCCAAAATTTAAGCACCTTTTCAATAGATGGTGGCCTTAACAGCTTTTCCAATTTCACTGTAAAATTTCTTAGGGTCTGTCTATATTTCTGAGATGAGGTATTATGTACACTATTTACATTATTCGGAATATTGCCCTCAAGGACACATGGCACATTGGATAAAGGCGTTGGTTAGATCCAGTGACAATACCCGGTTAAGGTAGTGGAGAACTTGTAGAGGGAAATAAACGGGAGATAACTGATGACATCCATTAAACATGGCATGGTGAACTAGAACAGTCTACCTCAGTGAGCGAAATAAGTTCGATATTCCAACCACCTGAAGAAGGTCGGAGCGTACAAAGATCGAAACGTTATAATAAATATGGCGACAAAGATGAGGACAATAATCCTAATAGTGTAAGTAGTGTTCTTAAGGTCTGTTTGGAATATTTTATTTTGGCGATAGAACCTACAACATTTTTCGTATCGTCTTGTCCTCTGTGACTTCAACTCCAGTTTCTGTTTTAGCATTTCCTTGATTGACAGGATTTCAGTTTGTGATTTAATTTTATATTTCCTCTTCATCTTCCTGCATTTGCATGTTGAGACATTTTGGTTTCTAGTGATCTCATCTAGTATCAAAATCTCTCATTTGATTTCCTTTATTTCTCGCATCATTTTTGCCTTCCATGCTGACTCTCTTTATTTTTTGATCTTTCATTGCCTTGACACCAAACTTCCCAGTAGTTTCTAAAGTTGTTGTACATATAACATTGTTAACTTCTGTGATGTTTCCCAGTGGTTCGTCCGTTAACAGTGTTTCCAGTTCAGCGTTGTATATTTGCACAGTGTGCTTATTGGATTTTGTCATATGAATTTTTTGGGAATCGGTCTCTATGTAACATTTGTGTGAGAGTTACTCTACTGAGGACTTGAATGATGTTGTTTATCGCTTCGGTGATTTCATCTCTGTGGTTTTCAAACAATTCTCCCCAAATGATGTTGGACTCGATTTCAATGACATTGTTTGAATAACTACAGGTTATGTCACAAGTCGATTCTTCCGTTTTATTTCTTGAGAGATTATTATTTCGTATCTCATTTATTTTAGTTTTTACCTCATCATCTGCCATATTATTTATTTTTATCTGTCTATATTTCTGAGATGAGGTATTATGTACATTATATATATATATATATATATATATGTATATATATATAAGGAAAACAGAGGCGGTAGGCTGTTCCATGTTAGACGCAATCGTCAGATCGCGAGTCTTGGATTTTTTCTGGATTATTTATATATACGGGTAAGTGGTGCATTGTGGGTAGTTCATTCTTACCGTTGTTTTTGCGGGAGTGGCTTGTTTATTTATTTATTTTACTTATTCATGTAGGCTAATTTCTTTTACTTTTTATTGTTTTTAATTTTTAATTTTATTTATTAATTTATTCTTTTCGGTATAGATGTTTTATTAATGTATTAAATTTGGGGGGGATTTGTTTAGGTCGCTTATTTAATAGTTTGTTTTGGTCTGGGGAGATAAAGCTATTTATGAGTTCAATTTTTGGATTGATTGCTGTCGGCTATTCTGTTATTTTGGCGGGGTGGAACATTTTATAATTTGTTTAATATTTTATTTATTTATTTGGATTGATTATTTTTACTTTCTTTTTCTTTTTTCTTTTTATTTGTTCTAACGGTTATTTTAGCGGGAGCGGTTTGTTAATTTGTTTATTTATTTGATTATTTTACTTGTTTTTTCTTATTCGTCTACTTATTTTTGGTTCTGTATATTTTTATTTAATCTTTTCGGTTTTCGATGTTTATTATTTACTTTATTCATATATTTGGATCGATTATTTTTACTTGTTTATACATATATATATATATATATATATATATATGGTAAAAAGGAAAGGGAAGAAAAGATTTGAGATAAATTAATTTATTAAATTCATCAGCAAAAAATTACATTAAAAGCCGGTTCAAGCAAGGATATACAAGTGATAGAAAGGTGTATTTGAGATAATCCCTTTAGTACAGTTCATGATAAAAATAACTGCTCTGTTTCAATTCTCGGTAGTGGATGCAACTGCTGATGAGTCCCAAATATAGGACAAAACGGCCGTCCAGTGCTTTCTGAATTCTTTTGAAGGTTTCTTCTAGACTCGATGAATACATATATATATAAATATAAGAAATAATATTGTCCAACACTATAAAAGATTCAAATTGTCCATAAAAAGATTAAGTTTTAACCGTTGTATCTTAGAAATTTTAAAAAACATCCTCAACTTGAATTCCTCAAGGTTTTATAACACGACTGGACTCTATCTTTAAACAATATGAATGTATATTTAGATTAGTCGCCAAGTTTAATAGAATAATCGTGATGAAATCGATTATAAAAAAATGAGATGATTATCATTAGTTAATCATAGCTAAGGATTGGAATCTCATAAAGGATTAGTATAAAGTTCAAATACACACACACACATATATATATATATATATATATATATATATATATATATATATATATATATATATGTATATTGGAATAATGTTTGATACCATAAAACAAATATAACGATTTAAAGAAAATAATTTCTTTTGTATGATGTAAATTTTTTTTTTTTTTTGCAACAATAATTTTAATTAATTTCGGCCAACGCTTCATCAGAAATTTCGTACAAAAATGATTTTAAACAAACAATGAAAATGAAAAGAACGCCAAAATGGTATCTATGGAACAGTCAAAAAAAAAATTTACGAAGAATGTATATAATAAATATAAAATAAATTTACGATTAAAATAAATGCGTAAATAATGAAATTAATAATAATGAACCAACCTGAGCTTTTAAGATAGGAAAATAAGTTGCTCATATATCAAAAAAATAAATTTAGCGATCGTGAAAAATTCTCCTTTTATATATATATTCCAGGATCATTATTACGGTGATATATTTTCCAAGATCATTATTCAAGGTGATATTCATATCTTTATAAAATTAACTCCCTGTCCTGAAGTAACACGTTGTCTCATAGGTTACACTTATGATTTCATTTTCAAATCATCTTTCACTGCTCTTTGAACTGTCATAGCTAAAATTCCTTTCTTCCGTACCAAACGTCTTATGGCTAAGCGTCTTATCTGAAAGCCAAGATAAAAAAAGAACCATTTTAGTGGGTTTTTTTTTTCTTTTAATATTAAATATTTTGTGTGAGGGCCAATTATGCTGTTACACGATTTGAACAATTTTGCTGTGACAGACGTTAATAGGGTGCGATAGATATATTGTCGTCTAAATTACGCAAAAATGAAAAAAATCGCTGACATTTCATCGTAACATTTATATTTATCAGATTTATACAAAAATATCTTGAAATACTAAAGAGTAAATTTATTCAATAAAATCACAATTGGATTCAACCAGGGCCTTTAAACGACTTCGGAATCGCCTCCATAACTTCTGGATGGTCTCCATGTTTAAGTTAGTGAAGGCTGCCATAATCCTTGTCTTCAGTTCATCTTTTGTGTGACAAGAAGTCTTGTTGGTCTCTCGTTTAACTGCACCCCCACACATAATAATCATGAGGATTACAGTTTGGTGTGTTAGGTGACAATATATAAGGGATGATGTAGTCGCATAAATTATCTGACAGCTATGTCTGGAGTCTCCTGTTTGCGTGACATAGTGCAGAATCCTGTTGCCAGCTCTAGGGAGACCCTCTTGACCCAGTGTAGCATAAATCCTCAAGGAACTTCATATTGGTCTTCGTGTTGTCTGAGACTCGGTGGAACGATGAATGGAGGCATAACGTCGCCATCACTAGTGACCACACTAAACACCCTCGTAATGACCATTAGACTTATCCAACTCTTTCCGAATCCTCAACACTCTCCTCAAATTGACACCCCAGTCATTCTGAAATGGTGCTGTTAGCAATTCCGGCCTGAATACCAAGCAATAAAATATTCCGTTTCAAAATTTCTGATGGAATTGTGTCATGGTGCGCTTTTTTTCACAGCTGTTGACCAACTGTCCTTACTATATTGTTCAGTCGACAAAATAAAAAAAAACACGCATGCGCGAAATTGAAAATATAAAATGGCGACAATTTTTCCCATTACACCCAGTAGATAATATCAGATATAACTACAATATATCTATAAAAAGACAATATGAATAAAGAAAAGGAGAAAACTTAGCTGACGCGTTTCGTCCTCCGAGGGATTTTATTACGGCAACTACAAGGATTTTATTTTGTAACAAGTATTTATATACAAGAGTAAAAATGTTATTGCTTTTTCAAAATTCTTAAATTTAAGTACGCTTATAAATATTTGGCACGTTAGCGGAAAACTTTTGGCAAGCTATGGAAGACAGCAATGTTTGATAAACGAAACTGAATAAAAGATATTCTTGTTTTTTTTTTATCCAAATTAGTATTTAAATACTAATTTGCATAAAACACAAGTATATCTTCTATGTATGATATAGAATCGAAAATTATGTTTAAACACACACACACACACATATATATATATATATATATATATATTTATATATATGTGTGTGTGTGTGTGTGTGTGTGTGCTTTTAAAACTTTAACCTTTATTTCTAGATGTTCACATGTTTTAATTACTTCAGACGATCACTTTCGCAAAAATACTCTTGAGAAATGTTCGAAACCCTATTTTCTCCACCCATCTATGAGTCAAATAGCAGAGCAGACTGTCCATTTTAGCCTTGATCGGTAACTTATCTAGGAGAAGGTCAACCGTTGAGAAAGTCTCTTTGGAGACTTTTGACACACGGTGCAGCAGTTCTCTTTTATCACTTCTCAGAAGAGAGCATATTTTCGTTGTTAATTTTTCTCGGCTATGGAAGCCGGTAGACACAATATACAACGTTAAGAAAAACTGGGCGTCTATTTCAAAGACAGATATCCAATAAAAAAAACGATTGCAGTAATAAAAATTTCCGGATAAATCAATTATCTCTCTCTATCTCTCTGAATCTATATATATATATATATATATATATATATATATATATATATATAATTATTTTTAAAAAAAAATTATAACATAAGTATGTTATAAAATCACTACAAAAATAGCCATTTTGTTTCAACACACGCGGTGTCTTATCAAGTGATGATGTTGAAGATAAAATAAATGGTTTTAAATGTTTCAAATTAATTAACGATCCTACACTAGGAGGAAACATTGTTACAAAAGCTAAAATAACCAATCAAAAACCAAGTATAGAAAGATTCAAAAGCTTGACAACGAAATCATGTTATAATAGCTATTCAGATCTTTAAAATACGGGTAATATTAAAAATAATTTATACTAACCAATAATTATAAAATTATATGATCAAATTTAATATTAAAATTAAAAACTGCCAATTTTAAAATCCAAATTTAATCACTATTAAGTTTAAAAACTACAAAATTATTGAGAAAAAAAAAATATATATGTTTATTCAATTTATTTCTTCATTGAAATTACGTTCGACAAGACGCTACAATATATCCGGTCATTTGACAATACATGTATATATTTTTTTTTTCCGTTTCTAAAGTGTGTGAATGTGGTCTTAAACTCACGCGAAAAAAAAACAACAAAAACGCAATCAGATTATAATACATAACACACCCAGACATATTTAGATATATATACACAAAAAAAAAAAAAAAAGGCGACGAGGGGGGGAATTATGAATCTCTACAGCCCTTTATGAAAAAAGGAAACGGGAAACCAACACCTATACACACACACAATTAAATGTGAATACACTCTACATACACATAGACACCGATAAATACACGTACACGCATCCACAGACAATGACCTAGACAATCAGATACCACAACCAATAAATATTTAAGACTTAAAGTATCAATAAATAAATGCTAAAATCTTATTAAATTATAACTTAAGGGAGCAAATATACAAAGATAAAAATGGTTAAAATAATATTATTTAATATATTAAAACGAAAATTCCAAAACCACAAATATCAATAAAAATATTTTAATCATATAAGTTGATAATAGTTTCATTATATATTACGCGAAGAAAAACAGGATAAAGAAACCCACAGAAATAAGTGTACAGTCATATGCATATACATATATACACACGCGGCAGCAAACACAAATTAACACACATATACATACACACATACATACATATTCATACAGAAATACATACATATAAATATATAAATATAAACATATACGCACATATACATATCTATGATAACAAGTACACATACACACACATATACATATAAACATATATACACACATATATACACACATTTTATGCACACATATACATATATAAATATAAATATAAATACATGCACCAATACATATATGAACATATATATATATATACACATTGACTAACTACTGTGGCAGTAATGACATACCAAAGTTTTCATACCTACATATACACACAAACTCATACATAATAGGTGTCAACACACACATATACATCCACAAACATACATAAATATATATAGACACATACATACATATCTACAAATAAACATATATATAAATATATCTATCTATAATAACAAGTACCAATATATACATGCATACGTATGAATACAGCAACACTCAACCAAATACATATATAAACGTACTTCCATGTACATATATAAATATACATTCAAATACCGACACACACCAATATACATATACCCTAACATACAAATATATAAAGACATTCATACAAACAGAAATATACTTAAATATAAATATACGTACACAATAAAATAGGACACATACAGATATAGACATATATACACACACATGTACACACACACACACACACACACATATATATATATATACACACATACACACACATACATATATATACAAATATAAAACAAACAAATATGTGTGTGTGTGTGTATATATATATATAGAAGTTTGATACTTTCCCACCTCTCTAACGCAGCTTGCCTGGGCCTTTTTTATAAACACTTTCATAGCAATTGTTCTGCTCTATGATACCTAGAGTTTATGAATTTAAGTGCGGTACTAGATTGGCAGTAAGGTCTCATCTTTTTACAGTTGATGTAAATATTTGTCTGATTGCCATCTGTAAATCGCATAACCTAAATCTAACGAACTTCATTTAAAATATTTCAAAATCTTCATCGATCACATGGCTGAGTGTGGCCTTAGGGTTGCTGCGCAGCCGAACACCTGAGACGCCGTCTATGTATCTCGCGCATGTACTAATGTCTGAGTCTATATGTTAGGGAAAAGATAATGAGATACCCTTACCATCCACACAAGGTCTCATCAGTCTTCAGTTCTATGCTGACAGTTTCTTCTATCGCATTTTTGATTGTAGAATTCTTTTCTGTCTTTACAGTCAACTTTGGTCTTTAAAAATTCATAAGCAATATGAATCTTTGGTCTTTTAATTCATGTCCTTTTATGGTTCTCTCTCCATTATGATGTTTTTTTTTATATTCTCCAACATTCGGCAACCCCTTGCGTCCTATTAGCTTTATTGCCTTCCTTGGGGTGAGATGATTACAAAAATGTATGCATGTATGTATGTATATAAAAATTTCGGTTTTCTTTCCAGCAATCTATTTAAAGGCAAGCAAAAGCACAAAAATATTATAAGGATATGTTTTCTCATCCAGATTTACTTAACGTTTAGTTCCAGTTCATTTTAATAAAACCGGGGTACCTATCCGAATATATTATCTACAAATGTAACGTTAACAACATGCGATATTAAAACGAGACTGTGTTGATAGCAGATTTAGAAAAAGTGTCAAAATTTAGATAATGTCGTCGAGAGAAGCAAAGGGAAAAAGACAAAAATTAACTGTTAGATGGTAGAACGCATTCTTGTCAGCCTTAGAGACAGTCGCCGAAGGTGTAAAATGTGTAATAATGGTTTCAAAAGCAAACGGCTGTGCAAACTTTACTATCTAGGTACTGCAGTAAAAGAAGGCGAGGCGCGTTAGAAAGAAATCTGAAAGTGTTTGGGAATAACGATGGCTATTTTCTTTTAAGAAACTCATGTAAATAAAAAGTAAATAATGATAGGAAACTATAATGAGATTTATACGGGATGGACTCTGGATAAGTTTGACCTAAAGTAAAAGACATGCAATTCTAACAAAAGATATTAAGAATTCCATGCAGGGATTAAGTTGTAGCAGGAGGAAGGTACTTCTTATAAGGGATGTAAGTTAGAACTTTCAAAATAAATCAATTCAACACGTGGAGGGTCTTTATATAAAATAGTTAAAAAGAGATAAATACATACCAGTATGTAAACAAAGGCAGAAAGAAATAAAAACAGTTATGGGATTAGCGGTAGTTTGTCCGTCTGTGTCTGCGTGTGCCACGTTGTTTGGTGAAATTAAGTAATCGATTTACCTCAGGATTATCGCTCTGGAGTCAGACAGGGCAATGTTTATCAACTGCGACATTCTTCTGGTGAGAGAGAAAAATGTATCATTTCCTTTCACACCCAATGGCGTCGTTAAGCGAAATCCATTGACCAACAAGGTGGATTAATGTTTATGAAGTTGGAATTTTAAAAACACTATAAAGCAATTTCTTTTAACAATCAGAAAGTGATATTTGAAATACTTCAGTTAAATAAGGAAGGCGGTTGAGAGAATTTGACACTCACATGACAGACAGATGAAAGAGAACCAGATGAAAGCAGCGAACAAAATGATGTTGGAACAAATACAAATACAATGTAAAAATGATAATTTCTGAGAACAGCAGAATGCAGGAAGATGTGGAGAGCCATGATATTCAAGTCCTGGAATGACATAGTACACACACAGAAAAAGAGAGAGGGAGAGAGATGGGTGGATTAATCTTTCTTAATCACTTGTTATATTTTATTAAAGATGTCAAATCTCAGAAAGATTTCTGATTGAAAAAGCTAAAAGTAAATGAACTTGCCAAAAGGAAAGATAAAATTTTTTATAGAAAATAAACACAGTATGAAGTTTAAATTAAAACCAAAACAGCAGGCCTACATATCGAAAGTCTTATTGAAGAAAATCTGCATCTCAAGAGGAATAGGATCTGTATCCGTCGCTTTCATCTGGAAAATCAGCTTCAGGCCTGGCGAGATTGAATCCTTAGCTAGTAGAAGCCTTTTCATCAAACTAAGGATGACGTAGTATTAAAAAATCCCTATTTTACATTTAGGGCATGAATACATATATATATATATATATATATATATATATATATATATATATATATATATATAGTTAAACGTAGAGAAAAAACATTTATAGGTTTCATTATAAGCGGATCGTCAGGAAGCCAGCCTTCCCTGAAGATCCGCTTAGGTGAAACCTTGGTAGGTTTGTTTGGCTCTCTACGTTTAACTAGGTCTGCTCTACTTACCGTAATGAGCACTTTATTTAGTTATTTTGCTTAGTCGTATCGGTTTTTTTTCTTTAGATTTTGGACTTGGATGCTAGACGATTATTTTCGGCTGACGTACATGTTCTTTGTTCTTTCTTTTTTATACCTTTTTTCCCTTTGATTATTTGTAAATCAAGACAGCGAAGGTTTTCCGAACGAGTATAATTTCTTATACTTATAAGATTATTACTACTACTACTACTAATATATATATATGTGTATATATATATATATATATAATTATTTATTTAAAAATTATAACATATATATATACGAAAAAATACTCGTGAATATGAAAGGATTATGATAAAAATAAGCAGACATAACGTTTGTAACTTATTCAATCAGACATGCCTAAAAGAGAATTTGCTTTCTAAACACACACACACACACACACACACATATATATATATATATATATATATATATATATATATATATAGGTGGGTGGGGGTGTGTCTGGAACCTCGTTACAGAATTGTAGAAAAATGCAATTGATGTAATTTATATAACTTACCATCAAAAAATAACTAATTTTTATACACTACCGCCCAATAATATGAATTTCTATGTTGATATGTTTTAAACAATCAGTAACACCATATGAGGCGCAGGTTTCCTTTGAATTCACAGACAATTAAGATTTGTTGTTTGCTACAAATTTTTGGAAGATCACTTCAGAATGGGATCAACAGTATTTTTTCTCATTAAAATGAATATTTAATAACTTGAGATTAATAAATCTAAGTTTTTTTTATGGAGCTGATGTTTCATTATAAAAGTGAGCATTTTTTAATTCGCTAGTTTTTCAGCTAATCTTTGACCTGGAAATTCTCACACCTTAATTAATTACTCACATTTTCGTATATTTATTCGTGCATATTATAGGTTTAAAAATGCTTAGAAATATTAACATATGCAATGAGCATTAAAAGTAAGACAGGTACTACATATTCATACGGCCGACTGCTACAATTTATCCGCATACATAAAATAACGTAAATCCGTGACACACACATTCTCACATGTAGACGCATTCTGTTTCTTCTATACGAACGCAATTCAGTCGGTTGTACTGTAAAGAAGATACAAAAAATATTTTGTATGAATTTGTTTCACAGATACTTTTTGTAATACATTTCTTTCAATTGAAAAAGAATAATACTCACAAAATAAAAAATATTTAAAGTTGTAGAGTCCTATATCTTCGTTTTATCCATACATATTCCTCTCGGTATATATTTCGTTATACAAAAAACCACGAATAGAAACTCTTGTCACCTTAATTTTACGAGTGAATGTTTACTTAGATATAAAATAGGTGTTATAAAAATTTATCTCAGGAGTGCGCACGAGAACACATCCTCTCGTTCGAACCCAACAACGAGAATTCACCCTGTAGTTAATAACGGTCATAGATCAACAAATATCTCTTTCTAACGTAACCAGTAGCAACACTGGACATACAGATAAAACAATTACATAAACATTTTCTTTAAAATCAAATACACTAACTATAAGTAAAGTGAAATTTCACTAAAAATAAATATTCCCATAAATCTAGATGTATACATAAAAAAATCTACACTTCAGCTATAAATAAAAATAAACACTATCCCTGCTAATGGCTAAAAGAAGATCCGAAATCGATTGGATATACAATATATTTGGACAATTTTTAGACACTTTGTCTAGAAAAGAAAACACTTATGGGTACAGAAGAAAAATTAAATAAAATGCAGTACCATATTAGGAGACTTTAAGGAAACATGTATAAAAGAGTGATTACTGTTCAAATACACAAATATGTAAACATTTACAGATAGAGTATATCTGTAAAGTGACAGCCGACGCTTTTAGTCCTCTGAGGGACTTTATCAACGAAAAAAGTTTTTTTTTCCTAATAAAGTCCCTCAGGTCGCTGAAACGCGTCGGATAAGATAAGTTCTCGTTTTGTATTTATTCACAATTATATATATATATATATATATATATATATATATATATATGTGTGTGTGTGTGTGTGTGTGTGTGTGTGTGTGTGTGTCTGTGTGTGTGTGCGTGTTTGTGTGTGAAGAGAGAAAACGCAAATGTTTTTGGATGTAATGTGGATTTTTTAAAATATATATTACGCTTTATTTTCCCATAATTTTGCTACACCGAGAAAGTTTATCATCGAAAAATACAAGGAAAAATTAATTCATTTTAATAATATGTGGAACTATCCACTCTATGCCTGAAGAAGGTCACAACACACGAAACACGTGTTGCAAAATTATGAAAAATAAAGGATAATATATATTTTTAAAAAATCCACATTAAATCCAAAAACGATTTGCGTTTTCTCTCTTCTTACATATATATATATATATATATATATATATATATATGTGTGTGTGTGTGTGTGTGTGTGTGTGTGTGTGTGTGTGTGTGTGTGTGTGTGTTCCATGGGTTGACCTAAGCTTTTGTGAGTGAAATTTAGCAGACAGAAATCTTGAGGGCCGCCGATAGCTGTGCCAACACAAAGCCACAAATTATCGCCGAGTGTGCTGGACAAGTTCAAATTGTTGATCATGCTAGATAACACGCTCTCTCCCAGAAAGTGTAACTAAGGTCTGCTCAGCATAGTTTCAGTATAAATCACAAAATGTACCTGAGCGAGCGTCTGCAATAGGATATCCTCGAATACGAGTATGTATGTGTGTGTCTGTATGTGAGTATATATGTTTATTTTCAGTAAAAATGTTTTTAGTTTTTCAAAATTTTTAAGTTGTTTGTTTTTGATCTTGTCGACTGCACAAAATAGTAGGGTCAGTTGGGCACCGTCTGTGAGAAAAAGAGCACCATGATGCAATTCACTCTGAAAGGAATTTGGAAACAGTATGCTTATTGCTTGGTATTCGAACATTTCAGAGTATCTGGGTGTCATTCAGAGGACACTGTAGAGAGTTCGGAAAGAGTTGGATGAGTCTAATGGGGATGACGAAGGTGTCTGGTATTATCATTAGTTATGGCGATGTTATGTTCCTGTCCATCTTGCCACAGGGTCTCACTCAACACGGAGGCCTACATTAAGTTCCTTGAGGAGGTAGTGGGGTCTTGGCTTAAGACAGTGTCTGCTGGAAGATCCTATGTCTGGCAACAGGACTCTTCATTACGCCTCAGTCATGGATGTCAGACAATTTCTGCGGCCACATCACTCTTTACATCTCGCCACAACTCCCCAGACACTTAAACATTTTGATTATATGTGTTGAGCAAGAGACCAACAAAACATCTTCTAACAATAAAGAAGGCAAGAATTATGGCAGCATTCATTTAAGCCAATGGCGATTTTATTGAATATCTCTACTCTTTAGCATTTCAAGATATTTTTGTGTAATGTTGGTAAATATATCTGTTCAAATGAGATGTCAGTTGTATTTTCATTTTGGCGTCATTTAGACGACAATTTATCCATTGCACCCTATATTTTGATAGTCTGTCGAATTCTTTACTGAGATATTTTTATCAGATAGAAAGGCCATATCCATGAAATAGAAGTAATGTTTTTTGAAGTCATTTATTATTCTATCTGGTCTAATGGATTATCTATTGCTGTCAGTATATAAGGTGAAGTACCAGGGAACTGTAACATTTTCACCTTCTAACACTGGTGAGTCATTGAGTTTATAGCATTTTTCTGCATTCGTCTGTCCTCCATTGCAGGTAATTCCCTCTCCTGTTTTGTCTATATTTACATTCCTTTTGGAATAGAGAAACGATACAAATATCATTTGCTCAATAGTGCCTTGAGGCGGTTGAGCTGCCCTGGGTTAGGATCTTTCCTCTTATGTCTTGCAACAGGACTCTACGCCATGCCACATAATTAGGCGACCATTTCTGCGACCACATCACCCCTTACATCTGGTCACCTAACTCCCCAGACTCTTAAACATCTTGATTATGTGCCTCATAGTTGAGCAAGAGACCAACAAAACTCCTTGTAACAATAAAGGTCAAACTGAAGGCAAGTATTTTGGCAGCATTCATTTAAGCCAATGGCGATTTTATTGAATATCTCTACTCTTTAGTATTTCAAGATATTTTTTGTGTAATATTAGTAACTATATCTGTTCAAATGAGATGTCAGTGTTATTTTCATTTTGGCGTTACTTAGACGACAATTTATCCATCGCAACCTGTATATAGTTTTACTTGTTTTCTCTTTCGTCAATTTCCTGCAGGCAGTCGTGCTTTGAATAAAATACCCGAATGAATTCTATCTTTCTTCTCTCATCGATATCTTCGCTGACCCATTCAAGAATGTTGCCTTTCACCTCGTTTAATTGATCAGGTCTCGTTTTCTAAGACATTCAACACAGATTATTATTCCAGCATCGACATTCCACGACATTCAAACACGAGATCTATTTGACTCACATGAATGAGACTCGATTTAGAAAGACACAAAGTCCATATCGAATTCATTTACGTAAATGACATTCGTGCTCAAACCGTCATTTAATAGACGATATTTTACTTGATTTGATATCACAAAAATTTGGTTCTAGAAATAGGTTTTTTGAATCATGAAAAAAATCTCGATTTCGACGTTTTCAAAGCAGTCCATATCCTATGATCGAGTTGTTTACACGTGCTTTTTTTTGTAAAAAAAAAATAACAGATGTAATATAGACCATATATGTAGATAGGGTCATTTATTTTGCATATCACAGATATAAAACACATTGAAAAATACTTGTTTCCGGTATATAGGGATATCAGCATATTCACAGAAAATGATACAATATTTTTTTTTTTACCTTGGGCCCTTAAATTTTGCTTCACGCTTAAATAATAAAATTTCAGTTTTATGTTCTTACAGATTATCGCAAGAAATGTAATCATTGACTTTTCAAAATTAAGAAAATATTTACTTACAAAGAAAAATCACCAAATATTTTCATTCCATTTGAAAGACATATTTTTATAAATATTCTGATTTGATTTTAAGGTTAAATAATTCAAGCGATTTTAAATTGTGTCATTTTAAATTGTGTTATTTAGTTTAAATCAATTCAATGGAATCCTTCCTTTTCTTACACTTAAGCCAGAATATCTCGTCTTTAACATTTCTTGTTGCCATTTAAATTCTATCAAATCCGTCAATGTTTAATTTACAACGAATATGTTTGGTTTGGTTTGTTTTATTTTACGGCATATCAACCTCAATATGTTATTTAATGACGATAAAAAATTTTATTACTGGTAATATTTTTTTTTCAAAAATCTACAGTGGGTAATATTTTTTCATCAAAAATCTATTGCTTTTAATATTTTATTCTTGAAGAATCAATTGCTGGTAATATTTTTTCAGAAAAAAGTATAGCTGGGGATATTTTTTATCAAAAAGTATTTCTTGTATTAATCTGGGGTGGCCATTTTAAGGGAACAGCGGCCTGCTGTTTTGGGTCAGGATCGATCCTGGTATCGGAGAACAAGCCGTCAGCCCACACTTTCAATTTGGGTTTGACACAGCAGCTGGTCTTTAAGTTGACCTCTTCAACTATGACCTCTCTTACCCACATTGTGATTTTTGATCATAAGAGGGTCAAGTTAAATTATCACTGTTGTATCTCAACCAAGCTAAACCAAGGAGCTGAATACGCACACAAAATTGAAAATAAAATAAACAATCCTCAAATAAGCCACTATGATATTTATATCAAAATAATTACAGTCTTTTTGTTTTCTTTTTCCAACCTGTTTCTAATATTTGGCGACGGAACGAAAATTTCAGCGAACTCCTCTAAAGATGGCCAGACGTGACAACTGGATTTCTTCAAGTACTGGTGATTGTACTTTCAAGGACGGCACAGGGATATCACAGTTTTTCTTCAGTGACAACTGGATTTAAATTCAAGTACTGTTGATTGTATTTTCAAGGATGGCACAAGGATATCGTCGGAGTCTTTTTTAGCGGATAATTATTATTATTATTATTATTATTATTATCATTAGCGTAATGGCAAAAAAATCTCTTTACTCCCTGTCCACGTAACGCGCTGCAACTCCGGACCACAATTACTACTCCAACTACTTTAGCCCCCGTAGGCACTTGTATTTATGGGTGTTGATTCCAACTGGTATGGTGAAGACGCATAAAGGGGGTTTTATCCAAATCTCCTAAAATTCAACCAGTCTCCTTCTTTCGTTCTCTGTTTCACACTTCCAATTTTGGAAAACCCCCCTCCTCCGGGAGCCATTATATGACGTCAGTCTTCCTGGCGTCTCCCTCAATTGCTCATTCAATTATAATTTTCTTTCTCAGAGAAATTTTGGTTAATAATTTTTCCCAGTAGGCAGACATTTTCAACTTTCAACAGTCGACTTTAACCTCTGGGCCCTGAACCTGCCAGTTGTCTCTCGCCGAACAGTAACAATCGTATTTTGTATCTTTTTCCAAACACCTTTTCTCAATATCCTGGGAAAATGAGTCCCTTTCTGATAAATAAAAAATAAATAAAATCGTTTTTAACCCTTTTCGTCCGTATGCCATGCTAAATATTGTTATATCAAAACCTATCGTTACAGTTTCATAGTGTTTTGAGCACAGTTTAGGGGTTAACAATTTGCTCAGAGCTGGGACCCTAACAGGTGCTACCACCCCGGGTCAGGTTGGATCTCGGAACACCGGCAATTAAGAGGTGGTTCCACGGTCTTCAAAACTTCTTGATCAGATTCGTTGCTGCCGGATATAGTTTATCGTCTTACCCAGGACGCAACAAATAAGTCTGTAAACATTTCGAATTGGCTTTACACTTGCTTCTCGGAAAGTCATGGTCGCTAGAGTTTAATTCTAGACACTGTTCAATTTTGAATTAATACAAAGATTTTTTTATCACTATTTGACGTCGTCCCCTGGTCGCAGCGCCAACTGTGACGTTCTATCCTGGTCTACCACGGCACCAACTGTGACGTCCCCAGCAAACTGACGTCCTCGCCGCGGCGCCAGCTGTTGACGTCCCCTCGCCGCGGCGCCAGCTGTTCGCTCCTCGCCGCGGCGCCAGCTGTTCGCTCCTCGCTGCTCCGTTCGGGTGTCGCTGCTCCAAACGTGACGTCCGCCTGTCGCGTCAGTCGTGTTGTCTCGTCCTGTGACGACCAACTGGCTTGGTATCGGTCGCGGCACCCAAATGTGACGTTCTAACCTTTTGGTGATTCGGGTGGGAATCTGGTTAGATTTGATATCAGCCTCGTCGTTCCCAACTCGTCGTTCCCAAGGTAAATGCATTGATCTCCAGTCTGCCTACCCACGTTGTGAATTGATATTAGGCAGACGAGATCAATCAGTGGTTGGGACCGTAATGCAAACCGAGTTCAACGCGGGTGATACCACACAAATATGCATAAAAGAAAATAAAATGAAAACTCAAAAAGTTCAAAGTATCAAAGAAAAAGGTAACAAACTTTATGTCTAGTTGTTCGATACATAGGACTGCTTCTATCTCCCGACCCGTTCTATGGATTGTGACACGTCGTTTTCCGTTAGGCGAGTTTTAACGCTTCAAGTTGTTTGCTCTCTAAGAAATTGGTTTTTCGGTGTGTCTTTGGACGAAAGTCGAAAAAAAACTTATTTTGGTGGTCTGGATCTAAGTCGCTCTTCAAAATAATTGTTCTTGGGTTGAAGAGGAGTCCGGAATTTGCGTGAATCTTGGTCAGTTATCTGCGAGGCGGCTTCAACTGAAGACTGACTCTTCGCTGCAACTCCAACTCAGACTGAAACTGGAACTGGAACTTACTGGAACTGATTTCTGCTCGTTGTGGCTTCGCTTATATGGACGCCGACCAAAACCGGGGTGGGTCTGTCGGCGTCGGTTTCCTCGATAATTCTAAATACATATCCACCTCTTTTATTTCTGGTTAGATTTTTCCACTTTTTTCCATTTTTGGGAACCTTTTCCTTACTCCCACCTTTCTCACCATACTTCAGAGGGGCGTGAACTGCCCTCCCCACTTCTTCGTAGCAGCTTCTCATACCTATACTCTGGATGAGGCGGCGACAGCCTCCTTCGTGCGTCACGTGATCACCACTCGACCAATGATGTCTTAGTCGGGCGTGGACGAATCCGCGGCTTTGTTTCAGGAAAAAAATATCTTATTACAATCCTTTTTTTTCTTTCTTTTTCTTCTTTTCCTTTTCTTCTCTTAATCGCCGTTATCATTTTCCTAGCCGCAAACCGCAACGGCGGTGGTCATAACTCTTGTTCTACACCTGGTTTTCGTCAATTATTTTATCGCTAATTATCAGAATGGGTGGTCTTCTTAACACGGCCAACGTCGCCCCAAAAAAAGACATTAGGAAGAAGAAAAAACACTTCTAAATTCCCATTCATTTCCTTCGGTACATATTTCTGATAACATAATTTTATTATCGCAGGCCAAGGATGTTCCGTCGAAGGAAATCGGTCAGCGGACACTCGTGGGTGGCTTTTAATTTTTCATATCTGTCCAAAGTCCTTTTAGTTGCCTGTTTTTCGTCACTTATCGAAATAACATTTTCATTTGAATTTTTCTTTGGCCAGTCGGTCTGTAGTTGATAATAAGATGCCTTCCCGTACCAATAGTTTGTTTTCATATCCTTAGATAACACAGCCGTCGCCAAAACATATCTGATTCTTTCTTTCTTTCCTTTCTTTTTTACTCAGAATTTCCCTGTCATTGTAATGACACCCTTTCGCCATTTGTTACTTATCAAAATATCCTTTATCCATTGTCTCTTAGCCGTGTGTGTGTTCTGCTTATCACCCACGATTCGTCTCGCCTCTCTTTCTGCCTTCTTTTCTTTCTTTTCTTTTTCTGCCTCGTTAAATGGTGCCACACCATTATTAAATTTATAAATTGTATTAAATAATATTACATAATTATTTAATTTATAAATTTAATGGAAAATTATTTATTTGTAAAATCTGTAATGCATTCCTGTTTGGTGCTTATAAGAAAATATGTTTTATTTTCAAATTTTGAGTAAAAAGATGTAAGTTTATTTTCATTATATTAGGCATTTATAAAAGTTCCTAGAAACCACGTTTTGAAAACTAAAAAATAAATACACGACACAAAACACTTTTGGATGGAAAAATATTTAAATGATTTTTTTTTTTACTTTTTGTAAATGTTAATCTTGTAACAAGTTTTATCAAATGTCACGGCCCATTACTTAAAACATTAATACATAAACATCCAACCATGTCGAAAATGCTTTTAAAAATCTCTTCCGTGGTTCAATGAATAGAAAACTTTATAACATCAGGTCAGAACGCATTTAACTTGAGTAATTGTTTCTAGTCTGACACAAGATTCAAAATCTTGAGCACCGTATGAGAGTTAACTCACTGCAAGTGTACTCAATTGATATGAACAAACCTTTTCTGAGGTTTGTTAATAAAGGTTAATAAACAACACCAGCTTTTGAAATTCACTTATTTATTTAGATTATTTGTATCTGGTATAAGGCCACAAGTATAGAGTATTTAATATCAAAATTTGTTTTTAATTTTAATATGGATTGCTTCTTGTACAAACATTTAGGAGGGGTTTATGTTTGCTGTCTGCTTTCAGATGTTTGAAGATTTTTGCAAGATGGAAGCCAATTTTCCTCATCAACTGCAGGAGAGTTTTTAATTGTCCTGACTTAGCGCTGTTTTCTTTTTCTAAGTTTTTGTTTGCGGTTTTGTCCCGAAAGAGAAGCTACCTGATAAGATTTGACACTTCCATATTGTCCTGTTGGTTGCTTCTGTCTCACTCAGCCAGAAAAATCGGGACATTTTGTCGAAGGAGTCCATGTATCACTTCAGTGAGACATGATTTCTTCACCGGGGAAGGTCTATTCCATCAAATAGGAGGTTTTTTTTTTCAATCTTACAAATGGTAATAATTTTAAGAAATATTTTCAACCGTACCTAATTTTCAAACTTCAATGTTATTGAGGAAGTTGTTCCAATTAATTTTTAGTACACGGTGTGGGAATAAAGATGATGAAAATGTCGGCTTATTAATGACGTTGGCCAATGAAATGGTTTTATAGATTAATTTATGTATTACGTTCCACCGAACTAGTTGGTTTCGTCAACCAAAGGCTTAATTAGCCAATATAGTATATAGAGGGCGCGATAGATAAGTTGTCGCCATTTTATAATTGTAATTTCACGCATGCGCTTGTTTGTTTTTGATTTTGCCGACTACACAGTATCGTAGGGTCAGTTGTGCACCGTTTAAGAGAAAATGAGCACCATGGCAGAATTGACTTCGGCAGCAATTTGGAAGCTCCAATGCGAACATTTCAGAATGTATCGGTGTCAACCTGAGGAAAGTACAGGGAATTCGGAATCATTTGGATGAGTCTAATGGTGATTACGAAGGTACGGCAGCTTTGATCGTCCTGATAAGAAATGAACTCCCTAATTTCTTGGTGAAGGCCTTGAGGAGGTATTGCTACCCGCAGTCAAGAGGCTGGCTGCTTGAAGACCCTATGTCTTGAAACAGGACTCTGCACAATTCCACACAAGCAAGAGAACCCAGTCATGGCTGTCAGACGATGTCTATGACCGCATTACCCATTACATCTGGCCACCTAACACAGATTGCAACCAGCTTGATTATTATGAGTCGGGTGGTAGTTAAGTGAGAGAGCAACGAAACTCCTTGTAACACCAAAGATGAACTGACGTCAAGGGTTATCGAAGCATTCACCAAGGAGAGCGTTCAGTAGAGTTGCAGGAGATTCCGAAATTGTCCGGAGGCCTTGGTTGAAGCTAATGACGATTTTATTGAATAAATTTACTCTTTCCCATTTTTGTGTAATTTTGGTAAAAATATCTATTAAAATAAGATGTCACTTATTTTCATTTTTGCGTCATTTAGAGGACAATATATCCATCGTAGCCTCTATTTCCCTGAGCATGATGGCATTGGATGATATTAAAATGTAAAGATAAGTCCTGAGCGATATTTAACTTTACCCTGGTGGAAACGAAAGTTGACGGATTTTTCGGATTGGACAGATTTGCTAAATTTAAATTCTAATTAATTTCAAAATATCTATTAGTATTATAATTTGTTCTACCTTAATTTACGTATTTCTAAATGAAGAATCATTTGAATTTCAATTTGACCATAGTGTTGCCACTTGCCAATTCGTAAAACGCCAATCAGTCCTCACTTTTAGTTGAATGGCATTAGTGTACAGAATCAGTACCTAGATGTATTACAGACACATTATGTTGAAACACCACTTTCCGTACGATAACCGAAGTTAAGAAACGTGAACCTGGTCAATATCTAGATGGGTGACTACTTGGGAATATCAGATATAATAAACATAGATTATGTCTAAAGGATAAAAACTCGGATTTGGAAATCAGAGAGTCAAATTCAAGTCGGGTTCTTTACATTAACTACTTGGGAATGGTATGAATCTACGTCTTCTCGAACTATAGTTTCATTAGTAGGACTGGTTTCAAGAAATCATTATTATCTGAAAAATATTCTTACAATCTAAAAAAAATTCTGGCTTTAAATAAAATGTTGATAAGCCGTAAAGAATAAATCAAACAATATTTTGAATAGAAAAGTATCTTCTCTTTACAAAAATACCACCGTCATTAGATTTAATTTAATGCTCTACCTGAATACAGTGTGGAAAATAAGTATTTCATCCCCTGCTGAATTTTAGAGTTTGCCACCATACAAAAAGAGCTATAAGTTTTTTAATGGCAGATCTGTCTTGAAAAAGAGAGATAGAATATAAAAAATTCTAGAAAATCACATTATATTAATTTTTTGAAGATGTATTTTATATTGACCGTTAGCGTTTACTTGTGGTATGAGTTTCAATCTCCGCCCCTGTTAAGAATGCAGTCTGTCTATTCCAGGTTACACTGAGACGGCAGTAGGCCATATATATGTCGGAGTCAATTCGTGAAGGCTGAATTCCCTGTAATAGATAGTTAAAGGAATTTTATTTTGCAAAAGCCCATTATGTTTTACGGGACTAGCTCGTTGCACTAAAATGAACCAAGATTCTGGACATCGACATATATATATATATATATATATATATATATATATATATATATATATATATATATATATATATAATTTCCAATCCGGCTTCAGGCAATCGAATGTCTATCCATACTGATGAGCTGTGAAACAGCGAAACAGTCTGTCTGTGGATGACAGTGTACACACACACACATATATATATATATATGTGTGTGTCTGTGTGTTGGGGGGGGGTGAAAGAAATTATTACAATGGAACCTTAAAGTGATCTGTTTTTTCTTTAAATTGAATTAAAACTATCCCTCACCATCTATGTCACCTTATATAAGCTTATTTCAGCCCTTCAAAGTGTAAATTTTAATTCATTTTTCACCCTTGAAAATGAAGTCTGAAGATCCAGAGAAAAATAAAATCTCTGATGAAATGCTTTGTTTGTTTTCTTTAAATTATATATATATATATATATATATATATATATATATATATATAAAGTGGATGCTGAGGTCAACAACCAAAGGCCACAGTCTGACTCATGCTTGAACTTAAATGGTGTGAAGATTGCTTTTAAGCATGAAACAGACAGTCGCCTCACTTTTATATTCACCTCCGTTCCATACCTGATATTGAGCACCTGAAACCATAAATATGGCATAATCTTAAAGCTATATAAGACAAACTGGAAAGGACATAAACAACGCATTTCTCCGAGAGCGTCTGCTTTATCTGGATTCTTCAGCTTAGAATCAAAGAAAAGCTAAAATGTATGTAAGGAAAAATGTGTTGGGATATCTGATGATAAGTTGAGACCATATATTAAATTGCCTTATCACAGACATACACTCACTGGGTTTTGTTCATTTGATATCTGTTTGATTTTAAATCAGTCCACTGAAACTAGAGAGTATTTTTATGTATATACTTCTATATATTCTATATATATGTTCGAATCCTGCCGATTTAAAAATATTTAAAAGAATATGCTATTTTTCCAATAAATTTCCTCTTGCGCGCAGGTTGGTATACAAAGTAATGACTGTCGAAAATTAAATGGAACTTCTGCTCAAATACGGGGATTCAACTAAAAATAACTTCTGAAGAAATAAAAGTATGTCGCATTAATAAATAATATCCAGTAATTCTTTATAAATAACTTTGTTTACATTTCCGATAAGAAGGTTTGAACGTTGTATTGGCGTTTTTCAAACTCACGACGATGACAGATTATTCGCTGCCTCCTAGAAATTGTCACTAATGCCAGCTCAGCAGAGTTGCGAGCAAAAACCTCGGATGGTGTTTAACAAACGCAAGCCCACCTGAGCAGGTACTTGCGACAGGATTTGCTCGTTGAATGAGAGTAGCCAACTATTGTTTAAGGCAATTAGGCAGCAATTAGTCAAAAGGCTGGAAACTTCCTTCATTCTCAGATAGTTAGTGTATCTCTAGCAACCAGGATTGTGGAAGATTATCCATAGTTTAGAAAATATGATAGTTAAATTTAATAGATATAGAATATATATATATATATATATATATATATATATATATATATATATATATATATATATATATCTATATATATACATACACATATACATATATATGTGTATGTGTGTATGTTATATTGAAAGTATATATATATATGTGTGTGTGTGTGTGCATGTGTGTGTATGTTATATTGAAAGGTATATATATATGTGTGTGTGTGTGTGTGTTTGTGTTATATTGAAAGGTATATATATGTGTGTGTATGTTATATTGAAAGATATATATATATGTGTGTGTGTGTGTTATATTGAAAGGTATATATGTGTGTGTGTATGTTATATTGATATATATATATATATATATATATATATATATATATATATATATATATATATATAATTTTATATGGGAAAATTTGCCTTCTGGCATTGTTATTCTTGTATAGACACGTCAAATAATTACAGTTTGCCGATGTGAAGTCGAATTATGACTTGTCTGTCTTTCGGCTTTTGAAACGAGATGTAAATGCTTGCAGCATAAAAGAGAAAAAATATTTCTGTTTTACTTTCTTTCTTTTTTTTTTGGCGTGGTGCTGGTGGTGGTGGGGGGAGTTCTGTGTCTTTCATTTTGTTATTTGTCTTGTACACATCAGCTTGTATTCTTCCAATTCTTTTGTTATTTATCTGTTCGGATTTTCTTCTTCGTCTTCTTCATCTGGAAATCATCAACGGAAAGTGACGTCAATTTCATGCATCCGCCACCCTCTTCCCTTTCTATCGAGCAAAACTCAGTTTAGAAGACTATGTCACGCATCAAAATCGCCATGATTATATTTGTATCAGAAAATATCTTTATTTAACGAATGAAATGACTTATAAGTATTTTTTTATTTTTATAGTTGCTTTCTTCAAAGGCTGTAAATTTTACAAGACTTTTTCAACGACAAAGTAGTAAATAACCATGATTATTTCATACCTAAGGACAAATATATTGCCATTTACCAAAATTAAAGACCTAATTGTATTTCATATATTGGGTTGGTGCATAATTATCAGGCATTTTTGCAGGCGCGTTATTTAACAAAATTGCTGTTTTGTTTACTTTTTTAAAAAAATTATTTTATTTTCAAATTATAAAAATGCGTGTCGAAAATCATACGCTCCGAAATAATCATTTAAAAATGTTATTGTTGAATTGCTATGTTTCTTTTTTCATAATAAATATTGTTTAAAAAAAAAAACGCCTGATAATTATGCACCAACCCAATATTTTCTTTTATTAAAAGATATGCTTTGTGAAATTCTTTTGTGTTTCTTTTCCCAAAGACCTTGATGCTGACCTTCTTCTATAAACAAGTCAAATTTTCATTTGTTTTGCTATTCTTAGACATCTGTAGAGGACTGTGTAGGTTTGAGTTTTGTTGAATTACGGACACGGGCTGTTTTTTTACTGCTAGAAGGTCCAACTACAAAAGAAAATAGCGAACTCAAGTTGAGTCCAACCGAAGATGTAATAAAACAAACAAGACCGATATATATATATATATATATATATATATATATATATATATATATATATATATAAACAAATATATATATTAAACAACAAATTTACAAGTGACAAAGATATCAACATTTGTTTTTTCTGTGTGAACGTAAAGAGTTTGTATGTTGTTGAATGTTCGTACGTATGTGTATATGTGTTTCTTGGCGTTTTCCCACAAGTGGGAGAAAACGCGGATCTCTATGAAAGATTACATATTGCTGAAATGCAAAGTAGAAAGAGAACGAGGCAAGTCGCCCAGTATTTATAGTGTAGGGAGAGCGACCCCTAGTGAACAATTAGGGAATTAAGGAGGAGCTAACTCCGACACATCTACTAGATCTTGAATAGTTCATCTAGTAAATCTATTGGTGCTTCATACAATGTTTGACAGCATGATTTAGGATACGACATCTTGTGCTATTTCACCCGTAGTAAGTAATGGCTGGCTGCTTGTATCTGAATGTGCTTCAGCTAGGGTGGCTAGTCAATCCCTATTGCACACACCTGCTTGAGCACATTTATTTACACAGAAACTATGCTGAACCGACCTTAGAGTTCTAAGAGAGAGAGAGCGTATTATCTGGCGTGATCCACCGTCTGAACAAAGCCAGTACGCTCAAACCCCCGGTCACAATGACTTGCAACTTCGTGCTAGCTCAGCCATCAACGGATCTCAAATAATTCCGTCTGCCAAATTTCACTGGCAAGGCTTGGGTCATCCCGTGGGGTATGATTTTTATGTATTTTCCAAATCTGACGCACGCTGGGATCGCCCCTAAAGGCCGATAACATCAAGAATTAACTTTCCTAATAGATCAACCCTAGTGCGATTCGAGCCCGGGTCTCGCGGCCGCAAACCGAACGATCTAACCACTCGATCTCGTGCCCATTTTGACACGCAATCGTTGTCACAATGACGAGAATTTTATAGTTTAAAATCACAGATCTTGATGATTTCTCTCTTTAAAATATAAGGGCGAAAAACGCTAAAATTCAATCAGTACGGTGTCAGAAATAACTTGTAAATTTCAACACCTTCAAAACAAAAATGCTCTTCTTTAGTCATCTTAGATAATCATTTTCCTCTCCATCAGTCTGGCTGATGTAAATATTCACGAAAGTAACTCATTTCGTTTTGCCGGTCTCAAGTTTTCCGCGACTATATTAAATCAGTTGCTATTTTCTGCTGCCAGTGAAATATGGTTAACTCTCGTGTTAGACAATTTTCCGCTATGGAATTCATCTTGCACGTTTATAAGTTTACCATTCGTCCGTGCATCGAGTATTGCTGCCGTATCTCGTCTGGTGCTCCTGCTAGATATCTCGCAATACTTGGCAAAATTTAAAGAAGAATCAACAAAGTTATCGATCCTGACTTGTTATTTCGACTTCAGTCACTTTCCCACCGCCTTAATATGCCATTCCTGTGTCTTTTCTATAAATATTTTCATAGCAATTGTTCTCATGATTTTTGCTCGTTGGTACCTCGACCGCATGAATTTGAATTTTACTACTAGAGTGACAATGATGTTTCATTGTTTTACTGTTGAAATAGCTAGATGTAACCGTAAGCTAAATTCTAATAATTTCTTATCTCGCACTTCTTACCTGTGGAACTCTCTTCCGATTACCTGCTTCTCTGCCGTCGTCTTCTGTCTTCCTGAAACCTGTTCTTTATTGTTGTTTCAGCTCACTAAAGTTTCCTCATTTTCTTTCACTCTCAGTAACGCATACCGTCTTAGTGACTTTATCCCCTTGCATGTAGCGAAATGATTAAAATAAACACATTTCTACTACAATGACTACCCGTCGAAATAAAACGGAGAACAGAAACCTATGAAAACTGTTCATTCAATCTCTGATGCAACCTGGTTGGGGCCTGAGAAATTACTGATTGTCCTATAAGAAGCTAGAGGCGAAACGCAAAGCAATAGAGCATTGGAAAAAAACAATAACTTCAATGAACATTTCCCCGTTTTGGGCGATAACTGTCGTGTATTTTAGAATTTTCAGTTATGTTTTAATATTTGCATACTGTAAAGTAATTAAATATTTCTCTTCCTCCTTCAAACCAACCTTAGAACCTATTTTAAAAGATTCATAATTGTAATGTAGAGTTTGAATTTCCGATCAAATTTAAATATGCACAGACCGAGAGGCCTTCATCCAACAAATACACTTTTAAATTACAATAAGTATTTTACATATTAGTAAAGAATGCAGTTTCTAATGTTATCAAATGCATTGTATGCATGGCTGACAAAAGGTCGGATGAAACATTTTCGAAATATAATATACACGAGGAAAAGGAACAAGGCGAGAGAACGACTAGCATGCAAGGGGTTACAGAGAGAGAAAGGGAAATAGAGAGAGAGAGAGAGAGAGAGAGAGTATGTGTAAGAGTAAAAACGGACGTTTGAGGAAGGGATAAAGAAAAGGTCCGGGATCAAGATCAAGGCATCAGAAGATGTCGATTGGCATTACATTTGAATACTTGAAGATTATAGCTTTCAAAGAAAAAAGGAAAGGAACTCCACTGTCGGAAATTGCGAGATAAGAATCTATTGTAGTAGAAGAGGCGCTTATATTTAACTGTTTCGACAGTGAAAAGGTGCGACCGACATGCCAATCTAGTAGCACACTTAAATTCATGCTGTTGGGGCACCAGTGAAAGTAGCTCGTTAGAGCAGTTGCCACGAAAATATTTGTAAAAAAGACAGAGGAAAGCCACATCACGTCTGTGAGAGAGTGACTGTAGACGAGATGCTAGATCAGGACCTATCACATTGCATATTCGACTTTGGATTTTGCCAAGAACCTCGAGATGAACAGCGGAGGCACTAGATTTGAAGGATGGATTCAAACGAGAAAAACCTTCTGGTGCAACAGAGAGAACCAACTTTAAATGCAGCAGATGAAGCTATTTATTCAATGTATTTGTTCCACCTCAGGTCAGTGGAAAACGTGAGACCAAGAGACGCTCTCATGGAGTTGATCCTCAGGCACGCTCGCAAAAGGCAGGGAGGTTTCTCTATGGTGGGTAAATGAGAGCAGTTTCGTTTTGGAGGCATTAAAGTTTACAAGCCATTTCCTACTCTCAGTCAACCACAGATTAGAGGACCTTTTCGAGATCAGCGGTCATGTTAACTTCGTCAACAATGCCGGACTTACTATCGAGACAGGAGTAAATGGTAGTGTCATCTGCATAAATGCCTACTTGAGAACTGATGACATCAGGAAGATCGTCATGATGATCAGAAACAGTGTAGGACACAGGACCCTAAATGCAAATTAAACGTTTTGATCAAATGTTGGTCGTATTAAAGGAAGATGAGATTATAAAACTTGTACCTGTAATAAACCTTGACAGAGACGCAACATATAACAAATCCTGTCCTCTAAGCCCCATGACATTAATGCAGGCGTCTTTAAGAACTCTCTTCTTGGTTCAACCCTTTTTATCTGCCTTATATTACGAATCCACCTAAGAACCTTCCTAGATAATTAGTAACTATATATGCAAACTATACCACAGTTCATTGGTACACCTAAAATCTAGATGACCTGAGCCCGGTAGATGATATATACTCTTATTGCTCAATGGGCGAGAAAACTTCACCTATCATGAGTGATGTTTTTTCGCTTCAGGAGGCTCTTTGCCGTGAACATCGATTATGACTGAAGTTCAACCCTGGCCACTCAACTGGATATATACCGGGTGTAACTGCAACATTGTCCAAAACGTGTAACAACAAAATTGTGGAACCGTTAGATTAAAATTTGAAGCGCTATGTCTTATAACTGATTAAATATATCTTACTGGAATTCTACGAGGTCTTTATAACACTATTGAACTCTATTTTGAACAATAAAAATGTATTTATCTCTAAGGTGAAATGATGTTTCCCCCCTTGCTCTTGTGATCTCCTGGTCAAGTTTTCTTCTCTCCTCTCCCCTCTTTTTTAAACCTATTCACCGTTCTCTTGATGGTTCTTGAATGAACTTTGAAGATGGAAGCCAGAGTATGAATGTTGGCACCAATACTGAAGACTTGAATGAAATTTTTCCTCTCACCATTGCTCAGTTGGGAAGATATAGTGGGGCTGGCAGAAAACAATTTTAACTTGTTCTCTTTCTAGCTGAATAAGTTAAGGGATTTTCAGTAACTCTCACGAAAAATGATGTCAAAATAGCTAAACGTCTTATCTGAAAACCTGGAAAAAAAGAAACTCAATTAGATTAGTGTCTTTTTTTTTTGTTTTTTAGATATTAAAAATTTTGTTGGATGGACAATTACCGCATGCCGTTACATGGTTTGAACAATTTTGCTGTTACAGGATTTGAACAATTTTACTGTTACATGATTTGGACAATTTTGCTGTTACATGATTTGAACAATTTTACTGTTACAGGATTTGGACAATTTTGCTGTTACAGGATTTGGACAATTTTACTGTTACATGATTTGGACATTTTTGCTGTTACAGGATTTGGACAATTTTACTGTTACATGATTTGGACATTTTTGCTGTTACAGGATTTGGACAATTTTACTGTTACATGATTTGGACTATTTTGTTCTTACAGGATTTGGACAATTTTGCTCTTACATGATTTGGACATTTTTGCTGTTACACCCGGTATGATGCAACGCTAACGATACTGGAAAAAATAGTCACTTTCTTGCATCAATCCAGAAAGTGACTCCTTCAGCTGATCTACTTTTACAAGTCAGATACAACCAAAAATGGTCTATTGCTACTACATATGTTCTGGGGCTGCAAAATAGGTTTACGCAGCTTTGTGGGTGATGAATTATTTTCTACCCTACAACCCCTTTCCCATAGAGACGAATCGTTGCTAACCACTCGATTCTCTTTGGCTACATTCATAGCAGGTATCCAAGGCGAGCTCCATTCCTTCGTTCCACCAGTTCAGACCTTCACAGCTAAGACCTGCCATGACACCTACGCAGGATCGACACATTCGTATTCACTTCATATTCCACTGGAAAGGAGAAAGTAACCCCCAAATGTTACTTTGTCGAACAGACTCCCTAGATGATGCATCAACGATCAATACGATCTTAGCCTCTTCAAATCTAGCGCCAATCGTTATCTATCCTACATATCCTCACAATATACACTTCTTATTTCTTCCTCTACCAACAATCTCACTCTAACTTGAGTGGATCTTAGGCCTTATATTGAATCAATTTTAGTATATAAAAATTGGAATAAACGTTAGACTAAAGTTGAACTACATAACTGGCATTTTGGGCACTTCAACGTGGTGTAATGTTTAGTAAGCTAGTCTTGCTAGATGAATTAAGCGTGAGTTGCGGGTTTGATCCTAACGGGGGGGGGCTCTGTGCTTTTCGTTTTGGGTCTCAACTAAGCTACACTTACTAAAATCACCATAATTAGCATTTAGAGAGCAAATTAATAAAAAGATAATTAGAAATAAAATATTTCTTCAAATGTCTTCCATATTTTCGAATTATTGTTGGGAAATAAATCCTTATTGAATGACGAGCTCAACATCAACTTTCTTCTTTCAAGATGTTGCACTCAACAAATCAAGGCTTAATAAATGTCGTTTTCCTTGCTATAATTGTGTTCTTTGTTCGACCCTTATCGCCTGCAGAAATCGTAGACTTTTCCCTGAACTTTAGACGCAGACAAATAACTCCATCCTGATTTTGTCTTGGTCGGGGTCGTCATTAAGAAGTAAATACTCGCGTGGCCGTTAGCAGTTACATTTTCGATCGTTTAACTAATCAGGATCTATACAAAAATAAACACCATTACATTGACAAACAAATACCAGTCGAGAAAACATTAAACGCTTCTCGTTTTCAAGATTTCAAGAATTCTGCTAACATATTGAGCTATTTTACTTCAATGCCGCAGTGTGGCACCATTTACCAAGGCAGAAAAAGAAAAGAAAGGAAAGAAAGGAAAAGAGAGGCGAAGACCCAAAGCGTAACAAGATAAGCAGAACACCACGGCTAAGAGACAATGGATAAAGGATATTTTGATAAATAACAAATGGCGAAGAGTGTCATTACAATGAAAAAAAATTCTGAGTGGATAAAGGAATCGGGTGTGTTCTGACGACGGGCTGTGTTATTGGGATACATAAACAAACCGCTAATGCGGGAAGGCATCTGATTAGCAAACCACAGACCGACTAGCCAAAGAAAAATCCAAATGAAAATGTTATTTTGATAAATGACGAAAAACAGGTGGACCACAGGGCTTTGGATAGATATGAAAAATTAATTGTATCAAAAGCCGCACACGAAGTGGCCACTGACCGATTTCTTTCGACAGAATATCTTTAGCCTGCGATAATAAAACTATGTTATCAGAAATGTGTACCGAAAAAAAATGAATGGGAACCTAGAAAATGTTTCTTTTTCGAGGCGACGGTCTGGCCGTGTTAAAAAAGACCACCCATTCTGATAATTAGCGAAAAGATGACTGACGAAGCCCAGGTGAGAACAAGAGTTATGACCACCATCGATCGTATTGTTCTGTTTGCGGCTAGAGAAAATGATAACTGCGAGAAAAAAAAGAAAGAAAAGGAAAAAAAAAGATATTTTTTTTTTTTGTTAAGCAAGATATTTTTTTCCTGAAACAAAGCCGCGGGATCGTACACGTCCGACTAGACATCATTGGTCGAGTGGTGATCACGTGACGCACGGAGGAGGCTGTCACCGCCCATTTAGAGGATGGGTATGAGAGGTTGCTACGAAGAAGTGGGGAGGGCAGTTCACGCCCCTCTGAAGTATGGTGAGAAGGCTCCCAAAAATGGAAAAAAAGTGGAAAATTCCTAACCAGAAATAAAAGAGGTGGGTATGTATTTAGAATTATCGAGGACCCCCGGCGCCGACAAACCCACCCGGTTTTGGTCGGCGTCCATATAAGCGAAGTCGCAGCGAGCAGAAATCAGTTCGAGTTAGAGTTTCAGTTCCAGTTCCAGCAGAGAGCTCGAAGTTCGCAGTGGAAGTTGGTTCCACCTCGCAGATAGCTGACTTGAAAGATTCACGCAAATTCCGGACTCCTCTTCAATCCAAGAACAATTAATTTGAAGAGCGACTTAGATCCAGACCACCAAGATAAGTTTTTTCGACTTTCGCCCGAAGACACACCGAAAAACCCAGAGCAACAACTTGAAGCGTTAAAACTCGCCTAGCGGAAAACAACGTGTCACAATCCATAGAACGGGTCGGGAAATAGACGCAGTCCTATGTATCCAACAACTAGACATAAAGTTTGTTATCCTTTTTTTCTGATACCTTGAATTTTTAAGTTATCATTTTATTTTATTTTATGCATATTTGTGCGGTGTCACCCCCGTTTGAACCCGATTTGCATTACGGCCCCAACTACTGATTGATCTCGTCTGCCTAAGATCAATTCACAACGTGGGTAGGCAGACTGGAGATCAATGCAGTTACTTTGGTAACCAGGCGTTGGAAGCGAGTTGGGAACGACGAGGCTGATATCGAATCTAACCAGATTCCCATCCGAATCACCAAAAGGTTAGAACGTCACATTTGGGTGCCGCGACCGATACCAAGCCAGTTGGTCGTCACAGGACGAGACAACACGACTGACGCGACAGGCGGACGTCACGTTTGGAGCGGCGACCCCCGTTTGGAGCAGCGAGGAGCGAGCGAAGGCTGTGTTTAGGGACGCCGCAGCTGACGCCGCGAACAAGGACGTCACAGCTGGCGCTGCGACAAAGGACGTCACAGCAGCTACCGTATTTATATTCAAAATGTCAAACGACACCATAATATGGCAATACTGTCGAGCAAAGAAACATCCAGCTAAAAAGAGAAAACGTGTGGATTTGATCCCGTAAGTAATGTCATAAGGAATTTCCACTTTAGTGAACCAACTGTAATAATAAAATTATCACCGTAACTATTAATCATATATGGCAGTTAAGAACAGATATGGGGCTACACTAACAACAGTGGCAGCGTACACAAGGGATTAAACGATGTGGCAGCGTACACAGGAAATGAAAGGAAGTGACAGCTTACACAGGAGATTAAAGGAAGTGGCAACGTAGACAGTGGAGTAAAGAAAGTGGCAGCGTACACAGTGGATTAAAGAATGTTGTTCTCCTTGACAACGTAAGACCATATATAGTAAGAATAACACTAGAAAAATTTTTAATTCGGATGGTTTGTTCTACAACACAACACAAAGCGCACTATTCACCTGAACTTGCGCCAACCAATAATTAACTTTTCTATCGATGCAAAACGCACTGATAGAGAAACCATTATCTAATGAAAACCAGATTCTAAAATTCGTAGAAAGCTTCTCGCCAAACCTTCCAATTTCAATCAAAATCGAAGATGCGCCTAATAAGTAACCAAATTTCATTAAAAATGATGTTGAATATATGTAATGGAGTTATACTTTTTTAACAACAAAAGCGTTAGGTAAAAACGGCAATTATTTAGTACTCACTCTAATAGAATAAACTTTGTAAAAGATAATCTGGAATTGATGAAAGGTTGAAGAATTCAAAGTCTGATCTAAAGTAAAATAAACTTAAATTTACTCAAAACTAAAATATATTTTAGATTAATGGAATCTTCGGAAATATTTTTTAAGTAAAGGATACTAATTTAAGATATCTTATATAAATTAAATGAATAGACAGAATTTAAATTGTGGCATATTAATTTGATCAGCATTATGGTAGACATGATTGCCTGGAAGTTAAGAATACAGACACACACAAGCACACATACACACATGCACAAAAACAGAAACACACACACACACAACACACACACAAAACACGCACACAAAATACACACACAAATGTATATATATATATATATATATATATATATATATATATATATTTCTAAAGAATTATTGGTTTTATTTTTAATTTATTTTAACTCGACATTCTTATTACTTCAAACTTTTTATATGGGATACTCGTATTTGAAAAAGATGCCACATCTTTTATTTTATAAATTGCTAGAAATCTAGAAAGATGTGCTCTCGGCCAAGAATCGAACTTACGTCTCTATTTGTAGGAAAAAACTCAAAATCGAAATAATTTTTATAAGGACAAATAGTGCCTTGCTGAACTTTAACTCATTCTGTGGTAGAGTGACAAAGCAAGCCCCTGATCAAAGGTCTGTTTCTCCTACAGAGAGGGATGCAGGTTCAATCCCTGTAAGAATATTTCATAATGTGATCCCTTAATTCTTTTGTGGAAGATCTTATTTTTTCATATTGCTTTTGTATAATGCAACCCCCAGCTTCTGAGCAATACTAGCAGGCCCACCGTAATCAAATGACTACTGGTCATCATTCTGGACATAGTTTATGGTAAATAAATGTTTTTATTCTTTTTTGTACAACTCTACCCCAAAAGGGTGAGAAAAGCCATTAATCGTAAAATATCTGATATAAAGATTTAGACATGCTTTCATTCTCTTTCATCCTTGATTGCGGTATCTCCATTACTCTGGGAATCATTTTTAACATCTTCAAAAATTACCTGTGTATAGCGTGGCCCTTTTTATACTCGAGTATATACATTAATAAAATATATAATTGTATATATATATAAAGATTCGGTGAAAACAGGATACATTGAAAGTTTTTGTTATTAAAAAGAAAGATCAAACAATGTTTATCTATCTATCTATTTCTGTCTCTCTCTCTCTATATATATATATAGCCTTTTTTTAGAATTTTCCTATTTTTGGTTATTCCTTTTGTTTTTCTAGGGCCATAAACTTGCACAGATAAACTGAGCATTTTTTTTCGATGAAAAATACTTTGATTAGGAAATTCGCCGAAAAATCAAATTATTGGATTTTAATGAAACTTTCAGGACTTACTCAGAAATTAATGACAGCATTTTTTGATGTTTTCTTTAAAAAATCTTAGTAATATTTTTTTACATCTAATCATTTAATTTTTTAACATTTCGGGAAAATATTTCTTGCATTGATTAATGTTTCTATTCGATATATGAAGAAGCTCTCGGAAAATTGCAATCATTAAATATTTTTAGTTAAACAGGATTCCCAGTTATAATTAAAGAAAATCTGCTTTAAAAATTTAATTAAAAAATCATGAAATAAAAAATCCAATATAGCATTATTTAATTAGGAAACACTTTAATTGCTTTTATGGATATTATGGACACTATTGTCTTGAAAAATATTTTTTGATGCATAATGAATTTTTGCAAAAATTGTTTTAAATTTTAATTTGAATAATGTACTAATTTGTAACGTCCAACTGATACTGTTATAAAAATGAATTTGTATTTCCTAATCATAAATGTAAAAGCTCACTACTATTCACCGCCCCCCAGCATTTAAAAATAATTTTGATATTTATGCGTGAATAAACGTGTCAATTTTTGTAAATACGGACATTAGTAGAAAAAAGTACTTATAGTACTTGTATTGTATTCACTATAAATGTAAATTTATTGGTAATTTCCTAACAAGAGTCTTTTTAAGTAAGGCAAAAGTAGCTAACATGAAAAAAATATTAGATGTTTAAAATTGAAATTATTATATATATATATATATATATATATATATATATATATATATATATATATATATATATATATATAAAGGCGTTTGCGTTGTATTCAACATGTGCTTTTTTCTTGTTATTTCCCCTGCCTTAAATTTCCCAAATATAAGAATGTCAATATATCAGAGAATCACACACACCATCTTTAAAAATATGCATTTTTATGCCATATTTTAAGCTAAAAGTAATATTCGTTTCAACACAAATCTGCCAGTAAGGATGACTTTTTGTATTTTAATAGTAGATAATAATTCCAATCAGTTCAAATACAGCAAAGTATTTTGCCTAAATCTGGAATATTAAATGAAAGCGGAGTCCTTAGAAATTTTTTGGTGATAATTTATTTAATGTATACGTATATATAGAAATAATTAGGAGGATTTGAAATAAACATAATTAAGTAATTCATCGAGTCTAGAAGAAACCTCAACAGAATGCAGAAAGCACTGCACGGCCGTTTCGTCTAAGGCATTTGTCCACAATTCCGACTAAATAAATGCCAGTCTGATCGGGAGAATAAAATGCATTGTGTGTTCTCTAATCTCAATATTCTCGACAATAAACTTAAGATCAGAACCATACACAATATCAAGTGATAGAAATTTGTGGGGATTTAAATAATCATTTATTGTAATTCATTGAGTCTAGAAAAATCCTCAACAGAATGCACTGAACTGCTATTTCGTCCTGTTTGGGACTCATCAGCGGTGCGCATTCACTAACGAGAATCGAAACCGGACCGTTACGATACAACTCAATCGTTATAGCACTGGATCAACTTTTTATCACTTGTATAACCTTACTTGATCCAGTTTCTAATGCCCTGGAGGGAGCAGCTTGTGGAAAAGAAGATGTGGTTCTTGGAGCACAAGTCGTTGGGCTTAGTGAATAGCGGCGCCATATCGAGTTTAATCAGTTTCTTCTTTGTCACCGAGGACCGTTGTATCGTAACGGCCCGATTTCGGATCTTGGTAGTGGATGCGCACTGCTGATGTGTCCCAAATAGGAAGAAACGGCCTTCCAGTGCTTTCTGGATTCTTCTAGACTCGATAAATTACTATAAACAAATACGTATATATATATATATATATATATATATATATATATACACACACACACACACACACACACACACACACACACACACACACACACACATATATATATATATATATATATATATATATATATATATATATATATGAAACAAAGAAGTATATATATTCTGCTTTCTAGTGATCGATTCTGATACTGAAATTTGGTTTATTATCCCTTTCCTATCTGGTAAAACCGAAACCTGAAGAGGTCGTCGAAACGTGACCTTCTACTTTGACCTTTTTTTTTTTAATCATTTCACCCCCAAGCAAGCGGATGAGATTTCCACATCAGCTTTGCTTGGGCGCCGTTTACTTTGGCAGATCTGGCGATTTTATTATTGAGACAGGAGTAAATGGCAGTATCATCTGCATAAATACATCGCTGGGAACTGGTGTCATCGGGGAGAGCATTGATGAAAATATCAGAGACACCAGATCCCTGGTAGGACACTCGCATTTGGAAGCAAGCCGTTCAAAACTACCTTCACTGAATGATTCCATAGGAACTATTAGATTAAATGAAACATTCGTCCCTGTGACACCGTAGCCTTGGAGGTCGGAGTGAAAGCCAGCATTCCAAGCACTGTCGAACGTCACGAGATATCTAGAATTACAGATTCTTTTATAGAGCTTTATATACAAATTGAATGATGGGCGTTAATATATCAACGATAAACCAAATGTAACGGAAGCCATATTGCATGTCCGAGAGGAGTTCATGAGAAGTAATATACTTAAATACTACATCAGTGATTATAGCCTTGAATACAAAAAGCGGTAAGAGACTAATAGGGCGATACTTTGAAACGGTCCGAGAGTCCTTCGGAATTCTTTAAAATAGAAACTAAAGAGAAGGAGCTGTCTATATTTCTGAGATGAGGTATTATGTACACTATTTACATTATTAGGACTATTGTCCTCATCTTTGTCGCCATATTTATTACAACGTTTCCGCCGTTGTACGCCCCGGCCTTATTCAGGTGGTTGTAATGTCGAACTGAACCCTTTATTTCGCTCACAGGGGTAGACTGTTCTAGTTCCACGTGCCATGTTTAATGGATGCCAGTTGCCAGTTATCTCCTGTTAATTCCCCTTTCCATTTATCCACTGCCTTAACCGAGTATTGAACTCACACTCTTTGGGTCCTGTCACTGGATCTAACCAACGCGCCTTTATGTGCCCCCAAGAACACATGGCACAGTGGATAAAGTCGTTGGTTAACAGGATGTCTGAAGAATGTTCGAAAAGAAACGGTTCCACACTTCGGACGTTGGTACAAATAGCACGAATGGAGAAAGAAAATGTTGAGTTGTTTCGGGGTCTTTTGTCGAGCTGGTTTGGTTTTATTTCGTTGGTTGCCTATCGTCATGGTGTGTTATTCAGGCTAAGAAAAGGCTGAGAATAGTTGCAGCTATCGGTCGTCTAAGGTAACATGTGCGGGCTGGGAATTAGCACAGATTGCAGCATAGTGTTGCCTCTGGGTTGCCCACTGGAAATGCTTGCAGGGACAGCCTTCCATGTGCGACATGGCACTGCAAGAACCCCGATATCATGCGACTGTTGATCAGACCAGTCTCTCGAGTCGCTATGCAAGTCGGATAGCAACAACCAGAAAACTGCCAACCTTTAGCTTCAACTCAATTCACCGAAAATACATGACAGCATCATAATTAAGACGCCAGAAGAAAGAAACCGGGAACCCCTTCCGAAACAGGAAACAAAGGATGACCCTCTACTCCTGTTCAAGAGAAGAGGATGAAGTATGGACTGGGCGATAGGAAGGCATATCTCCTATTAAAAAAAAGAAAAAGTTACTAAGTTTTAACATTTCTTTACTGTAATGGCTTGCCATGACAATGCTAAAACACTCTTCGCTTAAAGGTGGTTTCTCTGAGGAAACAATATATACAGCTTCGATTACTCTCTGGGAGGTATATTCTCTTTAGTAGTTCTGTCGATATCGTAACCAATCGATATTTATTTCACTATTTAAAAAAAAACAAACAGGAATATTTACTCAAACGTACGTACCTGCTAAATCTGATATTTCTATTAATAAGACATATTGTCGGTTTAAACACAGACAAAAAATAAAAATGTAATGCGTATGTGTTAATCATTCAGGCTTCATCGAAGCTAGCCGTAAAAAAAGAGTAAGGCTAACTCAGTTGAAAGGGAAGACTGCTCCGAATGAGAAACATCTGCCTGTACCTGGAAAAGTGAATCCAGGTAAAAAAAAAAAAAAAATCACAGTAAAAATGTCACAGGAAAAAAGATACTGGAGAAGATTAGCACACGGCGGGCAAAAACTCAGCGAACAAAATCAGTTTCTTATTCTACAAAATCTTAGACTCATAAATAAATTGAAAATCCAAAGAAATTTAATTAAAATTTTAATATCAAATTAAAACTTTCTTAACATAAGGCAAACGTTTATACGATGCTAGAACTCCATAATTATGAACTATATATAATATGTGACCGTAGTTTTGTTAGAAAACATTTTAATAGTTAAATCATCTTCCTGTATGATATATATGGTTTGTTTACCGTTTGGCGCAAACTTTAAAAAAAACAGCGTTCTTAAGGCAGTCTTCACATTAAGTCGGGCTTGATGGGATTCTAGGAACACACGACTTCTATAATATATCGAATATGTTACCATAGCATTGTTAGAAAACGTTTTTTAGAGGTTGTATCGATTTACTATATGTTGCAGTCGCGACAAGTGTGTAGGAAGTGAATGGAACAAGAGATGTGCAACGTAACAAGTTTATTCACCAACTGACTTACAACAGATAAAATATACAGGAAGCATAAAATTAACCCCTTTTTAGAGAGTTCATTGAAAAGGGAGATAACTGCATCTATACTAACACTATAGATTTCTGTTGCAAACAGACGGGCCCATAAACTCGTGAAGTACGCGATAAAAATAGGTGATTTTCTTACAGGCCACGATAAATTAATTGTGAAATTTTTTCCTGTGACTTTTTTCCTAACTAAAATTGAGATTTTTCTTTTCGTGACCTTTTTTTCTTGTGATTTTATTGTCGGCCACGGGTAAATAATATGTTTTTTCGTACCGGCCTCACTTCAGAGCCGGCAATAGACATGCGAAAATCTCCTTAAATTTCGTTCGCCGAGTTTAACGAAAATAATAATACAAATAATAACCATTAGAATATCATAAACACTTTCTCAATATATTTTGAGTTTTAGAAGTCCAAGTCATATCATCATTTTCTCAAAATATTCCGAAGTTACCTTTCTCTGCCTCCGTTGTAATCTGATTCTTTTTTAATCACTTTGAAGGTTCCTTTCATAAGGATGTCATTAATACCTTCTTTTGTGACGTGTCGTATGAACCTCTTTGACCTTTTAGTGGCGTTTCCTTCCTTACAAATCCAAGGGTTTCACCACTGCGCTGGATATCCGTCAGTGAAGAAAATGAATAATTTCGACGATCAGTCAATCAATCAATACCAGAAAATAAGTAAATGAGGGGCTGGCTTTATTCCAAAATGACTGGGAGGTTTATGACAACGAATAGCAATTAATCTAGTCGATCAAAATAGAAACTGATTATTGTAATTGATTACGTCGTCTATAGAAATGGACATTTTGAAATGTGTACGTCGTTTTTACTTAAATAGCTCCTCTGACGAACCTCGTCAAAAAATTTGTTTAAACAACGAGAAAAAATCTCCATAAGAATCCTGCTCCCTCTGTCCTTCGCTCTCTCTCGCTGTATATATATATATATATATATATATATATATATATATATATATATATATATATATATATATACACATTTACATATATATTTACATATACATATATATGCACATCTATATACATTAAGAATTGGACAAAGTCCGACAATTTATTAAAGACATTTTTATGTTTAACATTCTTTTTATAGATACAAGTATTTAAGTAAATGCTCTGTTTATAATAAACAGTATTAAATAACATTTACCGGCCTGAATGTCCGAGAAATTTTCATAGAAAATATTCGTCCTTTGACAGGATTCGAACCTGCATCCTATACAGAACCGTCATTTACGCTGACGTGCCTTAACCGACTCGGCCACAAAGAAGCGTTCGGTAGGTAAGGTTTATAAGTTTATAAGCAGTAAATTCGATCTTGCCTACTGAACGCTCTTTTGTGGCTGAGTCCGTTAAGACACGTCAGCGTAAATGACGGTTCCGTATAGGATGCAGGTTCGAATCCTGTCAAAGGACGAATATTTTCTATGAAAATTTCTCGGACATTCAGGCCGGTAAATGTTATTTAATACTGTTTATTATAAAATGAACATTTACTTAAATACTTGTATCTATAAAAAGAATGTTAAACATACACATCTATATATATATACATATTTACACACATATATATATATATAAATTGGAAAATATTTGATGTTTTTAATTTCGCGCATGGACATTGTTTGTTTTTGTCGACTTTGCAGTATAGTAGGGTGAGTCTCTGAGAAAAAAAAAGAAAAAGAAAAGAAAAAACACCGTGGCGTAATTCACTCCACCAGACGTTTGGAAACGGCACATTGTACTGCTTGGCATTCGTGCCGGAATCTCCAATACGAACCTTTCAGTGAGTTTGGGTGTCAATCTGAGAAAAGTGTAGAGGATTCGCAAATAGTTGGCTCAGTTTAATGGTGATTACAAAATTACGGCAGCTCGGTAAACTTACTCTGATCGTTCTGATAAGAAAAAAACTCCCGAATATGTTGATGAGGGCCTCAGACTCAACATGGAGGCCTACATGAAGTGCCTGGGTCAAGCCGGTGATTGCTGGAAAACCCTATATCTAGCAAGAGGATTCTGCTCCATGCCACACTATTTCTTCGACCACATAACTCCTTGCATCTGGCCGCCTAACTCCTCAGATTGCAACTCCCTTGATTATTATGGGTGGGACACGCAGTTGAACGAGAGACAATCAGAACTCTTTGTAACACCAAAAGATAAACGTCCAGAAGAGTTGCAAAAGATTCTGAAGTCGTCTGGATGCCGTCGTTGAAGCCAATCTTCGTTTTATTGAGAAAATATATTTCATGTAATTTTTGTGTAGTTTTGGGAAAATATATGTATTAAAATAAGGTGTATATTATTTTTATTTCTGCATAATTTAGTGTGTGTTTCTGTGTGCGCGCGTGTGTGTACGTGTGGTATGATGCGTGCCTACGTGTATATTTGACGAGGAGAAAATTGAATTCGTGACATACATTCCATTCTTATCAAGTTCTTACTATTAAAACATCTATTTTGCATAATTCAAATCATTTTATAAACTTCGTTTGAATGAAGGGGTGTGTGTGTGTCTGCATGTATGTGTAAATATATGCGTATGCATGTGATTATTTATAGATGCTTATATGCGTGTGCGTTATAACAATTTTGTGTGTCTGTGTATGTGATTATGTGCAGATAAGATATGTTTGGATGCGAATAGGAATATGTATAAGGGTGTATCATAAAAGAGACGAAATCCGTAACTCGTTCAGTTGAAGAGCAAAAAAAAAAAAAAAAAGCGAGCGCCACCAGCCATTAGATTTATTAAATTTCTTCAAATGACTACTTCTTTTTTTTTCTCTGCAAAAAAAAAAATAGTAGTTAAAGGTCAATGATACATAAATTTCAGGAGAAATATAAATTGGAAAAAAAAACTGAATTTTTGAAAATGTCTACTGTATGATCAACCACACTCAACGAGAAAAAAGACACACGCACAAATATATATATATATATATATATATATATATATATATATATATATATATATATATATATATATATATATATATATATGATATTTAGCACTTTCACCCATAATTATACTATACCTTAAAAACTTATTTTTATCATATATATATATATATATATATATATATATAGTAATGATATAATATGGTAATCCGTATGGAATTTCCAGGGGGATATAGATCCAGGGAGAGCTCTATGTCAAAAGACAGAGTAAAATTATTATTGTTAAATAAAGAATATGAAACACTTAAAATCCCATAGGTAATAATTTTTATTTCATTAGAGCTCTAAAAAGTTCTCAATTTCAACACTTACAAGCTGAATCACTGCTATTTATATACGCTCTATCTTTGATATTGAGCACCTTTACTCATAAATAAAATATATCCTAAAAATATATATATATATATATATATATATATATATATATACATACAAGTATGTTATAATTTTTTTTTTATAAAAAAAATAAATATATATATATATATATATATATATATATATATATATATATATATATATATATATATATATATAGGAGGATGTATGACAGTATTGAAGAAACAAAGTTAATGATGTTCAGATAAAGTGAAAACTTTCTTTTTTATCAAAGACGCGTTTCCCCGGAGAAAGCTTATAGTCTCTTTGACATCATCATCATTAGACGCTAACGACTGAGAATGTGTTTAATAACCCGACCACTGAATGACGTTTCGCATTTTACTTGTTTGACATCAGAAATAATCTCATTTAGTGCAAATGTTAGGCTTCTTACATTCACGGAAAATATTTCTTTGCAATATTACATAATGCCTAAGGCTTGCTGCTTATTGCTCACAATGTTTTTCCATGATATAAAGTAAGGTCGACATCGGTACTGAAAACTGCTTAGTAGCAAGACGAAAATGAAATCCTGAATTGCAGGCGTTCACAATTCATTGCTTTAATTTCACAGACCCTTTCGCCATGTTGTTACTACTTATACTCCTATTCTTATGAACAATGTCCATGTTCATGAAAATAAACTTAATTTAAATATTTACAACTCGCAGATCCAGCTTTCTCAGCATAACGTGATATAAATGTTATATATTTTACTAATTTTATAAATAATTAAAATAATTTCCTGGCGTACAGATAATTTTTGACATCCAATATTTTAACGTCGTGTTTATAAGTCTATAGTATTTATTTAAAATATCGGAAAGGGATTATGAATATTTATTTATTCGTCACTTGAGACCAGATTCCATCTTTTATATAATAGAAAAGATCTGCTCCAATATTTAGAAAGTGAATTACATTATTTTAAATAAAATTGATTGTAGCACACTGAAATATTTACCACTCATTGTACACGAAACAGGTAGTCAATAAAAAATTTTTCATTTAGTTCCATGCTAAATGCAATCATCAGGCCTGATGATTGCGTTTAGCATGAAACAATCTTTCGCCTCTAATGCTGACTTCAATGTTCTTATATATATATATATATATATATATATATATATATATATATATATATATATATATATATGTTCTAAAGAAGTGTTAGATGTTAATTTATTAACTCGACAGATTTTATTACTTAAATGATTTTTTTAGTAGAATGAATGTTAATTTATTACCAATATATTTATTTATTTTCATTTACCGGCCTGAATATTTGAGAAATCTTATTAAAGGAAATATGCGCACTCCGGTAGGATTCGAACTTCACTTCGAAGGCACTATTTAACTTTGATTACCTGACGACGCACTCTGTGGCCAAGTCAGCCTAAAGCACGTCGGATCTAACGGCATATCTCCTGACAAGGCGGACACAGATTCGAATTTTCTCTAGAAGCGGAAATGTTTCTCTAATAAGATTTCTCAAATATTTAGGCCTGTAGACGAAGATAAATAAATATACTGCTTACTAAATATACGGGCCGTTAACTGAAATAATGGTAGCCACTAAAAATAACGTTTAAATAAATGTTAATATTATAATAACGACAAAAATATTTGAACTATTACTCCTCGAAAATCTAATACTCATCTATTAATAAAGAAGCTGAAAATTAATATCATTTTGTAATAATCATTGACTTTTGACTGATTAATCATATAACGGGATTCTTAAGTGTTCTTGTAAAATCCTGTGAAAACTGTGATGCTAAGAAGGTTATTTTTTGTGGCTGCGTATATCGGGACTGAAGCCAAACGTACATAATCCACGTCCCTCAGAGGCCTGAGGTGTGGCACATTTCTTCCACTAGAGGATAATAAACTGATCCAGATAAAGATTTTTTTTTCATTTTCGTTTCCTCAGTGAGTGTATACACAGCTGGCAACATAAGCGGATTAATCAGGACTGATCTGTGAAATCTCAAGGCGTATGGATCAGAGTTTTCCCTGTTTAGCAACCGAATCGTCTTTCGTTTTCTCCTCTGACAATGACATCTTCGGTTGAAAAAGAATCCAAATTATCTATTATCTTCACACACGCACAGTTACATATATGTGTATGAAAGAAAAATACAGAAAAAACAAAATTCTGAATATGCATTATTAATGTTAAAATAAAGTCGACGTCGGACGTTTCGGTCTATTTAAGACCATCTTCATGGACATTTTCATTTAAACATAATTAACATTATAACTTATAACAATTTAACACAAAAGACGATGGACATAAGAACCCAACTAATTCAAACAGACAACTGAAATTTTATACAGATCAGCGTTCTGTTTAAATATGATCACGTAGTCGTCTCGTGGGCGATGTTGTTAAGACGTATTCGAAGATGATTTCCAAAAATTAAAATATCAAAAAGTCGATTGAAAAATTTTTATAAAATTGTTTCACTACGTATTCCAACATCAACGGAAGAGATTTCTCGCGACCGTCTTCAGGTAAAAGTGGAGATTTCCACATATTATTAAAAATAATAATTAATTTTTCCTCATGTTCAATGTTAAATATTCTCGATATGAGACATTTTCTGTTTGTGTGTTGGTAATCTGAATTTCTTTCTTGAAATTTCTTTCTTTCAATATATATATATATATATATATATAAATATATATATGAGTAATTCCTATTATTACAATATAAAATATTAAATATTAAAACTGATTCACGCATAAAACTCAATGATTTTATTAAACAAAGCAACATATTTTATACAATAGGAATTAAGATTGCATTAGATTAATGATCATTTTCACCTTGTAAATTAGCAACCGAATCGTCTTTCGCTTTGTCCTCTAGCAATGATATATATATATATATATATATATATATATATATATATATATATATATATATATGTATGTATGTATGTATGTATTATGAATTGAAGTCCGACAATTATTTTAATATTCTTTTTCTGTTTATATGTCATTTTCATAGATACAATTATCTAAGTAAATGCTCTGTATTATAAACAGTATTAATTGTATTTTCCGGTGTGATTGTCCGAGAAATTTCGTAGAAAATATGTGTCCTCCAACAGGAATGGAACCGGTGTCCAACACGGAACCAGCATTTAATCCATTACATAATATATGTTGTCATTTGTTTACGTTAAGTTACGCTTCGTGCAGATATGATCGTTCGAGAAAAGATGGCAGGAAATTTGTTGTTTAAAAACAGTAATTTGACTATTCTAACCAGACGATTCGGCTGTAGCTAAATTGTATAGCACGTCAGACTAAAGTACAGTCCCGTGAAGGATAGAGGCTCGATTCCTGTTGGAGGACACATTTTCTACGGAATTTCTCAGACATTCAGGCCAGTGAAGTTAATTGATACTGTTTATTACTAACAGAGCATTTACTTAAATAGTATATATATATATATATATATATATATATATATATATATATATATATATTACCCATGAGCTATCAGCGCACGGTTGAGAGGAATGCTAATTTTACGTATTTATTCTTCGAATAAACAAGCCAATGACCAACAGGGCCCAATTCATAGAAGAGCTTTCCAGTATTAGCAATAGTAGTCATTGTTTACAAATTTGCGGTTTCTCCCAAGAGTGCTCGACCGGAATTAAATTTTCCCGGGGCGTATATATTGTCATCTACAGACAGAATGTTATACTCTATCATCAGTGTGGTTAGACATCCGATTGCCTCAAGCCGGGATCGAAACCCGACTGTTTTGACATCTGTCGGATATATATAGTATAGCCTTAGTAATCAACACTGCATAGCGTAATCATTGCCGTGTACATACTGTCATCTATAAAAATCAACCAATGTACACACGGTCTATATTTATTGCCCACACACACAATATATATATATATATATATATATATATATATATATATATATATATATATATATATATATATGTGTGTGTGTGTGTGTGTGTTTGTTTATGTGTGTACGTGAGACATATCTATAAAAAATTCTAGACGCGATCAAAAATAGATTCCCAAAAAGCACTCTGATATTCCCTCATTTGTTCTGATGTGGGGTTAGGGTTGCAGCAAGACATTTTTAGTATCCGATGTCCAGGCAACGTTACCTTTGCCAGCGGAAAAATTGGTATGACAACGTCAGTTAATATTCTGGTCTTCCTTGTTGCATTTCCTGGGGAAAAGGATGAAGCCAACGCTTTTCACTATCAGGGTAGAATGGGCCATCTAGCCTAGGATGAAAGTAAAACGTATCTGAACTAAAACCGTAGAGAAACGAATTGGAAATCATGTGACTATTTTCTGAACGAATCCTTAAGCGCAAAAGACATGAGGAAAATGTATTTAAAAATATTGGGTAAATATATATTTAAAGTCTGTTGAGAATAGATGATGACCCAACTTAGGAGAGCTAGGTGATTTGTGCAGGTTGGTATATTAGTGTCTGGTGATAGAAAGCAGGCCGAAGAGGATGCCAGATAATACCAGATAGTTATTAACTGCCTTTGGGTCCTTTCACCCATCCGAACTTTCTAGGCTGGTTTGAATTCTCGTAGACGTGTTGTCATTGAAGGCATTAGAACCCAGTCTGCTCTATTATTTCCCCATAGCTGGAGTGGGAGACGAGACGCATATATATATATATATATATATATATATATATATATATATATATATATATTTGTGTATCTGCATGTATGTGTTTGTGCGTGTGCCTCAGAATTAACTTAAATTTGTGAAAAGTATTCTTTAGTAAATGCGCAAAGGTAATGAAAGATGAAAAATATTCATTTGAAATAAAGAAAAGCGTGTTGGATTGCTATGTAATGTCTGTCAGCCTTTATGGCAATAAAGGCTGAACAATTTCGTCAAATGACAACAAAAAACTCGAGACCAATAATACATGTGATTACTATAACGAAGTTTGACAATATCCTAGACAGAATTTCTAAGAATAAGAACTAGAAAACTGCTCATGATAATCGGAAAAAAATAGCTGAAAATTGTGGATACATAATGAAAAAGGAAGACTTGGAGAAATGAACACTCACAGGGCACAACGAAGGCATAGAAGAAGTAGAGAGCTTCGAGTAAATTACTTGACAAGTTTCAGCAAATGGATACAGGAATAAAGTAGAAAGTATTTATGAGAACAACCGGAACAGATGTAACCCTAACAACGTATGCTACGAAGATGGCACTGTGCTGATGATAGATTCATAAAGGGAAACTTTAAGAATTATTAGAAAAGGTAATTGAGGAATGCGAGAAGAAAAGATTGATTGATTGAAGAGAAATGCACGATAGTAAGCAAAAGGATCGGCCAAAGACGTGACTTATATTCACATTGGAACGTCTAAATTGGCAGTGGAGAAATTTAATAATCTCGGCAATAGAAAAAATGGCGCATAGAAATAGCGTAAGATACTTTTCAGAAATCGAGCGAGCTATTAAATGTCGGATAAGAAAATATTAGAAATCAAAACGAGAGCGAAACGAATATGTGATTGTTTATCTTCTGATATAACAAAGAAAGCATGACAATTTCATCAAAGGAAAAAAAAAACCCTCAGATGGCGAATACGTACTTACAGCGTCGAGAATATAATGAACAAAACATACGAAAATGTACTAAGGAGAATATGAACTTCTTTTTCTTCTATGTACTGTGTCCGTTGACGGTTGTGGCTCTCCACAATTTCTTATATTTTGTAGCTTTTATATAATTTAAACTTTTATTATTATCTCCTAAACCCGGTTCTACCATCCACTTACACAAATTCCCAAGGATTTATTCACTGTTTTTCTCTGCTTCTGTTACCTTCAATATGTCCTTGTGAGTATTAAATTTTCCATGTCATTTTCTTTATTATGTGTTCAAGAAATTTCAGCTGTCTCTTTTTGATATAATGTATAAAGGTCCTTTTTGTTTTTTATTTTCTTAGTCGTTGCTATATAGTATTCTCAACATCCTTCTGTAGAATCAAATTTCTGTTGTTCCAAGCTCTTTACTTGTCTGTGATGATATTGTTCAGTATTCACTGCCATATAGGGGGATTGAAGTACTCTTTCCTTCTAACGATTTTTTTTCTGCTTCTTAATAATTTGATTATCTTTTCTTTTAACATCCGAATGTATCTTTGGATTTTAGTGTTGCCCTTTCCGCCTTGTGTTAAAACATTTCCCATATTATTACTTAATGTACTTGTTTAATTTGGTATCTCCAATATGTATACTGGGCCGTTCATTTTGCTGACAACAATACATTCTGTTTTCTAGCAATTGATGTTTAGTCCTTTCTTCTCTCTTTCCTTCACTGCCTTCAGTAGTAATTCTTGTATTTGAACATATATTGAGGAAGAAAGGTATTCAATATTTAACACCCAATGAACACAAAGCAGGAAACGTAGTAGAAAACAGCGAATCAGTTAATCGATTAACCTTGCAAATGCATAGATGAACAACTCGAACAATAGGAAAAAAACAAGTCATAAAGGAGCAACAAAGACAGGAAGTTGAAGAGAGCCATCATCATCCACGTTTGTTAAGCGCCTCAAGAAGAATAAGGATAGCATGCTTATTTATCGGTTACTTATGGGAGAATGTTGGGATAGTTTTCACTTATATGTCTGTAGTTTGCTGTGAAATTAATTCACTAAAAGGCAAATATGATGAAACGTTAATATAGAAAAATGGTTTCCTTTCGATAATTTCTTAACAATATGAACCAGTCTTTGAGATTATTATATCACCATTTAAATATACAGACAAAAAATGAGCACCCGACCAAACTTTTTCGGAAAGATTAAGATGGATGGAAGAAAACTATCAATGCTATATATCTATAGATACATATAACATCATATAATGTCACTAATTAACAACTCTCAACAAAATTGAGAAACCCAACACCCTGAGATCTCGGAACAAATTGTATTTGACACAGTTTCATCCCCGTTCAATCGATTGTTTCAAACATATAACGGTCAATGAATTTTGAAATGGACCAATATTTTTACGATCCATAAGTCACTGACAGATTCCTTGAAAAATCTGCATTATTATTATTATTATTATTATTATTATTATTATTGTTAGGGTTGGCGGGTTCAGTATCAACCGAATGAAATTGGATGTAGAGGTTTCTTTGGGCAGTCACTTTGCAAGATGCTGTCAAATTTAAGGCGTCACGGACTCAGAAAAAAAAAACAATGTCTATTCACACACTATCAATAAAAGCAGACGAATCCTGTTGGTGGTTATGGCTTAAAAGCTGGCAGATGAAAAGGAGAATGGAAATTGATCTTAATATTTAGGGTTCAGACTGGAATTTTCATTTTCTTGAAAGTGGGTCTTCGGTATAACCTAAAGCCTCTTTAACAATGAAGGCATATATTAGGAAAAAGAATTAGGGTGTTCCATGATTAGGAAAGAGAATTAGTGTGTACCCTTATTAGGAAAGAGAATTAGGGTGTACCTGATTAGGGAAGAGAATTAGGGTGTACCCTGATTAGGAAAGATAATTAGGGTGCACCGAAACATTGTTACCTACAGCTGATTTTTGGTTGAGATCTACGCCATGTTTGTCTTCTCACCATGGTTACAGTTTTTACGTTTGTCTATTGGACGATAAAGGGATTCTTATGTTGTAATAGTTTAGGAGCGTTCCATTGTTAGATGAACAGAGGGCTGGCACACAAATTGATATCTGATCAATATCGATTGGGTCAACGTGAAGAAGGGATATGATGTCAAACTCGAAACCTCTAATGATCTCAGATGCATTTCACGAAACCATATTTATGATCTCTTTCTAAGAAAATACAATGACCGGGATGTTGTCATAAGAACAAAGATTAAGATACTAAACTGAAAAATTCCAGAAATTCTCAAACGTATAGATTTAATAATATATATATATATATATATATATAAATGGATGTTCGTATATCGGCCCGCATGTGTGTGCCTTTTATTCGCGGGACGAAAAGAGCTATAGAAAGACAGAGAGAATGAGAGTGAACGAGAAAGAAAGAATATGTGTCTAAGGATTTATGGCGAATTTTCATAATGCAACGAAAGAAAAAAATAAACAAATAGTTAATGGTTATTGGATAGCAGAACGCTGGATGACGGTTACCATATTATCAGCCCTTGGGCTAGAATATGGAGAATAACCTGCTTTTTTTTCCAGGTAAAATTGCTATTATGAATGGTTTTCAAACTGAAAGAAATTGACAAAGACTAAAATTGGCGCTTTGGTCGATCGAAGATTTTAAATTAAATTTTGTTTGCTACGGTCGCCAGGCCGCAAAGCAGAATTTTCCTAACTTACCTGTTTCAGAATCAGATGTGACAAAAAGATTTTCGTTACTGAAAAATAACGACGGACATTTTTGCTTAAGCCGAAGAAAATCCTTGGGGATATTAGAATTTAATGCTTTCCCCACATTAAAAAGAAAAGTGTTTCTAGAATTAATTTGTCTTTTTCGTATTTCTGATATTAGTTTTTGTATAGAGTTGGGGTTTCTCACTTTTGAGCAGGAAACAAAAGAATAAAAACCAAATTTAAAAATAAGAAAAACTCTATCTTAGAATAATTTTATTTTTTTATTGGTACTTTAGTAACTTCAGTTTTATATTGAGCAAGTCTAATTGGAAGAAAATGGGAAGATTATGTTGCACCAATCATCTACTTGCGGTAGTACGTTTTCTGTTGTGAAAATCAACAATGAAAATGCTGAATTATTGGCTGAGATTTCAGTTACTAATAAATAGGCTTAAAATAAATGTTTTGAAAATAATCCGTTTTTGATGCCGCCATTGCTTCAAGTATTGCTACAAGGTTTGTCATAATTACACTTGTACACATACAGACATAATCTAAAACTTTTATTCGCTTTAAAATTATCCTTCAAATCTACAAATCAACCATTCACCCTTGCATGGAGTTTTGCTGCCATATATGGTCTGGTGCCCATTCTCAAGGTTCTTGATAAGACGGATATGCAAAGTAAGTGGCTTGGGGTGAAACACTTAAAAAAATAAATAAAAATTATGTAGAATGTACTGCGAATAACCGTATGTGGTAAAAGGGATGTTTTTTCTGTTGAAATAGGATCCATGGTTGAATAGATTATTTGAGGCCGAATGTCATCTAATAACCACTTTACTTTTGTGGCTTTGTCATATGACAATTTAGCACATAGTGAACATGTTCAAAAAACGAAAGCAAACAATCATTTCCATCACCATGGTTATCTTAGTCGCGTTGATGTGTGACGCCATATTCCCTTTGGATAACGGCCCTATCGTCTGGGGTTTCAGAAAACGGCCAATGCACGTCTGCATAGGGGTAAGACCCCCTCTACCCCGCACATATGAGGTGTCCTGGGTAAAGACAATAAACTACATCCGCGTCTTCGGTAAGACGATAAAATAGGACCAACAGCAAGGCCTCTGATCCGGAAGTTTTGAGGAGATTAGAACCTCTTAATTGCTGGTGTTTTCCGGTCCACCCTGACCAGAAGTTATAGCACCTGTTAGAATCCGAACTATGGGCAAATAATTAACACCGAAACTCGGGCTCAAAACACTACGAAAGTGTAAACTGAACCGTTTGGATAACATTAGACGGTATTCAGATATTGCGTCTATGGAGTACATTTTATTCCAGTCCTTACCGAATTGTCTTAATAAAAAAGTTACCAATTCCCTGTAAGAATGCAAAGGGTATCGATATAAATTGTTTGCAGGTGAAATTAGGAAGCTACCTGAAAAATAGCAGAAGACAGTAAAATAAAACGGTATAGTGATTTTCCAAGCGGCACAAGGTCGAAAGTAGGGGACAGTAGAGGATCGAACTCACTACTCTTGCTAACCATTACACCGCCTCGAGGTGCCCAAACAAAATGTTGTAGTGATTTTCCAAGCGTACCTTAGATGTGACACAAGGCCGAACGTATGGGGCACCCAGTGAAGATCGAATTCCCTACTCAGTCGTAATTGCTCTAGCGAGACAAGGTTACTGACCATTACACCACCTCGATGTGTCCAAACAAAATGTTATAACACATTGTTCAGTAGTCGTTTAATAAACAAACGAACTTTTAATTTTAATTATATAAAAATAAGATTATATTATCTGTCACTATCTCTGAGATGAGTTATCATTACATTATTTACATTATTCGGACTGTTGTCCTCATCTTCATTGCCATATTCACAACGTTTCGGCCGTTGTACGCTCCGGCCTTCTTGAGGTGATTGGAATTTCGAACCGAACCATTTATTTCATCCACTGGGGTAGATTGTTCTAGTTCCACGTACCATGCCTCTTGCGGATGTCTCAGTTATTTCTCTTTAACTCAACTCTCCATGTTTTTTGGTTCACCACTGCTGTTGCCTGGTATTGAACTGGTTCACCACTGCTGTTGCCTGGTATTGAACTCACAACACTTTGGGTCTAGTCACTGGATCTAACCAACGTCTTTATCCACTGGGCCATGTGTCCTTGAGAACGTTGTGAATATGGCAATGAAGATGAGGATCACAGTCTCAATAATGTAAATAATGTGAGATTTTATTGCTGATTACCTTGCTTATGTGCAATGATGAACAAGTTCGACTTGTACATCACGAGAGTAATTGCAATCTTCAGTGGTTTTCGAGTGCATTAGTTGAAGTCAGTAATATTTTAATTCTACAAAGTCTATGACTTTTTTTTATTGAGAAACCCACTATTTTGGTCTTTTACCAGACATAGTTATGCTTAATAAGTTTCTACAATAAGATTGTTCATTGGATCATGTAAGGACTTTTAGGCAATTCAAAATCAGGATTTAATTATTGTTTTCGGTCAGATTAGCCAAACCACCACTAATGTACACCATATTTTGTTTTAATTCAGATTAATTATTATAATTAACCTCTCTACTTAAAAAAAAATACATTTATTATCTAATATGGAGGTTTTGGCGAATGCAAGATTATTATTTTCAGTGTTAATCATCGGGATAGCTTACCACACTTTGACTATGTCGGCACTTTTTATCAATTTTGACCTCAGAACTCTACGATAGCTTTCATCTATAAATACAGTCAGTTGACACTAAAAGGAATCCATGGATTGGTTATAAAAATAGGAAAAATGTATTTGTTTGATCCAAATGTGGAAGGTTGTTCTTTTATCATTTTTCCACTCCGAATTAAAATGAAATATATTCTATTATCTGTAATGGCGGACACCTCTATTTTCTGGCTTCTATCAAGTCAAGAAAATTTGTTTTGTAATCATTGGAAACTCAAAGTAATTACAAAACCGGAAAAGATAATATTCTTCAGGCTTATTAGTATCCTTTATTTTGAGCCAATAACATTTACTACTGCGATTACTTATTTTATTTTCCACAATATTAGATAAAAAAAAAAGAAGAAAACTTCTAAAATCATCTGGGACTTTGAAAAAGAAAAAACATCAGAGGATCCAGAAATCAAAATTGCAAGAAGTAGAAACACCAGTTAGTAGATGCCACTATTCCAGAAGCCCAAAGATAGAAACAGAAGAGACGAAAAAGAAAAATATAACGGATAGGCGTGCCTGTTGTCCTCGAAGGATGTGGAACAATCTCAAAGCATTGAAAAGAATTTGAAAGAACTTAAATTAGAAAATGAATCGAAATCCCTAAGCATTGGTAAAATCAAAGTGGTCTTTAAAGAATTCTTCAGGCTTTCCCATTCTTGTTTTCCTCTTTGACTGTTGTCATACTTTCTTGTTAGTAATCTGCACTGTCTACAAGCGGTAGTTAATGCACACCTTTAAGAGTAATTATAGGTCTTTCTTAATACTTCTATACGTGGGTAGTCATATAGCAGGATTTTTCGTTATGTCAACAGGGCAAGAGAATGTGAAGGTCTTCTGTGGTGCACCTACCTTGCAAAAACTTTATTAATTCGCCGAAGTATAAAACTTTTGATAGACGAGTCTTACATTCGCAACCCGGGGTTTTCCAACATTGATATATCTGATGGTGAAACACTTCCATACATGTGACATTTGCGTTTTAGAAGGCTTTCTTAGTAATTAATTCATTCCTCTAAGTACCTACTGACCAGCGGCATCGCTAATGGAACCTTTCAAGTATACGTCGGTGTAGGCGAGCGGTAAACAAACCATTATTCGACAACATATACTAAAAGTAGTTATCAGGTTCAATTTTACTTTATTTCCGTTATTTACTGCAAATATATTGCTTACAAATTTATATCTATACCAGTGAAGTCATCAGGTTGATGAAAGCCAGTGGATTTATCTAAATTTTAGCTACGTATCACCATTTATCTAAATAGTCAAACGACATCAGAAAACGGTGGCCAATTTTTTAAAAAATGGATTGGGTTATCATAGAAAGATCTGCGGTATTAAATTTCGGTCAGACTTTCTTCCCATTAATAATCCGTTTTACTGAGATTACAAGCGGCCCCCATAAATGGCAAATACAGACATTCAAAATTTAATTCCACTGGAATTTTGAAAGTAGCCTATTTATCAACCTCGCACTGGGATAAAACATATCAAACATATTCTACGACAGAATGGGTTTGTTTTGATTTCGTGGGTGGGAGTGATGTGAGGGTGTAATGGCTAACGGATTTAATGAGAAATCGGAGAATTGAGTTCTAATTACACTTGGTTTCGTTACATTCACTCACATGCAAATAACCTTGAGAAATATATACGGATCCATTTTCTCCCCTATTATAGGTTAAATAGTAGGATGTGTATAATTAAAAAATCTTTATTATTTTAAAAATTGTTAATGCAAACTCGACTCGCCAAAAAGGAAGAATTATTCTTACAATCCAAAATATGTTTAAAATAACCCACAAAGGGTTGATAAACCGTAAAAACGAATCAATGCCTGCGTGGATTAAAATACAACGGTTTACTGCTGGTTATTTACAGTGAGGTCATATTGTCAAATTCTGTCACAAGTGCTGAACACACAAGAGAAATGTCACTGGTGATTCAATGTCGCTAATTATCACTTAATGCCAAGCATCCGAGTAATGTCTTCATATCAAATCGCAAGTATAGTGGGTTCGATACTTACTGAGGGATTGATAACATGAAGTGTTTGGCAACTAGAACCAAATCTTCAACTCAATTGCCACCTAAAAACTATGAGAAATTTAAGTATAAAACAGTCGAACCCCATGTCTGACAAGGCATTTCATGTATTTCTCAAAATCACTGCACCTGGAAAATAAAGAAATTTCTAAATTTCTTTTATAAAGATTAAATTTCATACTTTGGGTTATTCTCTGATTTCTCGATAAAACTTCGTCAATAAATATAGTCTTTTGGGTGAGCATTTTAAGTTGACTTTTTTCAGTTTTTTTTTCCTTCTCTAAATATTCGTATCTATCAACAAAGCAATCAGTTCGACTGATTGACTCTTTTCCAAGATAAGCAAAGTAAAACGAATCTCATTCGTCACTGAATGAGGCAACAGGTGCCTTTCTCTGGGCAAGATTTGATTGCTTCGTTGTCCTGCCAATCGGGATCCTATTTTACCGCTAATTTCTCTAACCTGTCGCTAAGACAAAAATTCTTTCCTGTTTCAAATGAAGGAAAATTCAACATTTTACACCAAGCTTATCATGTCAACAACTTCTTTTTAAAAAAATCTCAAATGGATCCAAATAAGTTAAATGAGATTTTCTCATTTTTTTTATCCTGAGGGCTCAAGAGTCGTAGCCCTAAGAGAGATAAGACGAACCGTAAATATCTACTTTTGGTGCTTGAAGTAAATCTGTGTAGTTTAATCTTTACAGGCGTTTTGTCCAGCGGTATTGTTATGTTTTATTTTGGGGTTTTGTTTTTGGTATTTTTAATCATTTCACCCCAAGCAAGGCAATAAAGCCACTAAGGCGCAAGGGTTTAGTGGGAGAGATTGAAAAAAAGACAAATTATTATGGAGAGTTAACGATAACCGAACAGAAATCAAGAAGACAGAAGATGACGATTGACATTTCATTTACATTTTTGAAAACTAATTTTTAATAGAAAGATGGGGTCCGGAAAAGAGTTCCACAAGCAAGAAGTGTGAGAGAAGAATCTGTTAACATAGAACTTCCGGTTTCATCTAGCCATTGCCATTATGAGATGATGAGCGGTTGCCACCAATTGACCGAAGCTTCGCTATAGACACACACACATATACACTCACATCAATTACACTCTACGAGAGAATAAACTTTTATCCAAGTGCAAGATTTAAAGACAGGCTTCTTTTGAAAGCCTAGCGTTATTAAATTTGAAATGTCTATATTGGCTAAATTTGGGAAAACTTTTTAAGAAAGTTAGGCAAACTCAGATGACTCCTACGAAGAAAGTCTGCTTAAAATTTAATAACGCAAAATATCTAACCCGTGACTTGCAATTGAAACGGGCAACTGGATAAACAGAGTTGTGTGCATAAAATCGTCTTTCAAATATACAAATGCAAGTCGGTGCTTGTTGTAATCTGAAATGTCGATCGTATAAGAAAAGCTTTTAGTCTTCTATCAGCATGGCTGATACTAACCTCCGGGAAAATAACTCATTGCGGCTTCTCTCGTACAAATCAGAAAGGTTAAATCGGATCTATTGCTAGATCACCTGCTAGGAAAGTTGGTTCACTGTTTCCTGCTAGACAATCTTTCTCGACAGAATCTATCTTGTCCGTTTATAAGTTATAGTGAAGAAAACGGCGACTTACTTCGTCAAACCAAGCGACAGCGTGACGCGTGTATCCTACGACGGAAATAAAAACTACTTCCCCAAAAAATGGGCACGTATTCTGCATGACATACTGAAGAGGAATTTTTTTTTTTATATAAGCCTTTCACCCTAGCAAGGCGGGAAGCCATTAGCACGCAAGGGGTTACAGAAGATTTGGAACGAGATCAGATAGGAGTGATAGAGGAAAGGATGAGGAGAAGGATAGTGAATAGATCAAGGCAACTAGAGATGTCGATTGACATTACATTTGAATATTTGGAGATTATAGCTCTCAGGGAAACTGGAATAGGGGAGGGAGTTCCACAGGCAAGAGGTGTGAGACATAAAGCTATTGGAGTAGAAGAGACGTCTACATTTAGTAGTTTCGACAGTGAAAGGGTGAGAGCGGGATGCCAGCCTCGTAGGGCGCTTGAATTCATGAAGTCTGGGAACCAGCGAATGCAGCTCCTCGGAGCAATTGCCATGAAAGTATTTGTAAAAAAGACAGAGAGAGGCGACGGCGCGTCTGTGCGAAAGTGACTGTAGATGAGATGCCAGAGCAGGGCCAATTATATTGCATATCCGCCTCTGGAGCCTATCAAGAACCCCGAGGAAAACAGAAGGGGCTCCAGACCATATATGACAGTAATACTCCATGCAAGGGCGATTTGTTGATTTGTAGATCTGAAGGATCGATTCCGGGGAGAAAAATTTCCTGACGCGGCACAGGGAGCCAACTTTCCTTGCGGTGGACGAAGCAATTGACTCAATGTATTTGTTCCATCTCAGGTCAGCAGACAAGGTGAGACCGAGCAGCTGCAGAGAGGTGCTCTCGAGAAGTTGATCGTCAGACATTCTAATGGAGGGCAGCGAAGGGTCTCTGTGGTGATTAATAGAGAGAGATTAAAAAACAAGTCCGTCGCAGGAGTCTCTATAAAAGTATTTTGATATTCAAAAATTTGGCGTCCTCTCCCAGTTGTTGACGAATGAAAAAAATACTCGGCTGATAAAAGCAGTTGGTGCTCTCGAATCGAGAGGGAAAAATTGATGTATTTTGTCTACCGCATTCGTCAGAGAGTGAGTTATTTTTCTGACTGGTTACATGCACTGGGATTTGTGAGACAGTATCTGAGAATTGAGTTTTCGGCATTTCTTTCTGCCCCCGATATTCGAGTCTGAACTTACAGTGATTTATTCTCTGCGTTGTGGAATTAATCTGCTTTCAGAACGCTTACATAAGTCAACCATTCGCATATACATTGAATATTGTTGCTACATCTATTTCTTTAATCATTTCTCTCCAAGCAAAGCAATAAAGCCACTAAGACGCAAGTGGTTACTGAGTGTGAACGAATATGAGAAAAAATATATTAAGGAGAGAGAGAGAGAGAGCAATAAAAGAACAGGAATTAGGAAGTTAGAATATAACGATTGACATTGATGATCAAATTTGCCTGGAAAGAGAGAAGCTGGACGAGTGTTCCACAAAGAATAAACGCGAGAGAAGAAATTGTTAACATAGAAGTTACGGTTATATCTAGTCATTTCAACTTGAAAGTCTGATGTGGTACTTCTGCTATGTATAGGGTGACTCCAAAAAACGGGAACTTTTTAACAATCCAATAAGACAAGAGTGATGGAAGAAAAATATTTTATTCATAGTAATTGAAACCTTAAAACATGCCATTTAAGAAACAATGATGGAATTTTCATTTTTTTAAAATTACGTCTTGTAGATGGCGTCCTCCTGTACGAATGCATTCTTGAAATCTGCTGTTGAGATTCCTCGTTGACTGCTGCAACATCTCATCTGGGATACTGTGAATTTCATCTTGAATTCTAAATGGCGAAATGTTTACTTGCTCAAGGTCACTGTCTCGCAGTGTTGCCACTTACTCATGACTGGCAATACGCACTTCAAAAATTCCCGGTTTTGGGGGACACCCTGTATTTAGATATTTTTGATAGAAAAATCTGCAACATTATCAGTCCTGACCTGAAATCTTAGCTTTAGTCATTTTAACAACGGCGCAACGTAACTTAGCTGTGATTTTTTATTAAAATTTTATGGCAATTTTTTTGATTAGTTTTACTCTTTGGTACCTTTGGATTTAAGCGTAGTACTAGATTGGCAGTTAGGTCACATCATTTTACTGTTTAATTGATAAGTGGAAGCGTAAGTGTTATGCTAATGTTTTCTTTTCTAACACTTCTCGCTTGTGAAAGTCTCTCCCGACCCTGTGCTTTCCTGTCAACTACGATTTTCAAAAATATAAATGTAACGTCAATCATCATCTTCTGTCTCCTTGAATCATGTTCTTTTATTGTCCTCTCTCTCCTCGGTGTCTTTTCTTTCATTCTCAATAAACCATTGCGTCTTATTGGCATTATTACTTTGCATGGGTTGAAATGATAAAAAATCAAAGGTATTAAATAGAAGCGCTATGTTTTGAACCTAGCACCAGTATTGTTTCAGAAGAATATCTATATTAACAGGACTTAAAAATGAATAAAACACAACTTCGATCTAATACACTATTCATGGTAGTTACAGAAAAACACTACAAGAACTCACAGAAAAACATTAAACTGAAAAGAAATGACTAACCATTAGCAGATAGAATGTGCGGTCGTTAGCAAAAGAGGTACAGCTCAAGTTGCGAGCTACAAAGGGGGACGTCAAAATCAAGAAAATACAGACATTTCTCCGAATAGTTATAACAGACGATGGAAAATGTGACAGCGCAATCCGAAGTCGTTTTAGAATAGCAAAAGATACATTCCTAAAATTAAACAAAGTATCAATAAACAAAAAAAATCTCGTTAGAAGAAAATTTGTGAACTGCTGTGTAATATCAATCCTTCTATAGTGAACATTAAACATTTTTATAATAGATAAAGAGAAGACATGAGGCAAAGAGAAATGTGACTGTACAGAAGGATGCTGAGAATATCATGAACAAAACATGTCACTAACGAGTTTTTTTAAGGATAACTTGAACCAAAAGAACACTTAATCCTAGAATCAGAAAAGGCATTTGAAATTTCTTACGTAATGAGGAAAGAGGGCTTGGAGAATTTGTAATTCACAAAAAATAAGTTAAGAAGGAAACAACAAGAAACCTAATGAGATTGAATGTCAGGCTTTAATCGCCCATATCCCGAGAAGAACAAGAACAAGAACAACAAGAACAAGAAAAAAAACTACTTGGGTGGTAAGGTATTTATGAGAGAGTTGTTTGCCCAAATTCTTTTTCGCTATCTTTCTTCTACATCAGCCATCGGGGTATACCAATGTCAAGTCATTTTAGAAAAGATATCTGGTGACATAACAAAACACTTATCATGGTTTTGTTGATGTGAAATTACGTTTTAAACATCGGGACATTATAAAATTTAAATGTCCTTAAATATTTTCCTAGAGAAAAAAATGAAACTAATCAAATATTGAGTCACCAATGTTATCGTCTCGGTACAAATTGCCTCGAATGTAAAGATGCAAATAATAATAATAATAATAATAATAATAATAACAACTAGTTAAGATATCGTAGTTTTCCTTTTTTACTGTCTGGTCAATTTTAATTCTTCAGTTAATGATTGAATAAACTGATGGCGAGTTCTATGACAATAACAGAATCAAAATCCCTCTATCACATCGTTAAATATTTGAAATTAACAACTTTATGAAAATATCAATCAGCATTCATATGTATATATTTATATACGAATGTTGGTCGTTATTTTAAGAAGTGGGTACAAATGAAAAGATTTGATATTGTCAACTTTTTCTGTTTCACTGAAACAGCCGTTAAACACTTCTATCTTCCCTTCTTACTTTCTTTCTTTCTTTCTATCTTTCTTTCTTTCTTTCTTTCTATCTTTTTTTCTTTCTTTCTTTTTTTGATTCATTTTCTCACTGATACCAAGTAGCATATTTTTTTTGCTTTTCCCCGTCTTACGAACATTTCTCTTAATAATAATTAAAAAAATAATTCATCAGACAATGTTATTTAATTCATGGTAACTGGATTTTGGGCAATTGCCTTACTCGATTTCTGTCGTTCAATGCTGTGCGTGTGAAGCCACTGTGCATTTCTCGGTTTACTGGCCAAAATCAAAGTATAGTATCTGTTATTATAAGCTCAATACGATTCTCCCTCTCCACTTTTTTCTTTCTTTCTTTCCACATCATCAAAACAGAAGAGTCTCTTATTTATCAGGTATTGGCAGGACGTAACGGTCGTGCAGACTGACGAAAGGCCAAGCACAATAATACTAATTGTTATTAAAGACCACAAACAAAAAAAGTGCCTCCTTATTGATATGGCTGTCCCTGCTGACTGCAATGTATCTTTGAAGATATTCAAAAAGCTGTCAAATTACAAGGACCTTAAAATAGAAATCTCGAAAATGTGGCATATGGGAACATCAACAATCCCTGTTCTAGTTTGAACCCTCGGATTGGTTGGAAAAGATTGCAGTAGACTAATTGAAGGGATTCCTAGAAGCCCATGCCTTAAAGAAATACAAAAAAAGTATAGTCAACACCTTACTAAGGGCTTTATCTATGTAAAATATTTTTTTGTCAGTGGAAAATGTCATGATGCCATTTCTAACCTTAGGTCTCTGGCCAGGACCTGGAAAGAAATGCGTACACACCAGAAATCAAAGGAAATAATAAAATAATAATAATAATAATAATAATAATAATAATAATAATAATAATTGAGTTATCCGTTTTAAGCTTGAAGAATATGACTTGGGTGCCACGTGTTGATGCTTGTGTACATCATCAGTCGGTGCCCGAACTGAAGGTATTTCTAACTGGGCCCCACTTACATGATTGTGCGCTTCTTATCAAAACCTGCCATCATATCACATATATTGTGATGCTTGTGCCTTGTATGCCCAAATCAGCCTGGGTGCCATGAGGTGTGCTCACTGGGCGTCGTATATTTAAAGTGTCTCAGCGTCACTTTATTGCCTTGCCACTCTCGCATTCTCTCACTCCCTCACTCATTAATAATAATAACGGCATCCGCGAAAGTTAAAGACCCGCTTTAATCCGATGAACTACAAAAAGCATATATGATTGGGTAGGAAAGGTTAACCACTGGGAATTATGAAAACGGCAGGGATTAACGGACAGAGCAAAACTGCAATAAAAAGTAAGTCAAACTTTAGATAAAAATAAGTACGAGTCAAAGTGGATTTTTAAGAAAAATAAAATGATTCTCTTTCTATTGATTTTATCAGTGTAAACAAACAAATATGGCGCTGATGGTGGTAATATAATAGAATGATGAGTTTTATGTAAGATTTGATCTTTTGCAAGAACTCCAATGTCTTCGTTTTCTTCGCAGTTAAGGAAAATGAATGTTTACCAGGCGTCGTCCCAGAGGCAAAATCTGCATACGTTTGAATCTCATCGACTGCTTATCTCTTAATTCCGATTCGTGCTGTCACCTCTCGATCGTAGATTGATAATCTGAAGAAGATTGCAAAAATGCCATTAAAAATTATGAAGAAATATACGTTATTTACGAAATAATAATTATGGATGATGTTATTTCGCTTCTTTTTTATCATTTCAACCCATGCAAGGCAGTAAAGCCACTAAGATATAAGTACAGAGTGTGAAAGAATAAGAAAAAAGAGAAACATTATTAAGAAGCAAGAACAATAAAATAGGAATAAAAAAAACTGTAGATGACGATTGACATGATATTTACCCATTTGAAGACCGAAGTTGGCTGGAAATCACGCGATTGGAAGAGAATTCCACGAGAGAGAAGTACGAGAAAAGAGACTGTTAGTATAGAACTTACGGTTGGATCTAAGCAATTAAAGTGTAAAGAGGCCTTGTTATCAATCTATTACTGCGCTTAAATTCATAAAGTATCAGTACATAATGAAAATATTCACCTAGTTTTCTTTGTGCCATATCTCCGTACGTCAGAAGCGATCATGGCTCTCCACAAATTCCAATCTTTTGTGGCTCTTATTAGTTTAGTTTCATTAGGTCAGTTATTCCCTTCTTTCCTCTGTCCTTCTTGCCTTCAATATGCCCTGTGAGTGTTAAATTTTCCAAACCTTCTTCTCTTGTCTAGGTTCCTTAGAAATTTGTCTTTTTCTGATTTTTTTTGTCCTTTTTTTGTTTATATTTTCCGCAAGTGGGAGCCAGAAAAGTATTTTATAAGTATCTTGAATTGCAAACTTACTTTCATAACCCTAATTTTAGACGACGTTGTTGAAATAATAATAAAAACTAAAGAAAACAAATTAAGGCAACGGAATCATTTGATCGCTAAACCGTTTCTTTTCTTGCAATCTCAAAGAGTTTTTTTTTTATTCCACTAAAATGAGATTTATGGTTGCAAAAAAAAAAAAGATTATCGTATATTTCCACGCCAGACTCTTTCTTTTACTAAACCCAAAGAGGATGCCATACTTAATTACATCGAATCTCGAGGGATTTCCTTTCGATGATTATTTTAACCAAGATTCTTTCTGTCATTAAGTCTATTGTCTGCTGTCTTAGCCACCTTCTCAAAACTGCCACCATTCGTTACTTTCATTTTTCTGCAATTCGGTCTTCGATGTTCTCCATGCAGGGTTTTAGTAACTCCATACATTTTACAAAAACTGTTCCTAATTTATTCAGATACATGAATTTGACGTGCTAGAAAAATCCAATTCCACAAAACATGTGTGTATTCGTGCACCGAGATACTTTTCTCTGCACGTTCAGAAAAAAGAAAACAATTTTAATTTTTGAGAAAGAGCTGAACCAATATATCACTGTTGAGGTGAAGATAAACATCTTGTGTGCATTTTTCTCAAATCTCATTTTTAAATTAACATTGCATTTTTGTCCAACCCTCTTGTTGCACTTCACACTTTCCATGACCAGTATCGGTTATCCAGAAAAAGTTGACATAAAACAACTGAATTCATTCAATATCTGAAATTCCCAACATAATGTTGATAGTAAACTTCTTCTTTTATGTGCCGTCTCCCTTCAGGGCGTAGGCGATCATGGCTCTCCACTTCCTCCTAAGTCTTTCACCTCTTAATATGTTTTGTCCTTTTGATACTTCTCCCAACCCTGTTCTTTCATCCTCTTGCTTAAGACCGCCAGGTATGACATGCGTTGCTTTCTCTTGTCTCTCTTTCCCTCCACCTGCCCTGTGAGTATCAGATTCTCCAGGCCCTCCTTTCTCATTACTTGTCCCAAATATTTCAGCTGCCTCTTCAGTATAAGCTTCCTCCTTGTTTGCATCCTCTCCAAAACCTCATCGTTGCTCACACGTTCGATCCATACTATCCTTAGCATCCTTCTGTAGAACCATACCTGCGTTGCCTCGAATCGGTTTTTCATCTTTGAGGAGACAGTCCAACATTTGCTGCCGTAAAGGAAAACAGCGAACAGCTTATCCAAATCTCTGATACAACAGCAAGAAAACATCCAGATTATAACATCTAAGATAACGCATTCAGCTACTCAATTATTCAATTAAATCCCACACCAATGGCATATAAAAATTCCATTACTCCCCATGGTTATTAGAGATTTTATGAAAAGAGCAACAGGTTCCATGGAGAGAGCTAGCAGATGATTTTTCCAAATGCTGTTAATTGGGAATAAATATTCCACGATACAAAGATATTACAGCCATATAATTTTGAAATAATATTTCTCGTCCAATGATAAAAGTTAAGCAATGTCGAACCTGGTCAGTACTTAGATGGGAATACCAGGTACCGTGAGCTTGGATGTAATGGATAACGAGTCTGAATAAGAAATCGGTGAGAGGAGTTCGAATTCCGAACCGGTTGGCTACATCCATTTATCCACAAATATTCCTAGAAGACGTATGGATCTACCAATTCTCTTCCCATCGATGGATTAAATAGTAGGATCTGTATCTGAAAATAATTATTTTTTTAAAAATTAATAATACGATATTCATTCGCAAAAAAAAGAGAGTAATGCTTACAATCCCAAAATAATTCTCAATTTGAAATAACATACAAAAACTTGATAAGTTGTAAAAAAAAAACAATCACTCCTAGATGCAATGATATTAATCGATGGCTCATTAAATATATCAATTAGTGATCCTTATGGCTATATCACGTCGAAACATCGGTTCACGCCCGATCATCCAATTTAAGCGACGTTGAACCTGATCAGTAATAAAATGGCTGACCATTGGAAAAAAACAAGCCACTGTAAGCTACGCGACAAGCCTAGCAAGCTGTTGATGGTTACAATCTAGCTGAATATACTAACAGAAGACTTTGATATGTGGAGGTATTGCTGGACTGACAGTAAGACCTACCAGGCGTTGGGTAAATAAGTGATTAATTACTGCGCTTAGGTTATTTTTTTAATTAACATTGAATATATGTAGTGAAAATCGAATGGTAGATAAAAACACCTGTATTGTGAGATTTGCTGAGTTGAAACAAAGGTTTGTAACGTTTATTTATTTTGGTGCCATTTGGAAAAATGATTTCGTTTTATACCTTACTGAAATTCATGCCAAATAAAAATAGACAAAAAAACTATTTGTCTATATTTCTGAGATGAGGTATTATGTACAGTATTTACATTAGTCGGACTATTGTCCTCATCTTTGTCGCCATATTTGTCACAACGTTTCGGCCGTTGTACGCTCCGGCCTTCTTCAGGTGGTTGGAATTTCGAACTGAACCCTTTATTTCATGCAGCTGCGGAAAGGAATATAAAGGAGAGACAGGCCGCCCCCTCAAGGTAAGGCTTCAAGAACACCAGAAAGCTGTAACGCGAGGGGAAGTAGAAAAATCAGGCGTGGCTGACCACATATGGAGAGAGAAGGGAGATCACCGCCCCCTGTGGGATCATGTTGAGATCATAGACAGGGAACACCATTAGAAAATTCGTAAACTTAAGGAATCAGCACATATGCTAGGCCACAAAAATCTCCTGAGCCGACCAAGCATAAAAATAAATACAATATGGGAACCAGTAATAAGGAGTGCCAGAGAAAAGCAATGATAACAAAGATGCAATATGAACTCTGGTAAAGACATGCAATGATAACAGCAAAAAAATTGCAATATGAGCACTGGTAAAAATGATGCTGAAAACATTAGGTTTATAATACTCAGAAGTTCATACCCAGATGTCCTCAAGGACACATGACACAGTGGATAAAGGCGTTGGTTAGATCCAGTGACAGACCCAAAAGAAGGTGAGTTCAATTCCTGGTTAAGGCAGTGGAGAACTTTCAGAGGGAAAATTAGCAGGAGATAACTGATAACTGACATCCATCAAACATGGCACGTGGAATTAGAACAGTCTACCCCAGCGATCGAAATAAAGGGTTCAGTTCGAAATTCCAACCACCTGAAGAAGGCCGGAGCGTACAACGGCCGAAACGTTGTGACAAATATGGCGACAAAGATGAGGACAATAGTCCGACTAATGTAAATGCTGAAAAAAACTATTATTTTTTTAATCGTCCCGCCCAAAGCAAGGCAATAAAGTCACTAAGACTGAGAATGAAAGAATATGAGATAAAGAAAAGCATTATTAAGGAGAGCTAATAATAAAAAGCAGAAGATAATGATCGACATTGCATTTAAATTTATGAAGATCAATGTTGACTGGAATGAAAGAGGCCGGAAAATGGTTCCACTAGAGAAGAAACTGTTAGCATAGAACTTACGGTTATATCTAACAATTCCAACTGTAAAATAAATAGACCTAACTGCCAATCTAGCAATGCGCTTCAGTTAACGCATCAAAAAGGAAAGATCATTAGAAGAAAAATACCACGAGAATATTTATAAAAAGGCGCACGAAAGTTACGTTATGGCGGAACGAAAGTAATTGAAGCCGAAGTAATGATGAAAAGATTTCGTCCCAGACTATTAGTTATACTATAAGTTAGACTCAAACTAGAAATAAAATAATGGGAATAATGAAGAATGTATCTCTACAGGTTGTTTTGATAAAAATCCAAAATAAGACAGAATTAAAATAGTGATAAAAAATAAGACAGAATTAAAATAGTGATAAAAATGAAGATAAAAGTAATGGCAAAAAAACGAACAAAAACCCAAAATAAAATAATAGTAATTGTATCTATAAGTAATAATTATAAAAATGTTATCTATCCTTTGGTTGGGATAAAATTCAACAATAATGTGGAGTCAAATAAGAATGAAGAGTTTATCTTATGTTCGCGATAAGTTAAACGGCATAAAATAACACTAGCGAACATTTTTCGTTTGCCGGAAGAAGTGAATCCGAGCGGAAATGATCAGAAAACGTGCGATTTCTGTGCCAACCAACCGAAATCTAATATTTTCTAGTGAAATAGTTTTGATTTCATGTTGGTGAATTTAATAAAACAAATGCCCTGTCATTTTAAAGAAGGTAATGTCTTCTTTTTTTTTTTTTTCCCCTAAGTGTGTGCCAGCGGGTTAGAGGTTAATCAGAGAGAATTAACTTCGGTCGCTGGGGATAAACTCGCTACTTATGCGTCTATCAATTTACATTCACTGTGTAATCTGGCACAATGCCACTTCGGATAGCAGGGATTTTATTTTCTGACGTTTTTTTTTAATCTTCGGCATCAAGGCGCCAAGCGAAATGATTCAAGTAATTTAAATTCTTTGAATCTTGTTCCACCGCTTTATCGCCATAGTCTCCAGTGAAGTTTTCTCAAAAGCATCGTCAAATTATTGCCTACAGCTTATCTCGATCCCATCGGCATTTGCCATCCTCGCATAGGAACCTAACCAATTTACCATCTATTAACGCTTTCGTGAGTTTTTTTGTTTGTTTTTTTCGAATAAGGATTTTAACCTGATGACCCTGTTCTACCCGGGGTATCATTGCAGATCAAGATACTGTAGGTCTTCTGAAATCCCTTTTAAACTAACAAATCAAAGCTATTGTCTAAATACTCTCAACCCGCCAATTTTTTATTGGCACACAAATAAGATCAAGTCTCATCGGTTTTTCATACAACTTTTGCCTCAATATTCTTGCAACATTTAACTCTGTAGTCTATACCCCCTTTCACATCTTCATTGGTTTCCAAATTCGTGCAATCTTTATCAATGGACTGTTCTAAGCGCGCCAATATTGATGAGCATAGCAACTTTATATTTCACAAATTTTTAGTTACTCTGATAATGTCCAGATATAATTCTCTTTTTCACTTTCTGTAGAACAGATGAAATGTATTTTTTAATATTTGTTAAAAATCAAACTTAAATACAATCTCTGTGATCCACTGTTTGCCCAAAATTTGCCGTCGAAAAAAACTATACATTGAAAATGCACTGAAATATTTTTCGACCAATAGTATTCGCTGAATCGAAAATAATAATAATAATAATAATAATAATAATACAATAATGTGGTAGCAGAATGCTAAAGTGTCATACAAGTTTTTGCATTTATTTGGGATCAGAATGATGTCTTCATTGCCGATTTACAGTTGTCTGTTTCACATCCTAATATGCAGTTAGTCTTTCTTTTCATTCCATGAGCTAAATGTGTCAATTGCTTAGATCACGTGAACACAAGATTGGAACTTTAGGGAAATCGGAAAACGTTAGCTGCGTACAAGAAATGAAGAAGCCAAACGACATGCGCTCGAAATCAATTCAAACAACAATTACGCAAAGCAATATCCCTAATCAATACTCAAATCACCTTATTCCCAAAATTGAAGAAAACATTCAAATGAGAAAACACCTGGGTACGTTTTTTTGTTTCTGTCCTGGTAAGAATTCAACATTTCATGATACCTTGTTTTATGTGTAGAGACGACATGTTGGATTTGAATTTACAAACGAAGATCAAAACTGGCATTCAACTTCTAGCTGATGGCTGATGAGAGCAATAAGCGATTTCAATTTTCATACGAGAGCATTGTAAAATGGAGTGTAGTATAAACAAAGCTTTTGAAATCTGAAATCAAATCAACTGATATCTGCCAGTAATTTGAAACTATAATAAAATAAAATTCGTGAGTTTAGGCATTTTTTCTCTTCATTTATCTTTAGGTTCTTTCTCTGGGGAGACGGCCACGTCTGCATCCAATTATTTAGAAATAATAAATACGTTATATATCTAAAGAATTCAAATTATTTTTGTAGATGTTAAATTATTTTGATTAAAAATTCACAGGATTCATAAATTTAAAAAAATTGTTATGAATTAACCCATTTATCAGACAAAACATCAAAATATTTAAAAGTCATAATTAAATGGAAAACTGAATATAAAATATTGAATTATTATTAAGGAATTGTAAATTAATATTATAGGTCCGATATTTTATATATATATATAAGTAAATGCTCTGTTTATAATAAACAGTATAAAAAAACATTTACCGGCCTGAATGTCCAAGCAATTTTCATAGAAAATATTCGTCCTCCGACAGGAATCGAACCTGTGGCCCAATCGGTTAAAGGCACGTCAGGCTATATGACAGTTCTGTATAGGATGGTTCGATTCCTGTCAGAGGACGAATATTTTCTATGAAAATTTCTCGGACATTCAGGTCGTTAAATGTTGTTTAATACTGTTTATTATAAACAGAGCATTTACTTAAATATTTGTATCTATAAAAAGAATGTATCTATATATATATATATATGTGTGTGTGTGTGTGTGTGTGTGTGTAAGTTATTTTCAGATATATTGTATCTGTAAACAAAGAAAATAAATAAAACGACCAGAGGAAGGACTGTACTTATTTCTTTATTGTTTAAATTGTGATCAGATTGTTATAGTTTGGTATTAACTACCTAAAGTGGATATTGAAGTCAACACGCAGGTGCGACGACAGTGTTTTTACGCGACCTAGGTCAGTGATACATTTGTGGGTAGTCTATTGTATTATTCTAACGGTTATTTTGGTGGGCGTGGTTTGTTAATTTATATATTATTTGCTTACTTCATTGACTTATTCATTTGTTTGTATTAATTTGTTTTTGTTTATTTTATTTTACTTATTTATTTTCATTTATTCTATTTCATTTTCAGCTTTGTATTTTTAAGTAGTCTCGTAGAAATTTGTTTATTAGGTAATTAGGTGTACTTTTTCATTCAGGCAAAATTTACCGTTTTTTGATTGACTGTAGGCTCATGCTTTTTTTCCCTTAATTTCAATGATAGTTTTGGTGTGATTTGCTTTTTGTTTTTAGTCTCTCAGATATGTTTACAAAGCATTGTGCTGTTCGCGTATTTACTAAAGTATTGTGTGCGTAATTCTTTTGGTTTTCACAGGCCTTCAGTTAGTTCTCTGTATATTTTTTCTTCATTAGCTGCTTACTTTACAGTAGTTTGGTATATTACATTGCTCTACGAGCAATCGCGATTTAGAGGACATTCGTTCTTTAGTATGCAGTTATATGTTGCTTTAATTTCTTGAGGTGGTTTGTTGATTGTTTTCCTGTTGTTCTTGTTTATTATTTATGCCATCTTCTCGGTGTAAATCTAGCTGATTTTTACTGTGTTTTTGTTGAATATATTTGGGGAGTGTTTGATGCAGAGAAGTGTTTCTGTATGAGTTTAATTAATAATTTTCCTACGTTTGCTTTTACGCATTTTTTATAAGGTGGGTTGAACTATATTATGTTTCTCTTCCTGTTGGCTTTCTTTTTTCTCACTGTGTGAGTGTTTCCGGGAATACACATTTTTTTGATTTCCACTTCAAGATAATTGTATTTTGATAGATTTTTGAAACTCTTTAAAGATAGATTACAGTCTCTAGAAACCGCCATGTCAATAAGAAAGCACATTCTCTTCTTGTGGTCTTTGAGCACAATGTCTGGGCGATTAGCTTTGAATGTTCTGCCTTCCTGTATGGTAAAGTCCCTTATAATTGTTACAGGATCTATGTCTGTAAACGGGCCTAAGTGCTGTTCATACCAATTCCTTGATGTTTCGTACACGTAAAAGTTGCATATTTTACAATTTCTCCACTATATCATGCTGATTTTTATATTCAATCGGTGATAGTACCGTGCAACCTGATATAATATGCCAATTGTTTCTGGATATTTATTACAGAATTTGAATTATCAGATTAACACAATTATTCAGTATATATTCTTGGTAATTTCTAGTTAGCAAGAATTGGTCCTTTGCAGCAAGAATAACACTTTCGGTTTTGAGCTTTAAATCTGAACTACGTAAACATTTTCTTCTCCACCAACTTGTTTCGTACTGGCAAATCATTAACCCTGAAGAGAATTATCTTACTATAGTTTCGGCATTTGGTCCACTGCATTTCTTTTTACTTTCCTTTCTAGATTCCTTGCCGCTGCAGTAGGTGTATTCTGGTTTATTCACCCTCATTCACCCACTTGAAATTCCATTTTGAATTTGTTGGCTTTATTTATTACTGAATAAAGTTGTCTTATTTATTTCATTTTCTTTGACACAGATCATCATCCTAATTCCAGATATCTAGTCAGGTTGTTATAGTTTTCTCATCATCATCATCATCATCATCATTATTTTTCGATTTTGCTATGGTCCTCCTACCTACTAAGTCTGCGGGAAGACTTTAATACTGGTAGTGGTGGGTTGTTATGGCTACATTTCATGATTTGTTTTTCCAACTCCCATAACATCACAAGCGTTACATGGAGAAAGTTCTTCTTAGTGTGTGGGCTGTAAACATCAAGACATTTTTTTGTATTTCTCTTAAGCTGGGATTTCAAGTGATTTTTTTCAATATGTTGTTGTGTTCCTTTTTTATCGTTCCAAGTGCACCTACTATCACTGGGACTATTCTTATTTCTATTTCCCACATCCTTTCTATTATATTTTCATGTCTTTATACCTTGTATGTTTTTCAAATTCATTGGTTACAGACTGATGGTCAAGCCATATCAATTACTAGAAAAATTCTTTCTTTTCGGTTTTTGACAATTATGTCCGGCTTATTTGCTTTAATCTTCCTGTCTGTAAAGATGGTGTAATCCCATAGAATTGCGGTGTCTTCTATTTCTGTAACCGGTGCCGGATAATGTTCATAACAGTGTTTATGAATATCTTTTCCAAATCTTCCGTGTTAATATTGTTCCAATCTATCATAACGATTTTTATATCCATTTGCCGCAAATACAGGAGATCCTGAGATTAGATAGTCTCTGATTTCCTGATATTTGTCACACAACCTGCATTTTTTAAAGTTCCTAGTGAAAAGACTCTGTCTTGCGCTGCAAGATTAAAGCCTGCCATTTCAGCCTTTAATCCAGATGCTCCTAACTAACGATGAGTTTTCTTCTTCTTATTATTATTATTATTATTATTATTATTATTTCGAAGTGAAACAAAAGAAGAACATATCTCTGGAAAGAAGAATTATCAGTTTGCCAATTCCGGTTTACTGAATTATCGAAAATCTTTGATTCTTTTATTTACATAATCAAATCATAGAACTGAAGTTCATTTTATTCGTAGTCTTAGACACATTACCAATTTGGAAGATAATGCGAGTTAAGAGGATTTCCTATTAGAAATTTTCATTATAAATCATGGCTTTCAAACATAAATCAAATTCAATTATTATTGATTATTTTGATAAAAAAAATAATAGAATTTAAATAAAATAAAATAAAAGACCATATTGGATAAGTATTCTCTTTGACATTAGCTAAAATGTTTACATACAAATTGAAGATTATGTAGGATAAGATATGTTCTTCCTGGAAATATTTTTATTGACTAAATATAGTTTATTATAAAACTATTATATAAGATGAGTTCTTATCGGTACACTGTATAATAAATGTAGACACTGAAATGCAAATAGAAGATCCTGTGGAATAAGAATTGTTCTTTTTTACAAAATAACATTTTACCTGTTAGTGTCGCAGCTATGAGCAAAGAGAGACCCCTTCATCAACAAAAGTCAACAGGTCATTTTATAGTAAAATGACTAAGAATACATTTTCTTAGCAAAATAACAATCAGTGCAACGCGAAAAACGTATTAAAATACATTTTTATTTTTAAAAAAATACTAATAAATTTTTGGACTGAAATTACCAGCAATACCATTTTAAAGCAAAATGACTAACAATAAATTCTATGACATAAAAACTATACACCTTTACCTGAAAGTATAAAATATGTACAAAATATTTAGATTTCGGCATTAAATAACCCATAGTAGCTGATGTGGTGATAAACAAATAATAACTTTTATAATAAATTGCTATTGTTATCTGCCTGGTTCCTCGTCATGAATAAGGCGTTTAGTGAGTTTCAGTAATCGTACTTCGTTCCAGGTCGGGTTATTGGAACATAAACGTCTGAACTCTGAGGAAGGGTTGGTTTTCTGTAGGAGTTTTTTTTACACTATCGAGTTCCATCGACCTGAGTATGGGAATTCAGAGTTTTCAATCTTCAAGGCTGAAGAGGATACACTACTATTTAACAATGACTGGAGCGAAAGATGGTGGCATGCCATTTACGAGGGTATTTACGTTTAAGTGAATGTAAATAACTCAGCGGGAAATAGATCTCGGATCGGCGTCCAACTCCACTATTCATTACACCATCCACACATCCTCAATAATAAATGTAGGCACGCAAATAAAAATGGATGATCATTTGCTCAATTGAAATGAAAGCAGCATTTAAATACAAATAACGATAATGCTAGACGAAAGATTTTCTATTCCAAAAAGGCAATAATGAAAATAAAGAAATTAAATACAAATGAAAGATCATGTGTGATATTTTTTTTCCTTCATGGAGAAACATTTATATTAATTGGTGTCAATGAAAGAAAATTAGAGACGATGTTGATGAAGATTTTTTCTTTTTGGGGATACGCTTATAGAAAACGAAGACGTTTTTTAAAAAAAAGGAATATCGTCTATGATAAAACCGATCATATTCTCAGAAATCTTCTTATAATAATGTATATATTAAAATTAAAACGCGATTTTCTTCTGGGGAAACCTTTTACAGTGTAACCCGGATATAAGAGAAACCCGGATATAAGAGAAACTCGGATATAAGAGACTTCTTCTCCGGTCCCGACAACTCTCTTATATCCGGGTTACACTGTATATAAATGTCAGCTTAAATACATATGAAAGATCATATGGAATAAGAAGTTTCTGGATTGGGAAATTTTCCAGAAAGGAAAACAATACATTTGAACGATCATTTGTGAGAAAAATATTTTTATTTGACCTTTGACAGAAAAAAAAAAGCAAAGAAGAGGACGTTTGATTTGTTTGCTTTTTTTGTTTTTTTATTTTGTTTTACGGTATATCAACCTCAGTAGGGTATTTAATACCGAAAAGATTTTGATTGATTTTTCAAAAAAGTTTTTCTGGTAATATTTTTCCAAAAATTAATTGCTGGTAATATATATTTTTTTTTCAAAAATGTATTGCTGGTAATAATGTATTGCTGGTAATAATTTATCCTAAAAAATTCATTCTTTGCAATAATTTTTTTACAAAATAGCATTTCTGGTATTAAAATCGATTTTTACACTTTCACAATGCTCTAACTCCATTTCGGGGGCTAACCACTTGGCTATAACTGGGATCCCAACAGGTGCCACCATCCCAGGTCATGGCGGACCTGTAAACACCTGCAATCAAGAGGTTCCACGCTCCTCAAAACCTCCCGACGAGAGGGCCCAATGTCGGATGCAGTTTATTGTCCTACAAAGACGCGGATGTATTCTTATCGTCATATCCAGGACGGAAAGACATTTGAACGCATTTGGAAATTGCAGTCATTTTGGAACTAGAAGCGTATATACGAATGGCGAGGTTTTCTTTGTGAGGCAAGTAAATAAAAATATTTAGATTTAAATGAAAGTCCACTTTCCAGCTTCGACAGAGCTCAAAATGTTTGCGCTACCTTGTATGGGATGAATAGTTTCCCAGCCTACAGTCCTTTTTCGCACTGACGAAAGATTACTAATCTCTCGCTTCTCTATCGTTATTTTCATGACAGATGTTCGGATGAAAAGCATTCTTTGGTTTCACCAGTTCAGACCTTCACAACTAGTATACATCATGCAACCCATATTAAGTTGACTCATCGTCATGATTCTCGTAACCCATTGGTGAAGTGGACATTCCACTTAGAGCTTTTTCCTCTGAGTTGTTGGATTATGGAATGGACGTCCGGGGGAATGCTTTCTCTATCACTACAATCTTAACCTCTTAAAGCATAGGGTCAAACGCTGCCTATCCCAAATATCCTCATAATATTCACCTTTTGCTCCACAACCTCGTACATCCTTAAAAAAATCTCATTTAACGATATAATAATATTTATTTTACCGAATTACAGAAATCCCTGAAAAGTGGCTTTTGGTTTGTTTTACGGCATATCGACCTCAATAGGTCATTTAATGCCGACAATTTTTTTCCTGGTAATATTTTGTTTTGTAAAAAATCTATTTCTACTAATATTTTTCCTTCAAAAAAGTATTGCTGGTAATATTTTTTTCCTCATGAAAATTTATTTTGGTAATAATTTTTACAACAAATATTTCTGGTATTAAAACCTATTTTACACTTTCATAGTGTTTTGACATCCAGTTTCGGGTTTAACTATTTACCCATAGCTGGGAAAATAACTAGGGCTACCATTTTATCTCAGGGTGGACCTGAGAACACAAGCAATTAACAGGTGATTCAACGCTCCTCAAAACCTCCTAGTCAGAGGCCTTTCTGTTGGATGGAGTCTATCGTCTTACACAGGACGCGGATGTAGTTTATCGTCATACCCAGGATAGCCCTGAAAACTTTGTCACCTGTGTTAATTAAATGGATTTTGCCTTTGAACAAATGTTAATATCGATGTCATTTTTGTCAACCGTTTCATTTGGCTTATTTAGACCCGCCGCGTGAAAACCTGGGGTATTGAGCGTTTCTATGTTTCGATTTATCCACTTTGTCTAAATTAACCGCATCTGTAAATAAATGTTTTAAAAATATATTTTATTGATTGATTCAGAAAACATGACTCATAGCTTCTATTGAAGGAAATTTGCTGACGTCACGATTTTCACGGATCATGGTAGATCATCTGTTATGGCTTTACAGTTCCACACAGAAGTGACAGTCTCGATTGCAACGAATGCATGTGAAAACTTCCCCCTCCGATGTTGCTTTCTATCAGTCGATCACGCTTCCCCATCCGGCGGCAAACCGTCGTTTCTCCTCTCCTCGCTCCAGTTTTCAGTGTAAATCGCGTCCTCAGCGTGAGCGATCGTTGGCGACGTCTTCCCACCTCTCGATATCTATATCCAACGCCTCCATAACTGACATCCATTAAACATGGCACGTGGAACTAGATTTTTTCTACCCCAGTGAGCGAAATAAAGGGTTCAGTTCGACATTCCAACCACCTGAAGAAGGCCGGAGCGTACAATGACCGAAACGTTGTAATAAATATGGTGACAAAGATGTGGACAATAGTCCGAATAATGTAAATAGTGTACATAATACCTCATCTCAGAAATATAGACAGATACTGAAGGGCCGAAACGTTGTAATAAATATGGCAACAAAGATGAGGACAATCGTTCAAATAATGTAAATAGTAAACTATTTACTATTTTGTATTTAATTTTTTAAATACTAAAAACATCTTCAAAACAAGCCATTATCAAAGTATGGAGAGTTATTTGCATGATAAAACCCCTCACGATGTATTGTTCATATCAGGATTTTGTGAAAATTTTGACATCATAGGTTCGTTAATAATTTAATTAGATTTGATTTGCATAATAAAAACTTGTTGACATGAGACATTTAATTATCTTCTGACAAAATGCAAACTGTTTTGTACGCGTATAATCTATATCTGTAAAGAGAGATGAGATGAAAATGCACGCAAACACACACACATATATATATTTCAAAGTATATTCATTGTTTATATAAAAGAAGATAAGATAAATATTTTCTCATCCAATCAAAAAATAATCTTTAAAGTGTTGCAAATTTTTTTTATATTAATCTAGATTGATCGACAAAGATGAGGACAATAGTCCGAATAATGTAAATAATGAAAATGACTAATGTAAATAATTAAGCAAAGGCATCAAGTATTATTTTAATATAATTTAAACTGGTCTAGAATTATGAACTACTTGTCCGAAAACCCTGCGGGCATATCGTTTTCGGTATAAAACGAAAAACTTATTTGAAGACATTAGGTGAATTACACCTTATTTGAATTTTATCAACACATTCCTGCACCTTACTGAGGTATGCCAGCAGGTGGCTATGAAATCCGAGGTTCTACCTTTCGAGATATTTCTCCGGGAGACGAATTTACAATTAATTTAACCATATATATTAAAGCGTCAAAAAATAAAGAAAATGAAAGCCGGTTGTTGATGCAGTCTTTGAAGTCGCATTGCGATCTGAAGAATTGAACCTATAGAAGATATGAAACGCAACACAAAGTCATCGCTTTGAAATTAATAATAATAAAAAAGCACAACAGCTAAATTCTGAATGTTTTTTAGAGTTTTATAGGCAAATTAGTTACCTACAGTAAGCAAGAACCACCAAGTTGAGCAAGATATAAAGTACTTGCTGGTCGATGTGGTAATAACCACATGATTTCATTTTACATTTGTACGTAATTTCAACGGAAATGCCTGGACGCACAGTATGCTGACAACCATCTTTACATGCATTTAAGTGATTCTCTGGCTTTCAAACAGACACACACACAGATCCTGATCTTTATATAATTTATTAATCCCTCCAAATTTATTAATCTCTCCAAAATGTTTTAACCAGTGTACTCTCTTGATATCTCATGTCCTATTCGTCTATATATTTAGGGGATGTAAAAGCTATCCCTTCAACCAATGGGGATATACACTGCGTGCCAAATTATTATCGAGATTTTCTAACATTTCAAAAACCGTCCAATCAATTCATACAAAACTTTCACACAGTGTTGGCAACACTGACCTGCGCAATCACTGAAATTTTCTTACTGATCTGCGCAATGTAAACAAACTGGCGCCATATTTGTTATCAGCACGGTGATTTGAGCGTGCCAAATTAGTAGAAAAGTGTAAGAATTTAGTGAAAAGATGGGCCGTAAAAGCAGTTTAAGTGATGCTGAAAAGAAAACTATCACCTCAGAACTCTTAAAAAGTAAATCTACCCTAGAAATTTCTAAAATGATAGGGAGGTGGCATCAAACAGTGAAAAAGTTCACCGCCGACCCTACACAAATACGCAAAAGGGCAGATAAAGGCAAGCTGAGAGTTATTTCACGCCGTCTCATGTCACGACTTAAACGAGAGACCACAAAGAACCCTGGACTTACCAGTCAAGAGCTTATCAGTCGTATTGGGGATCCTACTGTGTCTAAAAGTACTCGGTGTCGGTATCTGAGGGAAATAGCAACAACAGTCAAACCTGTATCAAAGCCTCCGTTGACGAGAAATCACATTCAAAATCGATTGAAATGGGCCGAGGACAATATGAAGATTGACTTCTCTAAAATTTTGTTCACAGACGAAACTCAAGCAACACTTGATGGGCCAGATAGATGGTGCAAAGATGGTAATGAACGGACAGAATCGCCATCAGCGTTTGAGACGCCAACAAGGCGGTGGAGGCATAATGATCTGGGGTGGTATTATTGGAAAAACATTAGTGGGCCCATGGAGAGTACCAGATGGCGTCAAAATGACTGCTGATGCATACATAGCGTTTATGAAGGAGCATCTTGAACCGTGGATGAAAAGGCAAAGAGTTGCCTTCAGAAGGGCCATTGTTTTTATGCAAGATAATGCTCCCTCACATGCTGCTCACAAGACTACTGAATATTTGAAACAGTTAGGTTTCGATGGACCTGAAAAATGAAGTGGCCAGCAAATTCTCCGGATTTGAACCCAATCGAAAACCTTTGGAGCATCATGAAGCGAAGACTGTACGCCAACGGACGACAATTCAGGAGCAACGCTGAGTTGTGGGAAGCAATTCTTGACATATCTCGCGGCATTACAGCAGATGACATCCTACAATTAACAAATTCTATGGATCGTCGACTTCTTCAAGTAATTTCAAAACAGGGAAAGCACATTCCCTATTAATTTGTTTAAAACTGTGCCTTTGTTTGTATCTGTTATTATTTGTTTGATTATCTTATTTATTAGCTTCTTTTGATCATAAACATTCACGTGCAACATTAATAAACGTTTTGTTTGCTCAATTCTGGGAATTTTACTAAACCTTTCTAATAATTTGGCACGCTCAAATCACCGTGCTGATAACAAATATGGCGCCAGTTTGTTTACATTGCGCAGATCAGTACGAAAATTTCAGTGATTGTGCAGGTCAGTGTTGCCAACATTGTGTGAAAATTTTGTGTGAATTGATTGGACAGTTTTTGAAATATTAGAAAAAAAGTTATCTTGATAATAATTTGGCACGTAGTGTATTGTTCTCATTCAGATGTCCCTGCAAGAGAATACTTCGAATTAATTCTTCCTCTATTTTTGTTATTTTCCCCACTTGATTATAGTATAAGGCGTTCACTGGTTGATTTGGAGATTGAATTCTTCAGCACCAGGTACCTAGCTGTATTCAAACAATGCTTTTATTCATTATATCCCTTCAATCAGTGGGTTCAATTTTGGAGTCTTAACAGAAAATTGTATTTTTTCTAATAGAAGTTTACCATAGAATAGCAGGATTAATTATGACAAATATTCCAAAAGAAATGAGAAGAAAAATTTAAGATAAGAAAACTGAAAGAGAAATCACCCATGGACAAAAGAATTGCACGAATTACAAAGATTTTAAAACTTCTACTCAGTCCGAAGGATATGTCTAGATGCAATTATTGTGAACAAGAATATAAGGTGTCCGACAATGGATGTTGCTCCTCCAGCAAATCACAGAGAAAACTTGAAGTAAATGGCGTGAGAAATAGCTATATCTTGTGAGGGAAGAGAAATAATTGGAGGAAATGAAATGGGCAGAAGTATTTATTATTACTAATGCACTCGACGCAGTCTTCAAGGAAGGGCAATGCAAAAACTGTCAGAACTTGATATTGGAAACCATTTTCACAACATACAGCCTATCCTCACCATCATAAAAAATCATAATTTGGAAATGATATACTCTAAAAAAAAGTTAAATACCACAGTGTGTGATTCGTAAAAAAAGTAAGGAATTTGAAAACAAGATTAGTTGGGCTGTGGGTACTTTTGTCTAAAATGCTACAAAACCAATACATTGAACAGATAACTGAATTCTCAAATACCCTCGTCAGGTCTAGATTCTTATATGAATACTAAAGCATGGGGTTCAACTCTTTCAGATATTCTTAAACTGTCATCTTCATACATGCATTTTTGTGTTTTTTTTTTTTTTATTTCAGGACAAGGATTAAATTAGCTACAAACAAATAACTCTTTAAAGCCTTTAAGAAGACTATTATGAGATTGGTGCTACAAAATCCAAAATGAATATGCCAAAAATCAGTTCAAAACAGCAACAACAAAATAGGCTGGTAAATAATAGTATGATCAGACTGTTAGCTTTCCCCAATACATTAAACAGACAGTTTGAAAGGAAACGTCCATCAGTATGAGAATGAACACTAACAGTTAGTGAGCCTGAGTAGTTTAATTTCTTAAAAAAAAGTTTTAACAAAGAACGTTTATTTTTTTAATTTTCAACTGACTGTAACGCTGAGTCAATGAAGGCTAAATTGTTCCTGTATGGAAAATTTCCCGGTGCAGGTGTACTGAGATGCTTTGCTGCCATTTGATCTCCGTTGAAAACCATCAAATACAGATCACTTGAAAATTACTATCACAACAGTATTAATAAAAAATATCACGAGAAATGTTAGGGAATTGTGGAGACTTGCTGTCACTTGCTCTCCTGTGTAAATCACAAAGAACTTACTCTTCTTATTTCATGTGGATGGCACATATCATAGCAAACCGCGAATATTTTCAACACTTGATTTGTATGTTTTTAGTATGTTAACTCTTTTCTCTGTTGTATAGCGTTGCTTCTTCTCAAGTATTTTTCTTATTTAATGCTTACCAATTTTAAACTTCGCTACTCGATAGAGGAGCATCTTCCAGCGAGACACCTCCAGCACGAAACCAAGCAATCCACTTTTGATACGTTTGAAAATTTACAGAGCCCTCTCCGTAAAATACACAAAGCATTTTAATCATTAGAGTTATCGCTTTACCTTTCTACACATAAACAACATAATTTGCCGAACATGTGGATTATTTTCTCCCATGTCATGATAAATAAGCAAATATAAAGCAATTTAGATTTTCGAAAAAGAGTACGCCAATATTATCTGATATAAAATTTAAAATGGTCGTATTGAACATAGTTAAATTGAAATTCTTCTAATTCTGCCTAATGACGAAAGCGGAACGAATATTTTGGTTAACCTAATACAACTGGTTTTATTTATTAACAGATTTACTTGGACGAGTTTCCTGATCTTCGTTGTTATTGTCACAACTTTTCAGTTCCACTACCCTACTGTCTTCTTCAGATGTCTGTCGTAGTAGACAACTTTTCGCAAATTTTATGTCAGGTCTTTATTCAATCAATGATGGTAGATTATTCCCGATTATTCTATATTTTGCATTACCCGACCCAGAGATTGAACCCAGGTGACCAGTTGAATCAAAATTCGGTTAAAACAACACTTTTATCCATAAAGCCATGTATCCGAAGAAATAATAATAATTCCTTGTTTATAAGATTCAAAATTAAAAACCCTGATTGTCGTCTACATTTCATCAGTCGTGAAGGAGAATCGAACCTAGAATGAGAATCCAACGTGACAATCAAAATGTTTATAGCCTTATTGCATCCGTCCGTCCGTGCGTTCTCGCGTGTGTGAAGACATTCAAATATATCCTTATTTCTACCTTAACTACAAGTAATGATTAGGACTGAGAATTTCTTGGCAAATACCCACTTCTGAAAAAGAAACATGGATGAACCAAGATAAAATTATTGGTGAAAACTTCCAATGATTTTAGCGCCATCACTGCTTCTAATCTATTTCATTCAACTGATTACAGAATCTGATATTAGAAATGTGTAATCATTCCTCATCTTAAAACTAATTAAATTAACCAAGCTAAAGCATTTAAAATCTTTTTTTTTTAAATTTCCTTGCTAAATCCAACCGAATTCTTGGGTGTTGATACTCACGGAAAATTTCAGAGACGAAATCCATTTTACTGTTTCGGTGAAAAGAAATAAGATAGCCAAATCTTTTATCAAAATTAGCTGTTGACTGAGTCCTAAAATAGAGATTCTATCATTTTACTGCTAATGAGAAAAGAGGGTTTGGAAAACTTGATACTCACAGGCTATATTAAACTGAAGGTAAACAGTAGGAAAGCAGCGCATTATCTACCTATGGGCTTATGTAAATGTTTTTTTTTTTTATGAAGAGGGTTCAGAAGCTCTTGCAAAATGACAAAATTTACGAAGAGCTAAAAAGAACAGGACGTTGTTGAGAGTCATGACCGCCAACGTCCTGAAGGGACACGGTACACAGAAAAAGAATTACTCAGATTGTATCTTCATGAGATTATATTTCAATCGTCTATTTTATTTAAAGTTGCATTGAATGTTAGAAAAATGGTTAGCGATTCAGGAAACTTTCACTAAGAGTTTATGTTTAATGCAAATGCCTTACAATGACTTCAATATAGAAATGGATTGAAATTCATGAATAAAGCCTCAGCCAATGGTCATGAATTATGACCAGCATAGCTGACAGGTTATGAATACTAACTGTATAATATAAATGCATTTTTAATGACTTTACTATATAAATTCATTGAAAATTACGAAGAAACAGATTATCAACGGTTAGGAATTAAGGTTTTCTAAGTGTCGCTTAGAGGTCGAACAAGGCAGAGGGGTCTGGAAAATCCAGAGAAGATCGAACTTACTGCTCAGTCGTAATTGTTCTAGCGAGACAAGATTGCTACACATTACACACGTCGAGGTGCTCAATATATGGTGATTTTCTAAGCGTAGCTTAGGATGTGGCACAAAGCCTAATGTATGGGTGCTCCTAGTAAGGATCGAACTTACTATTTAGTCGTAATTGATCTAGCGAGTCAAGCTCACTAACCATTACACAACGTCGAAGATCATGTCAGGAATGATCGCAAATATTACCAATAGAATAGGTCTATTATATGCATAATGGAAATGAATTGCTAGCGATTTTGCTATAGGAACGCATTGAACATGCAAAAGAAAGGAATTGTCAGTGGTCAGGAAATAAGATCAACATTACTCAGATGAGAGGACTGTTAAATGTATAATTTTTAATGCATTGCTAATAATTTCCTGCAGTAATTCATTGAAAATTAGGGGAAAAGGGATTGTCAGTGGTCAGCAATGAATAGAACTGTTATTGAGAAAATAGAGTTGCATTTATCAATGATTTTTAAGATAGGAATGTGTCAGGGGCTGGTAATTAAGGTAAGACTGACTGAGAGAACACGGCTATTATGTGTATAAGAACACGGCTATTATGTGTATAATGTAAATCAACTGCTAAACAGAAAGAAATGACAAATCGATGTCAGTCGTTGTTGTTTTGCTAAGAGTATTACAAAAATATTTTTTATCCAGATTATTGTTTCTTCTGGTTTTGATCCGTTTATCCATAATTCACGTCTCACTGAATTATCTACTTTGGCGAGATTGACAATCCCTGTAAGTGTTTCCGTCTTTTGTGATTTCTTATGTTTTCGTTAATGTGCATTCCAAATAAATATATGTAAGGTCAATGCTAATGAATATCAGTTTCGACGCATTTTCATTTTGTTTCTTCCGTGGACACATGCGAGAAACAGAAACAAATTCCTTTGACATGCAAATTGGCTTCAGTATTTTCAACAGGAGGCATTATAGATCTTTTTAGACCTAATCCCAACTATTCTACAGAGTAATCCAGCCCACTGTATGCAAAATTCACTTATCTCGACATGTACGTCTGGGCACAGGATTTCTGCTTTTGACCGGAAGTGGGTGTAAACCGTTCTCCACCTTTAAAATGGCGCCTTGGTCCCGGGGATTCCAAATCAGTAGCAGCACCTTCCTCATTGAATTGAAGGTCAGTGTAATATCGACGCCAGCGTGACAGAGGTCACAGGGAACGGGCAATTTTTGTCTTGAACCATATGTATACGCATGTGTATGGGCTCCCAAAATAAATATCGACCATGTGTCACATCCTGTCTTAGTGGGCAGGCTGGGTAATTACATACCTCGGCATGTATTGAAATCTTTAAGAAATAAGTTTATATTTTCGATAAGAGACATTTTCACAAGTAGCTCTGAGGAAAAGGTTTTTTTTTTTTTAATTCTCCTAAAACAGCTAACGGTTTGTCTCTGTCCGTGTCAATAAAAAATTTTCTCACTTATTTTCCGGCATCATTTATATAAATAAAGCGCAATGTACGTATGTCCGTCCGTCCGTTTTTCGATCTCGGCGAATCATAAAGAACCTGAAGTAACAGGTAGTAACTACTGTAGTTACACACGATTAGAAATTAAATAAAGAACTCTTTTAAGTTTAAATATCGAAGAAAGTGAAAGATTTAAAAACATTTCTTTATTAAAGGTTTAACTTTAATTTGGCTTTTGTCGTTAAAAAGTATATCGTCTAATTAAACCGTAATTAAAACTTAAGTAGGGTACGGTACGTTGCTCATATGTTTTTTTTTTCTTTCTTTTCCTAGCACGCGTACTGTAACGTATTCGAAACATTACATAGTTTGGGTCTTCTAATTTCTTTTAAGAGTGACGTTATGTGTAGGGATCATAAAGAATTTAAAAGAAAAATTGCTCGTAAAATAAATGTTAGCAAACTACGGAAATCTGTTGCGTATACGAAGAAAGATAAGGCCGAATTAAGGTGTCGAATAAAGATCAAATAATTTTATTTCTAAATTCTTATAACTTTTACGTATATAGGATGCTGAAGGTAAAGGCCCGAAAGACCCCCCCCCCGCCGTAGGAGCTAGCCTAAAGTCCACCCTAATGGAAAGCTTCTAGGCTAGTATATCATGTTATAAAAGTGTGATTATAATGGCTGATACGCTTTTCTCTGGTAAAGCAGAGGTGATCTGTATTTATAATCAGCTAAGAGAAAGTAACAGAAGCTAATGAAATAAAACAAAGTCATCAAATTAGAAGGTCTGCCTTTTTTTTTTGTATGTGACGATCAGAGAAATCATTTTCAGCTTCGCTATATTTTAATTTGCGAAAATAACGTTTTCATATCGCTTCTACACGTGAAATAAGACAAAATTGATAATACGTGAGAGAAAGACGTTACATGTCTCTTCACTCTTTGTGCATCTCATGATTACGCATGGTCGTCAGCTTCACAAGAGACACTAAACATTGTTATTCGATGTTTACACATTTACTAATTGTTTGTTTTACACTGAGCTGACAGATATTTTATAATCTCGCTTTGTTTCAGTTTCTACAATAAACAATAAAAATATCTCTTGCTGAGTGCAATATGTCTTTTTCGACACCTTAGATTTTTAAGATATAACTATATATGTGTATATTTTCTCAGATGAAAGCTATTCTGACATGTAGACATAGCAAAAATATAATTGCTAAAAAAGCTTTATTGAATTAGGTTAAGGCGTTACACTGAAAATGTACTGATTTCACGTTCTTAACGAATTTAATACTATCAGCTCATTGATTGGTTGGATATTGTAAACTGGTTATATTTGTAAGTAGAAAGGCGTGGTGGGGCAGCGGAAATTGTCATATATACTTATTGATAAAACAGGCACTTGAATTTGTAGGAACATGAAATCGGTACATTTTCAGAGTAACGCCTTAACCTAATTCAATAAGGCTTTTTTGTCTGTAAATATTTGCTTTAATAAAATGGCACATGAAGTGTGAAATCTGGAGATCTGTAGAGACATGAAATATCCATTACATAAGTAGACTTTGATTCCAACACACGGTTTAAAGGAACTTAAAACGAGGCAGAGCGCACAGATACTACAATGATACACAACAGAGAGCTGGGAGCGATACTTTCATCCGAGGCAAAGCGCACAGATACTACGCTGTTCGATAATTACTTTTACTCTGTTGTTAATTGACGCATGACGTGGCTTGTTAATTTTAATGCCTCTAAAATGAAAAATATCTGAAATCCGAGGGGATAGCGAAAGATGCCTTCCAAAAACTAATTAGAGTATTAAGAAACAGAAAAATTCCGTTAGAAACAAAGAAAAGTGTACTGAAGTGTTACGTGATATCAGTCCTTCTAATATGGTAGTGAATCTCTTGAAAGATGAAGAAAAGACAGGAAGCAACCTAAATGATGTTTCTACAGAGGAGTGTTAAGAATAACATGGAAGGAACATGTCAGAAACGATGAAGTTTTAGAGAAAATGGAAGCAAAAGGGAAACTTATATTTAACATCAGAAAGAGACAGGGCACATAATAAGAAAAGAGGGCTTGGAAAATCTGATACTCACAGGACGGATTAAAGGCAACAGAAAAGAATGCATAACCTACTTAATGAGCTTGAGTTAAGTGATGTCGGAACATTGAATTTCACGACTAAAATTGCTGTTTGAAATCTTAGGTTCTATGGTAATATTTTTCTCTCACACTTCTCGTCTGTAGAACTCTTGTATCATGTTAATGGACATGTGAAAATTTGGCGTCACTGGAAATGTGTAATCGGTTGAATTCTTAAGCCTGTGAGGATCATGATATAAAAAAAAAACATCCTCCTATTAGCCTATCTCAGTCATACTTGTCTTGGCAGCATGTGGTTTGGAAGGGGGTGCTGCTTGACTGATGCACCAGTCCCACTGCACAAATCTGAAAGGTTGAGATTTCTGAGAAGCATGATGTGGGTCCCTTTTTTTACTTATTCTCTTTTGATCGGAACACCAAAACTCACATGGGAATTGAGGAACTTCGGTAGGAATCTCAGAAGATTCTTGAAGTGTACCAATCTACTTCAATAGATGAAAGTTTCTCGAAAACGCATGAAACAGTTTATTGCTTGAACCGCAGCATTCTTTCAAGTAAGAAACCCCAACCTTTAGAGAGCCACTGATGATTTAAGCGTCGTAGTATGAAGCCTTTCTGTTTACATTCACAACACCAGCTTCTTTTAATATTAATCCAGTTTTTATTGCTTATTTATCTTTTGTCTCAAATCTTTTACATTATTAAAGCCATTCGTTTTTTTCTATCTGATGAATGGCTTCAATTTCTTTTGTGTAGGTTCCGTGAATTCTATTAACGCTTTTCAGTTTTCAACATTGTGATCCTATCATTTAATATTTTACTTTCTTTCTTTTATTATGTCTTTCTTACGACATTTGTTAATCTTTACATATCCGACATTAACATTTAATGTTAAGAAGTTATGTTATATTTATTTACAATATGCAACCCTCAGTTAACATGAGTATATCTAATAAAAATATCAATGTAAGTAATTTTTGAAAAGCTCAATAGAAATTTTATTGGAAAAAATTGACTTGTATAATAAAATCTGACATAGTGTATTTCCGTGCACACACACACACACACACACACACACACACACACACACACACACACACACACACACACACATATAGCGACTGCGTAAGATACATTCAAACGCGCTAAATGAAATATATAGTCTAAATATATGTCTATATATATATAGACACACACACACACACACACACACACACACATATATATATATATATATATATATATATATATATATATATATATATATACTCAGAGTAGATAGGTTCGTATAACACCCGGTTCACCCTCCTCTCTGGTCTTTTGAACAGGAGTAGAAGTTTATACCTTTTCAGTTTAGGATTGGTTTTCCGGTTCCTACTAAAGGCTTCTCGTTCTATTCCACAACCAGTAATTCCTTGCGTCTTAGTGGTATTATCGCCTTACTTGGGATGAACTGATTAAAAAAACAGTGTGTTTGGTAATATGGTTATAGTCAAGAAAAACTGACATAATTTATCGAAGGAAGTGAAAAATAAAAAATAAAATATGAAAAGAAAGGCATAACTACCGCGAACGGTAAATGAAAAAGTAATAAAATCATCAGCTCGTCAATACATCCAGTTCTGCGATAGCAAAACATCTAATAATTCATCATCAGTATGTGTTTTCCCATTTAAGCTGGTCATATTCATATTTTAATTTGAAAGTTTTAGAGAACATTCAATCCTTACAGCCTTGTATTTAAAGGATACTTGTTCGGTCCCAATGTGATCTGCCTGTGATGTATATGTATATATTGGTATATTATTAATATATGTGTATGTCCTGGATTCATTTAAACAGTACTTTTTCCCTTTTTAAATCATCGTTTACATTTGATCTATGGCTTTGAAGAGTGAGTGACGAAAACCACTCAGTGTTTTTTCTTTCTCTTTTTGTCTGTTTGCCATTCATAAGAATTATTGATTTTCTTTCTTTTTGTATTTCACTTCCCACTTGCTTCGATAAATATACCTGTTTTAATGGCGATAATAAAACTTTGTACCCCTAGAAAAAATATATGTATACACTACACACACACACACGCACGCACACACACACACACACACACACACACACACACACACACACACATATATATATATATATATATATACAATGGTACCAACATATATTATCTTTCACCAATAACGTGTACGGAAATAGGACGCCCCTTTCTAAATATTTTTGGAACTTAAAAGAAGTTAGTAAAACACATTATTTAAAATGGAAAATATTAAAAAAATAATAGAACTTTAAGTGGACCTCGCTTCTTATGTTTACATACAAAAATTATAAATAATCAAATTTAATAACAAAAAAATCTGTTATACCAAAGAAGTGAATTAAATGCAAATTGCCGACACAGTTTATCTTTTACCTTAAAATATAAAATTTAAAAAAAAATTATTACCATTTCTTAAAGCCATAGTTTATTAGTATATAATGGTCGACCCTCTACGGATAATTACCTTATTTTGTTTATTCAGCTTAACTATTGCTATGTATTGCCGTCCATTAATATTATTAATATCCTATATAAATGTTGCATATTTTTAATTTTATCTACAGACCACTTTAAGAAGCTTTCTGAAATATAATTTCTTTCTGTTAACTTTATGTCTGCGTAACCCAACCCACCATTCAATAAATTGAACATGTCATATCTGTCTCTGGCATATTTTCCACAATCGTCAGTGGTGGCATGTCTATGTCCCGGTTTATCGTGACATGAAAAAGTAACTCACCCACCTCTACACTCTGAGCTTACTTTTCTCTTTAACTGACATTTAATTGGTTAACTAAGACATACCCACAAGTCCATTTTTAATTCTGACCTTATGACCATCCCCACTTTAACTTTTGGGAAGGAGAAAACATTTACATTTACATACTCTGTCCCTGATATCGAGCACTTTCACCTATAAATATCTGAAAATTATATCTTCATTATATATATATATATATATATATATTATAATTATTTTTTAAAAATATGATTCCATCGCAAAAAAATAATTATAACAAAAATAATTATAATTTAGGCTCTACTTTTGTATTAAGCACTGTTTTTTAAAAATAAAAACAAAAATACTAAAGAACTTCGGATTATTTACCTAACGTGTTCTTTCCTATTTTTTTATATATTTGCACACACACACACACAGAGAGAGAGAGAGAGATACATATATGTACTTGCCTTTTAACTAACCATATATAAATAAAACATTGCTACCGAAATACGTACCTGACACGTAGCTCGGGTAGATTTAGATGTTGATCCTCACAAGCATACCATTTGATCTTTAAAACTGACGAACATTATATTTCTTATGTGATAATGTCACAACATTATATATGGCTTTAAATGATGTTTGGCAACTGCAGTCATTATTCCGCTATACGCAGTCTCGGATGTGTCGCTGCGTTAGTCTCCACGACAGTCTAGGGGCCAATTGAGGTGTCTTTTCACCAGGAGAAACTTTTCTTGTAGTAATAAATAGCACAGCATATATGGTTTGTACTGCCTATTTTTATTGTCCCCAGTAGAAAACCTTTACACATTTCTCGTCAGTGCCGGAGTGGATGAAGTTAGCGCAAATACTTTCCAAAGCTAGGGATTTTGCTGACCCGTGTTTTCGCTTTCAAGTTGAAGATTTTCACAGGCGAATTCTGAAGGAAGAAGCTCTTTTTACTAGGATTCTTCGTTAATTGCTGATTCGTCAATTCACGTACCAACGAAAAGGATATGCTATATCTTGCTTCCTATCCTTTTTCTTGACCGTCAACTGTCAAATATAACGTATTTCAGCAATCTGTGGCTGTTTATTATTCGGGCGATTTTTTCTTCTCATTCCTTAAACTTAAATCTTTCTCCTTACACACACACACACACACACACACTCACACAATGTGTCACTCCTTTGTTAGTGACGAAGTTTATCTCGTCCAATATCTACTTTCCCAAATTCCTGAAATGTTTGACAAACTTAAACGATGCCAATTATCAGGAATATAATATTTCACCTGTGTATCGCTGGTTAAAAGCCCTTAACTTTGGATTATTATTTAATTTTGTTTTAGGGAAAATAACCTTCTTCATTTTTTTTTCTCTTTAAATTATCGATTTTGTCAAGATATGAAAGATAGAACACGTCCCAATGTCATTCGGGGCAGATTCCTTTTCATTACACACCTTATTAAATTTAGCAAAACCTTTTACAAAAAAAAAAAAATATTTCCAAAATCATTTTTTCCTCAATACGGTTTCCATGTCCTGCTGTGATTATGAATACAACACGAAGCCCCGAGATCTAACTCTGAGATAAATTAAATTTCAAAAGATAATTGTATTTTGTCAGTATTTATAATTGTATTTTGTCAATATGCACTACACACACATCAATTCAAACATACGCGCATCTATTCACAGACATACCCCTTTCCATACAGGAACAGCATCAATTCAAACAGGTGAGCATCCATTGATAGACATGCATATGTTTACACAAATACGCATATATTCTTACGTGTATAAAATAAACACGCTATGCACGTATTTGCTTATATTTAGAAATTTGCAAAAGGCTTAGTTTGGTACAGTGACATTATCCCAGCTCACCCGTAAAATATGTGAAATCACTACACTAGAAACAGCTTTTGAGATCTGCTGTTTAATAAACCCATCTGACACAGATGAAGAGAAGACCGCATACAACAGAAAGAGGGTCCTACAAATGGAGTGGGGGGGCGTAATAAGTCAAAGAAAATGGAATCAATGATAGAACAATTTTTTTTAATCTTGATGTTCAAAAAGGACTTGGAGAATTTGACACGCACAGAGCCTATTAAAGGCATAGGTCACAAGAGGGGGGCAGCTGACCCCATACCTGGTCAGCTTGAGTGAATAGTCAGTGAGAGAGATCGCGAAAGGATAACTATTACTGAACGTTACAAGCGAAACACCCTAATTGAATTGCACTCTGTACACGTGTAGGTTGTGGGCAAGGTCAATTTGGTCATCGTCACCATCATCATCAGTTCCCTGACCGGATTCGATCCTAGGATCTCTCTTCAATTTCCATTCTCGATAGAATCCCAATGCGTTTTCGCGTCCTTCTCCATCCTGCAACCCAATTTTCATCACAGACCAAACGCCGTAAGCCTCTCGCTGCTCTCTCGCTATTTCCATAAAAGTATTCAGACGACTTACATTCCTCAGTTCATCCAGTTCTAACCTTCAAGTGTAAGACCCGTCATACCAGGCACATTGCAGCGAACCATTCCTTATTCTCTTCGTATTCCATTGCTAAGGTGTTAGTTCCACTCGAACAGCTTCTTTCCACAAAATATGTGGAACCGACTCGCAAGACGATGCTTCCTCGATCACTATACCTGTTCAAGTCAACAGTTATCTTCCCCACATATCACCATAAACTGTATCTCTTGCCCTGTAATCATCTACCTCGAATGGCTCTTGGGTGAAGAACTTTGTCAAAAAATTTCCTCTACATATTTGGGTTGGAAGCCGGAGAGTTATTCATTCATGAGTAGAATGTCTTAAGCGAGTAAACCTGTCAGAGCTAGTAGGTTCCAACTATCTCCATGGCAAACCAAAGACAATTTCCTTGTACTTGAAAGCTTGCCTTGGTCACGGATACGTATCCATTGATTCCGTCGGGGAAACCCTCTGCTCTTGCAGTTGGCTTCAGACTAGCAATCTCTCCAGCCAGCAAACACATGTCATCACATCAATGGCTGCATACATAACCACGGAACCTTGACTACCTTTGGCCCTACAGAAAGGTTTATCTGCCCTTTGACAGGTTTTGTTTTTATTCCTGTTTAACACTCTTCTCAGCAGAAAAACTCCTGGTGGGAGTCGGTTTTGTAGCCGATGACCTGATCATGCATCAAGTAGCATTCGGTAAACTTTACTATTTGGCAGCCTTATAATTCGCTATCAGTATTTGATACGTTAAACTGAACAAGGATTTGGGCATAACCGTAAAAGACAAAAGGGAATCGCTTAACTACACAGTCAACGAGACGAGCTAGCAAACCAACGCTCTACAGTAGGCGCATGAACTTCACTGAGTCAACCGTATGATCAATTTCTTAATAATATTATTTTCTGGGATTTAATATCAAGATGTTAAAAACAGGTCCTTTTTAAGTTACATGATAGAATCTATGCAGAGTGAAATTGTTGGTCCAACACATCCTATAAATGTATGTTTTTATAGAATTTATGTTATTATAGAATTTATGTTATTTCTCATAATTTGATTTTTTGTTTTCAGTTTTCTTTTTAATGCAATCATCTTTCAAGATGTAGGTGCCGATGACATTCCAAGGAAATCCTTTTCTTTATTACCTGAGAATTACCTAGTACCATGTCTCCATGGAAAGTAGTATGGATTTCTCTACGTTTTGGAATTCAGAGTTTTCCTTCTCTTCAATTGCTTGCCATCTAGGTCTAGAGAGACTAATCTATCGTGTTATTTAATCAATATTGGAATTGAGAACAGATAGATTTACTCCTTTCTCAAGGCAATATTTCGAAAGTGAATGCAAAAGACAAGCCTGGAATTTGAAATCGACTCGCCGATACCCACTTGTCCTACATGCACCTCGATTGTACATTTGCACGCAATATATTAACTGTAGCTGAGAATATAGCTTCCCTATACCTTACCAATTCTCTTCACTCACTAGCGACATCTACAACATTTTATGAAAAAATTTGAAGACTTTCCTGGAAACGTAATTACACAGAACATTTTATTGAGTGTTCTTTTCAATGCCTCAAATATCGTGGACACAACGCTAATATTTTTCTGTCTTCAGGCGATGTTCTGAAAGTGTTTAGGATTTATTCATATTTATTTTTATCTAAACTTCTGGCATGAGAAAATTTTATTATTTATCCCTCATCTTTGTTATTATTATCACAACTTTTCAACCGTTATACCCCTGGACTTCGTCATGTGTCATTTGATGCGGATAAGCTTATGTAATCTCGAACTGGACCGTTTATTTAATCTATGAGTGTTAGCGTTCCGCTGTCAATGCCTCTGGATATTTCATTTTATTTTATATTACAGTCTTATTTATTCCTCGTCCTGTTCCCAATACATCTACTACCAATCCTAAGGACTGAACAATTATTATATCACCGAATTCTCAAACCAACCCTTGAATCCATTAGGCCATTGTCGTACGTGAGTAGACTTGGAGTACAAGAATTGTACAAAGGTAAATTAAATGAAAGGTTCAGCTCACAATTCTTTAAAGGTTACTTGGCCCTGTCAGCTGATGCTTCAGTATACGCCGACTGCACCTCTGCAGAGGGATAAGACTCCCCCAACCCAAAAAAAAAAGAAGCGTCCTAGGTAAGACGTTAAACTACATCCGACAGCAAGGCCTCTGATCAGAAGGTTTTGAAAGAGCGTGGAACCACCTCTTAATTGCAGATGTTCCTAGATCTACCTTAACCCGGGTTGGTAGCACCTGTTAGGGTCCAAGCTATGGGCAAATAGTCAACCCCAAACTTGGGTCAAAACGCTATAAAAAATCTAAAAATAGGTTTTAATGCCAGCAATACACTTTTGTAAAAAATTATTACCAGCAATGAATTTTTGAAGAAAAAAATTCTTACCAGGATTACATTATTAGCAGCAGTATATTTTTGAGAAATATTACCAGTTATAAAAAATCTTGTCGGCCTTAAATAACTGATTGTGGTTGATATGCCGTAAAACAAAACAAACCAAACCAAAACCAAAGTTACTCGTATCGACAGACACCAGAAGGAGGCCAGAAAATGCAACAGCCTCTTTGATAAAAACAACAAAATTGAGGCCATTTTCTCCGAATGTAATTAATGCAAATAATACATATTTATATAAACAATAATCCTCGTGAAATGATGTCATTCTAAAATGATTTGTAACACTCGAAAACGATTTATGAAAAAAATTTATTTCTCAACATTGATATTGACAATATATCTAACTTTATAACAGAGGAAAAGGATGTGTCTTCTTATCAAATTTATTCAAATCCTATAGAGAGCCAAACCCAAAAGAAATGGGAACATTACCAGAACTTATTATCGACAGCGGTCATCTTAACTATACAGCGCAGATAACACTATGTTGATGTAAGACAGATAAAAAAAACTACAGGACCTCCTAGAAAAAGTAGTAAAGGAAAGCGTCAAGAAGGGACTAATCATCAATTTTAAAACGACAGAATCGATCGTTATCGGCAAGAAAAAAACGCCAAGTATGCAAACTAAAAACAAGAGAAGAAATCCAAAGCTCTTGGAATATGGTCCGGCGCTCCTGTTATACATGTAGAGATTCTTGATAAAATCCAAAGAATTTGCAGTGTTATTGGTCCTGGCCTCGTGTGTCATCTTCAGTCACGTTCCCACCACCATAATGTAGTTTCACTCTTTTCTATAGATATTTTAAAGGAATGGTCAGATTTCTAATCTCTCAACCCATTGTTAAGGAAAACCTTGCATGATTTTGCAATGAATCTAATCTTCTGATACACACATTGAAAAAAATTACAGTGACTGTATTTATTGACAGCCAACCAAGCAAACTCAATCCATGTCTTTCAAAATATCATTGGCTCACAACTCGTCGGATCTTTAAATCATTTTTGCAATGTGCATTAACTTGTCAAATCGGATTGTGTGAGCGTTTGAGTGTAGAAGAAATGAAAACCTTTTACGTCACGTTCTTCTCCATTTGCTATTTTTTTTAATTTGTCCGCTGGGAGTTCTTCAAAGTCCACTTGTCAGTGAAATACATTGTTTTTTTTATACATCCATTGGCAAGCTAGACGTAATAAATTGTACAAGTTGGTTGTGTATAAAATTTATAATATTAATATTCGGGTTAAAATTCTGTGAGACAAGCCACAAGAAATGCAACGCTGGGAACAAATATACGAATCCCAATACACACGTTGTTAAATCCAAAATGATAGAGATATATCCGACACCTGCATCACAGAAAGATGACCTCTGAGACAGTGGGGGGGGGGTAATCTGGCTCCACGGCAGGCGCACTTATAGTTGTTATAGGAAGTGAAATAAGACGAGGCTATGTCGAAGGGGAGCGTCTCATCTCGGGAAACAGCTACCCGACTCCATTTTATGCGGGGTCCACGAAGAATTTTTGGCTGAGCCTACGGGCTTGGAAACTCCACATTTAAATTCGGCCGTGTGGGGCGATAGGTAGTTATCCAGCAGTTGGAGATTCATTGTTGAATTCACTTGACTCTTTTCTAACAGTTTACTACCTCTACGCGCCGCTGGCGAATCTTATGTGTTGTTCTTGTCATAAATATTATCGTTCATTACCAATCTTCTATTCAGTAACCTTCTCTAGGTTACAATAGATATGCAACTATATGAGTCGCATAGAAAAAGATTCACATAAAAATATAGGCAGCTATTTCAGTAACGTAGAAATATAGTCAACTATTTCAGCCTCATAGTAAGATTGGCAACTGTTTCAGCCTCATAGTAAGATTGGCAACTATTTCAGACGCATAGAAAGATAGGCAACTATTTGATCCACATAAAAATATAGGAAACTATTTCGTTTATACAGTAAACATGTGCAACTATTTCATTCAAACTAAAAGATAAGCAATTATTTAAGTCACATAAAAAAGATTTATTATTTCAACCGCATACTAGGATAGTCAACAATTTCGCCCCATAGAAAGATAAGTAACTATTTCACACACATAGAAATGATAGGCCATTGTAAACACATAGAAAATTAGGTAACTATTTCAGCCACATAGAAATATAGCCAGCTATTTCAGACACATAGAAAGATATGCATATAGTTCAATCTCATAGAAATATAGGCAACTATTTCACCCACATAAAAATATACGAAGCTTTTTCAGTAATATAGAAATACAGTCAGCCATTTTTCTCACATAGAAAAGATAGACTACTAATTCAAACACATAGACAGATAGGCAACTATTTCAATCACGTAGAAAAAATAGATATTTCTGCCACATAGAAAGCAAGTGGGAAGAAAAATAGGTAACTATTTAATCTACACATAAAGATATTCACCTATTTCACCCGCTATAGATAGGTCATTATTTCAAACATTTAGAAATATAGGCAAAATAAAAGATAGGAAACTATTTCGTCCATATGAAGAAGATAGGAAACTTTTTAATCCATACAGAAAAATAAGAAACAAGTTTAAATGCAGAGAAAAGTTAGCCAACTATTTCAACTACATATCAAGTATTTCTGCCCCATAGAAAAATAAGTATTTATTTCACCCGCATAAAAAACATAGGCAACTATTTCAGACGCATAGTTAGGCACAGATTTCAAACATAACGAAAGACTCGCAACTTTTCAACCTCATGGAAAGTTAGGTAACTATTCCAGCCACATATAAAAGATAGAAAATTATTTCAGTATCATAACAATATAGCCAGCTATTTCAGTAACATAGAAAGAGAGTCAAACTTTTCACTCACAGAGAAAAGATAGGCCACTGTTTCAACCTCATAGAAAATAGGCAATAGACACACATAAAGATATGCCACTATTTCACCCGCATATAGATAATTATTTCAAACATTTAGAAATATAGGCAACTATTTCAGTAGCATAGAAATGTAGTGAACAATTTCAGCCGCATAGAAATATAGGCAAGCAAATATAAGTAAGCCTTTCAGCATTTCCATGGAGAAATAGGCAACTATTTAATCCACATAAAAAGATAAGCAACATCTTCAGCGGCAGAGAAAAGATAGGCCATTATATCAACCAAGATAGGTAACTATTTCAGACGCATAGAAAAGATAGGCAAATATTTTTTTACTTCTTCTTCGCCGACTGATAAATTATTTACAGGAAAATGATTCTCTTTTTCACTTTCTTTTGTCTTTTGTATTTGCCGAAATGTGTTGTTTTGTAGATTTTCCGTTTCAAATACTAAACTTATCTCCTAAATATAATTTCTCACGCTGTTGAGCAACTGAATGTCGTATAAATAAAATAATTTAGCGTGTAAATTGATATAAACGGGAAAATAAAAAATACAGTTCGTATGGACATATATTTTGTGTTACGCCAAAATGAACAAAAAATCGATCTTTTATTCTCTCCCCATCTTAAACGTTCTTTTTGCTTTCTTTCTTCCTCTCTTGTCTCTCCTTCAATTAAATAAAATGATTCTTTTCTTTCATTCACTCATTCGCTTTTCGTTCCTCATTTTGGAAGAACGAACACAATTAAAATGTCTCCTTCGCGTGCTAATCGATTGTGTGTTCTCTGTCGGTGAGAATTCTGGAACCCATTCTGTTCTCAGCCATTATACCTGTCCTAGCCCCGGCAAAGTATAACACCTCTGGACAATCACAAAAGATGCTCACATATAAGACACTCAGGTGCACAAAGACACAGACAACAATTGAAATAATTTTGTCGTCTCTACAGATGAGAACCGCCGTTGAGTGACAGTGAAAAACGCCTCTTATATCAGGTTTTTTCGAGTTAGTTCTTTCTACAGCAGTTACTTCCAAATAAGCGACCTTCTGCCATACATGGTCTAGTTTGGAAATGGTGTCCGGTGAGACCATCAAATGAATAGATTTCGTTTCAGTTTTTCAAGCAGAAATATGCAACATGAAAAAGTAAGAAAGAAATAATAATCTTATTCCGTCAGTAATTCTGTCATTCATTCCTGACCCATGACAATTCCATTCTTCTTGGTTTTCAATACCGTCTTATAGTAAAATACTTACTAATGCATTTATATTATACATATAATAGAGATATTCTATTAATTATGCTTGCATAATTTCTTGACTAATAAGAATCCATTTCGTGCAGCTTTCCCGCGCATTTTATAAAATCATTAGCAATAATACAATTTTGTCAGTAATGTTTGTATTCACTGAAACTACTTGCTTTCCAATGGATTCTTATATTAAAATAATTTGCAATGCATTTACAATATACATATAACCTTATTCTATCAGTAATGCCTGCAGTAGTTCCTGACCAATGACAATCCCTCTCTTCCTGACTTTTAATGCATGTTATAATAAAATAATTAGCAATATATTGCATTTTACATATAAGAGCCATATTCTATCAACAGGGAATGGTTTGGTTTGTTTTGTTTTACGGCATATCAACCTCAATGGGCTATTTAATGCCGACTAAATTTTTATTGCTGGTAATATTTTGTTTTGTCAAAAATCTGTTTCTGTTAATTTTTTTCCTCCAGAAATATATTGCTGGTAATAGTTAACTATTTGCTCATAGCTGGGACCCTAACCGGTGCTACCACCCCGGGTCAGGGTGGACCTGGGAATACCAGCAATTAAGAGGTGGTTCCACGCTCCTCAAAACCTCCTGATCAGAGGCCTTGCTGCTGGACGTAGTTTATCGCCATACCCAGGACAGCAACAAGGATTAGATTCATTCTTAACCACTGACAACCTCATCTGTTTTACAAAGCGCATTCCTATAGTGAAATCATTAACAACGAATTCCCATTATGCATATACTCGCCCTGTTATGTTTTTATCAATGACAATCTCCTGATTTTTCAATGGAATAGTAAAATCAGCAGCAGTACTACATATTTCCAGAGAGACAACGCGCGCCATATTTGCTCAAAACAACAAAAAGAGAATATTTTAACAAATGAGAACAATATTTCATGTCATTGAGGAAGGTAATCGAGCGCACCATCCTAAACGTGTTTATCCAAATTACAGCAATAAAGATAGAATATACAAACGGTCTGCGTATTATCCTAAAATTGGGACGATTAAAAGTGATAGTTAATTTGGGATCACTGATTTTTTTTAAATTATTAATGTCCGCTTTTTGTTTGAAAGCGTCTTATTCTTTTCTTGATCATTTCACCGCAAGCAAGGAACCTAAGCCACTAAGACTCAACTAAGAATACGAAAGAATCAATATTAAGGAAAAAGAACAATAAAAGAACAGGAATTTAAAAGACCGAAGATGACGATTGACATTGCATTTAAATGGTGATCAAAATTGACTGAAAACAAGAAGCCGGAAGAGAGTTCTACAAGTGAGAAAAGCTCGAGAAGAAACTATTTGAATAGAACTTACGGTTACATTTATTCGCCAAAAAATATGTTGTAACAGATAAGCTACAAAAACAAAGCTATTCGTGCAGAAATAATGTTCCCGACTAACAATATCTTAATCAGCAAAAGAAAAGCATTTTCCCAATATTCTTTCTTTGGCTTTGCAATGATTTGTCAAAAAATACAAAATACTAAATATGGACGTTTTCAGTCATTGTTCTGACCGGGAAATGAGGAGCCATTTTCTTTCAGTGCAAGCTTAGAAAAGCTAATTTTAGCTTTGCTTCCATTATGCCGTCAGCCATTTTTCTTTTTGGCCCCAAACGAGGCCATTTTTCAAGTTCCTCTATTATTCACCTGAACTAGTAAAAACGAAACAATTTATGAGGAAGCAAGTTTTAGGAGTTCGGTGAAACAAACTCTCTTTAGAGATACAGCAAATTCTAAGTTAACCGGAAACTACGAAAAATATTGCTTATCCCTTGCCCAGTTTTATCCTAACTGCGTTTATAGTTTTAATTAAAATTTGTTTACATTTATTTATAATTAGCGTAGCCGTGTCTTTATTTTTTTTTACGGTAATTGTTAGATTTTTTAATAGTGAGAGCCACTAGCACCCGAGGGATTACTGAGAATTGGAGCGAGAACAAATAGGAGTGATAGAGGAAAGGATGAAGAGAAGGATAGGGGATAGATAAAGTCATCTGGAGATGTCGATTGACATTACACTTGAATAGTTGGAGATTATAGCTATCAGGGGAACAGGAAGAAGGGAAGGAGTTCCACAGGCGAGAAGTGCGAGACAAGAAGCTATTGGAGTAGAAGAGACGGCTACATTTAACAGTTTCGACAGTGAAAGGGTGAGAGCGAGATGCCAGCCTAGTTGAACGCTTAAATTCATGAAGTCTGGGAACCAGCGAAAGCAGCTCATCGGAGCAGTTACCATGAAAGTATTTGTAAAAAAGACAGAGGGAGGCGACGGCACGTCTGTGAGAGAGCGACTGCAGACGAGATGCCAGATCAGGGCCAATTACATTGCATATCCGTCTTTGGATTTTATCAAGAACCTTGAGACAAACAGAAGGGGCCCCAGACCATATATGGCAGCAATACTCCATGCAAGGGCGAATGGTTGATTTGTAGATTTGAAGGATCGATTCCGGCGAAAAAAAATTTCCTGGCGCGGCATAGGGAGCCAATTTTCCTAGCGGTGGACGAAGCTATTGACTCAATGTATTTGTTCCATCTCAGGTCAGCGGACAATGTGAGACCGAGCAGTCGCAAAGAGGAACTCTAGTGAAGTTGAGCGTCAGACATTCTAATGGGGGGCAGGGATGGTTCTCTCTGGTGAGTAATAGAGAGGAGTTTTTTTTTTTTGAGGCGTTAAAGTTAACCAGCCAATTCCTGCCCCAGTTCACAACCGATTGGAGGTCCTTTTCAAGACAAACGGCCAGGTTAGTTTTTTTGTCAGCTCGACACTAGATTTGTTTTTTGAGGCAGGAGTAAATAGTAGTGTTGTCCGCATAGATGCCTACTTGGACAAAAATTTATGACATAAAAGGAAGATTCGTTAATGATTAAAAAAAACGTTATTTAATATTGAATTTTATTCTTTTTGCCTTTATTAAACGTGCGTACGTGGGATAGGATTATTTTAAAATAAGAACCTCTTCAGTGAAAAAATTTTCAGATTATTTGAATTGATTTATGGATGATGTAATTTATTTTTTTTGGCCATATCATGATAAAACACCGGTTCTCGTTTAAGTCATGGATGGAAATATTTTTCGATCCTGGATTCAGATGGGTTTCTGTTCAATTTTAACCAATTTATAGAAACTTGAATCTTTTCATTTCACATAAAAGGGATAACAAACAAAACTGCAACTGGGAATCGAAAAATGAACTCATTATATTTATTTACATAGATTTACTAAACTTCAGTTGATTTAAAGCCCTTCCTAGCTAAAATGGAAGGAAATTAGTTGAACTTGTAACAGATAAACATTACTAAAATAAATGATATTAAAAAGCATCTGAAATTTAAATTTTTTTTTTTCTTATATATGTACATTTTATGAAAAAGTTTGATAAAACAAAAAAAATCAAATCAATAATAAAATGAATAAAGAATAATTACATTTTACTACTATTTCTTAAAAAAATAGAAACGAAAACACATGTTGCAATTTTAATGAAAAGCGGTTTCTGCAATTTGCTTTTGATGTTATCTGTTCTCATCTCAGAAAGCATTATTGATGATGAAACCGTTTTATAATGTCTTAAAAGTAAGTCTGAGTTCAAATTGGCAGCTGATAAAAAAAAAAAAATTTTAAATGTTGTTTAAGGCAAAGAAAATTTGTTGGTTTTAATGCCCTCAAATGAAATGACATTTTTAATCGTATTGAGAATTTTATTTTTTAAAACAATAAAAAGACTACAGATGCTTAATAGCATTTTGAGCGGTTCATTTCGACTTGAAAAACAAAATAATCCTTTTTATGAAGTCGGAATGAATTTGAAAAATTGAAAAAAATCAATAAATTTCAAAAATATATAGTTTGTTTTATGAATTTGTTTTACTAGATAATTTTAAGAATTTGAAACAATCTAACATATAAGTCTATCATTGAATCCTTATATTTTATACAGAGGCTATATTTGGTCTAGAACACAAACAACAATATTTAAAAATTCTTGATAGCTTCCAAAAGAATAAATTTTGCAATTTTGGTTCTGACAGGGCATAATCATTTTTAGATTTCTTTTGAATAAGTTATTTTTATTTTTTGTAATTTTTTCCTAAAACGTTTTTTGTAAATACTTTTAAATAAAACTGTTGAATTTAATGAATATGCATATTTTTTGAATTTAAGCTCAGTAATATGATTGGCTGCAATGTCAAATCATTTTACATATGAAATGTTTATATATAACCCTATATCATTACAGCAAGAAATAGTCAATTCGATTTTGGAACATTTGACGAAATTTCCAGTCTTACCAGAGGTGTTAACATTAAAAAATATTAATTTTTAAAATTAAAATAGTCATTATTTAGATTAACTTTAGTTTGAAAATATCGAAATATTTATATACTAAAAAGAATTATTTACATAGTTATTTTCATAACCTATAGATTTTGAACAGGAACGTTTGATGAAAATTAGGAAGATGTTTTTCGTCCAAAAATGGAGTGACAAATGTTAAAATCAATGCAAAAAAGATCTAAAGAAAAATCAAAAAAAATTTTGCTTTTTGATAAAGAAATTTTTCAGTTAAAAAACCCATTTAAAGAAGGATAAACTATTTGATCTTGTTGAGAACCTGTTTTCAAAAACAAGGGAAAATGCTTTTCAGATATTTGAAACAAAAGATCTGTCATGAAAAATCTGATAAATTAAATTCAGCACGATAATTTAATGTAGATCAGGAGTTGACCGATTCAATGGGGAACAATTATCAAGTTTATCTGAAAGATTTTTTTTACGTTCGTTCCCTTCAACAATTCAGAGTCGATTTGTAGGATTTAGTTTTTAGCCCTAAAGAGAAAAAGGTTTGTCAAATTTTATTTTAGAAGGATGTTTGTTTTTGACAAACCTGTTCTGTAAACAATGGAATTTAGTTCCAGGTAATGTAACAAACAACAATGCAGATTTTAGAGAGAACAGGAGCCAGTGAGGGAGAAAATTTCTCCAATGACTCCTTGGCATGGATTTATCAAGAAATTTCATTTGTCTCGTATCCAGTTGTTGTTTTTTATAAAAACCATGTAGTGAGTTAATGGATATTACTAATAGTTACTCAGTTCTGGGTCCAAATCCATTATTTCCAAAAACAGAACTTCCACACACACGACACATGCATTTTCAAACAGACACACAACATATATATATATATATAAATTAATATTTGATTTTGTAGCTGAGAGTTCATACAATTTTCTCAATTTTTTTTTTTTTTTTTAAAAAAAATTTTTACAAAATTGTGATATTTCAAAGTTTTTATTATATATATATATATATATATATATATATATATATATATATATAATATAAAAATAAAATAAAAATAATGATTTTATAGTAATGAATATTTAATTTAAAAACCCTTTATAGAATGAGTGATTGCCAGATTTTATAAATAAACGACAGATAGAAAGCTATATATAAAAAAAAAAACTGTTTTTACAGAATTTATCTATTTCATTGTTTTTAAAACAGATGAAAGACACGATAATTTTCCTTTGGTGAAATAGGCTATTCCTCGTATGAGGTGATTTTTATTTATTGCTCCATAATAATAAATACATTGAGTTCTTTTGTGGATCAAGTTTTAATAGTATTCAAAAAATTCAAAAAAATCCACTTGGATTATATATTAAAATATAAAAAATATATATATATATATATATATATATATATATATTTTGCAAAAAAAAATTAAAATTATCTATATTTTGAAATGATTTCACCAACATAGATTGAAATTAATCTAAAAATTTTCAAACTGTTCATTTTAATTTTTTATATTGAACGATAAAAATTTGTTCAAATTAAATATCAAATTTTCGGCATTCCGTAGGATCGCCAAATTTAAGAAAACATGAAGCAAAAAAATCAACCAAAATCTCATTTCGGTTAACAGGTCGATAGAAGAATCGTTGGCAATTTAAAAAGAATATTATTAATTCCATTTCTTATTGCGAACGCTTTTTCTGTAGAATGGAAAATTTGCAATATAAAACAGTACTATAAAATTCGAGAGTTCTGGTTTCGGTTGCGAAGTTTAACAGCTATAATGAGGAAAAATGCTTTTATAACCATCAATTTTTTTAAAGAGAAGATAACAATGAACGATTGAAATCTCAATGAAGACGATAATGATTTAAAGATCTGTTGCGACTCAATTTGAAAATTATAAACTGTGGAAGGAAGGTCATGAATAAATGCTAAGGGTGATAAAAATGGCAAAAATTCTATTTTTGAGGAAATTAAATAACTCCTTTCATGCTTTATTTTTTTTGCGCCATATTAAATTAAAATAAGTATAAATGTTTTCCGTAAAAAAACCTGGAGTGAAGTCCTATAAATTATGATAATGTTCAAAATGAAAATTGACGTTTTAAAATTTACTTACATCCTAATCGAAATCTTCTTTCCCAAAACAAATGCATGTTTGTCTTAAAAAAGGTTTTTGACAATCTCTGTTCTTAACATAAAAAGGAATTACCAACAAAAAGATTTAATGCCTCAAATTTCTGGCCTTCTAATTACCCACCAGAGAGAACCATCCCAACGCCCATTAGAATTTCTGGAAAATGTTTAGACGAGAACATGAATTTGCGACTGCTCGGTCTCACATTGACTGCTGGATGAGAAAAACAAATATTGAAAGTCAACGGCTTGAACACCAAAGAAAGTTGGCTCCCTATGCCGCGCCAGGAATTTTTTTATCAACGGAGTCGATCCTTCAAATCTACAAATCAACCATTCGCCCTTGCATGGAGTATTGCTGCCATATATGGTCTGGAGCCCCTTCTGTTTGTCTCAAGGTCCTTGATAAAATCCAGAGACGGATATGCAATGTAATTGGCCCTGATCTGGCATCTCGTCTGCAGTCGCTCTCTCACAGACGTGCCGTCGCCTCCCTCTGTCTTTTTTTTTTTTACAAATACTTTCACGGTAACTGCTCCGATGAGCTGCTTTCGCTGGTTCCCAGACTTTCATGAATTTAAGCGTTCAACTAGGCTGGCATCTCGCTCTCACCCTTTCACTGTCGAAACTGTTAAATGTAGCCGTCTCTTCTACTCCAATAGCTTCATGTCTCGCACTTCTCGCCTGTGGAACTCCCTCCCTTTTCCTGTTTTCCTGATAGCTATAATCTCCAACTATTCAAATGTAATGTCAATCGACGTCTCCAGATGCCTTGATCTATCCCCTATCCTTCTCTTCATCCTTTCCTCTATCACTCCTATTTGCTCTCGCTCCAACTCTCTGTAACCCCTTGCGTGCAGTGGTTTTCCGCCTTGCTTGGGGTGAAACGCATTTGTGTTTAAAGTGGAAATCTGAAAGAAAGAAAGAAAGAAAGAAAGAAAGAAAGAAAGATGGAAAGAAAGGTAGGGAGGTAGGTAGGTAGGTCTATAAAGAAAGTAAAGAAAAATGCAGTAAAAAACAAGGGAAAGAATAAAGAGGAGGCCTTAATTCATGGCTGTTTGACTTCGTCTAAAAAATCAACAAAACAACGATTCGCCATTAAAAGTGAAATTTGATTATTCAACTACCAAATTTGGTAATTTTCGTTGGCATTTTCAGCACTCGATTTTCAGGTAATGCATTAAAAAAAACTCATGAGAATAGGGTTTGTCAAGAGTTAAGGTAAATAAAAGCTATTATATATACAGGGTGTACATAAAATGTATCATCTCGAACAACAATGGATTCCGCCAAAGTTCTGTTTAGTCAGATCTGGGAAAACTATTTGACAGCAGACACAGAAAGGTAACTACTTTTAACTTTTAGAAATCAATCTACACTTTTAGAAATCAATCTACACTTTTAGAAATCAATCTACACTTTTAGAAATCAATCTACACTTTTAGAAATCAATAAAATACATAAGAAGAAAGGAATAACTACCAATTTTAAGAAGACAATTTGGGGTTGTCAGCAAGAGAAACACAGTTCTGGATGCAAACTGCTAAAATCAATTATATACGAAAATTTAAATATCAGGAAGTGTTTTAACAGAGTAGGGAAAATGTGACAGCGAAATCCGAAGATGCATTGGAATAGCGATATTTCTAAAAGCTAAGCAATGAAACAAGAAAACTTTGTTAAAAATAATGAAAAGCATTTGTTTATATTTCTAAGATGAGTTATTGTAATCATTTACACTATTTGCATTGTTCGAACTGTTGTCCTCAGCCTTGTTGCCATATTATAAAACGTTTCGGCCATTTTACGTTCCATCCTTCTTCAGGATCTGTTTATATTTCTGTATTGTAATTATTTCAGACTGTTGTCCTTATCTTCGTTGCCATATTCACGACGTTTCGAGATTGTACGCCAAGGAAGATTAAATAAGGAACCCATGCTGTCATTTTATGTCATTTCAGTTAATTCTTATACGGCAGTGAGAATTTTGAACGATTCCCTCATAGATAAAGAGGATACTTGAAATAACAGAAATATGGTTATACAGAAGGATGCTGAGAATACTGTGAACTGATCATGTGAGTAACAAGGAAGTTCTAAGGAAAATGGCAACAAAAGGAACGTTTATATTTAGAATCAGAATGGGACAGCTGAAAATTCTGGGACACAAAATGAAGAAAGAGGGCTTGGTGAATATGACACTCACAGGTCGCAAGATGAACTGGGGAAAGCAACACATAACCCCTGCCTAACGGGCTTGCTTAAATGGTTGGCTGAACAGGGATTAGGAGAAATAGGAAAATGCCAACATTTACTAAGTGCTACAGAGGACTGGAAATTGTGGAGGGGTATGACCATCAACGGCCTGAAAGGACACGGCGCATACATGTCTATAGATTTAATGACACAACTGCATTTCAATTCGGGAAGAAATGGATTGTCAGTGACAATCTATCTATCTATCTATCTATCTATCTATCTATCTATCTATCTATCTATCTATCTCACACGCCAACACTCTACATACACTCTAAACCCCCCCTCCTTGCCAATGAAATCGAGCGTATAATATTACCATCAAAAGTACAGAGTAACAACAGGTCGTTAGCCTTAAATATTTTTTTATATAAATTTCATTTCTGTTCCATAAAAAACAAATGTAACGGTTTGGATTTTAATGGCTGTAGGTGTTTGGATGTCCATAAGATTAAATAAAAAGTTTCTATAGGTGTTAATGTATGGGGAGGTGGGAAAGAGAGGGAAGGGGAGAGAGAGAGGAAAGAGAGAGAGAAGGAACAAGTTTACGTTTGAGTGACGTTTCTATATTCTTAGCCGAAGACATAAGTTTTTTTTTTTTAATTTAATGTTTTTATGAATGTTTCTTTTGACACATATATTCTCTCTTTCTATTTCATAATCTTTTTCTTTTCTCAGCTTTCAGTTAAAGTTACATCTTTCTTTTTTAAAGGTTTTTCTACGATTCTTATATTTAACACCTTATACTTGTTTTTAGTCCGATGGGTCTACGAGAATTTTCTTCTTCTTCTCCTCTTCTTCTTAAAAAAAATTATTTAAAATTCTCCTCCTCCTCCTTCTTTTTTTCTTCTTCTTCTTCCTCGAATTTCCTTCTTCTAAAAATGTTTATTATTATTATTATTATTATTGTAAAACAATTATTAAATAAAATAAATATCCATATTTTTAGTGCGTTTCTTTTTAAATTTTTGTTTTTGAGAATAGTTTTAATCGTTTGCATTACTCTTTACCTCACTATTCTCTTTTTCTGTCTTTTGTTATTACTTTATTTGAAAAATGTTGACATTTTTCGCTATTTTTTCGAGTACTTTTCGTTTCGGCTTTCCATTTTCCATACTTTTTCTTGTAAACTTTTTCTTTTCTTCTATATCCTGTTTCAACTTTCTTCTTTACTTTAACGTTCGTTTCATTTCATTTCCTCATATGTCTTTCTTAACCTTTTTCACTTTCACTTTTCATTCTTCTTCTTTTTCTTCTTCTTCGTCATCGTTATCTTCGTCGTCGTCTTCTCTAATTTATCTTTCTCGAAACATATCCGAAATTTCTACATTCCGATTCACATGAACTGGTTTGTGTGTGTGTGTGTGTCATCGTTTTTATGTCTGTGTGCGAGCATGTATGCATGCGCATGCAAGTATGTGTGTGTTTGTGTGAGTACGACTGTACGCGGAAACAGCACAAACCATTCTTGAAGAAAAGCTAATTACCGAAATTTCACGCTAGAAAAACAAAATCTGAGAGTTCTGTCTCGACGGTCTCCTTTTGTTTCTCCCTGATCACTCAACTGTCCGGTTAAATATCCCGAGTAAATCAACAGGCGTTAAACTTTTCAAAAACAAGCAACGAGCGTCGACCACTGAACACCAAGATTTAAACCATATTCTAAACTGATTATCTCCCTTGACAATTATTTGCAAGACATTACCGATTACCGGCAAATTGAGATTTTTTATGAGAGATCATTGGAATATCTGAATTTTTCTTTCGTTAAGAGCCACTGGAGATTGTTAAAAACAACTATTTTACAACCAGACATATCAGACTCGATCAATTTTGCAGCGATGAGAAAAGCCGTCTGAAATAATCGATTCTATTTAAAACAGAAATTAACAGAAATACACACTTTAGAACAACGCGTTTTTTTTTAAGTGAGAAGAATTTTCAGAAAAGAGTTTATATATAAATAACATATTAACCAAAAATTAGAAAGAAACTATGTTTACGTTTTAATATTTATTCTGCTAATTTTAACGAATAGAAATTAATTTCCGAAATTTGAATATAATTTTGCATCTAAAAAGAGACTAATTTTCTTGTCTTTGGTTTTATTATGTCTTTCTCCAAAAGTAGGACCTGTCTCTCGTATCAAGTGGCATCACGTTTCTTAAATATTCTGACATTCTCTACTGTATTTGCTATTCACAAAAGTCGCACGAACTGGCTGTCTTCTTCGTTGATTCTTCGAATTAACAGCTTATACATATTTTTAGTCACATTGTTCTACGAGAATTTCTTCTTTTTCTTTTTCTTCTGACCGATTCCGTTGAAAATGTGGGCAATCATGGTTTGCTTTATTTTGTTTTACATTATATCAACCTTAATGGCTTATTTAATGCTGAAAAGATTTTTAGGATAAGTTCGTATGAACAGAATGTTTCCTTTGTAAGGGGTTTTTTCTACAGAATTTGGTTTGGTTTAGTTTGGTTTCGTTTATTTATTTTTACGGCATATAAATTTCTATGGAATATTCAATGGCGACAAGATTTTTAGGCCAAATTTGTAGAATAGAATATGTATTCCTTGTAAGAAAGCAGTATCTAGGACAAGTTTCATTGATGTATTTTTGTACAGAGGATTTTGTGTCGAGAGTCAAATATATTGTTATTTTTACTATAAAAATTGTTATTTTTACTAATAAAAATTGTTATTTTTACTATAAAAATTTATTTTTTATACATTCTTAGTGTTTTGACTTCAGTTTAGGGATTGACTATTTTGCCCATAGCTGGAACCCTAACAGGTGCTACAACCCCAGGTCAAGGTTGAACCTGGGAACAACAGGTAATTTTTAATTCCATAATATCCTTATGGTACGCAAATCTATTAGGCGGACTGGAACGAACAGAAGTACATACGTTTTACTAATTTTCATACACCAGAGTCTTTTCAGTTTTAAAGTGAGAAGGGAATGATATCAGAAGTGTCAGTAGTTGAAAGGGGTTGTAACCCTGATAGCTAAATCCATGCCAATATAGTAGCTAAGTAAACAGATGTTTGGAATACTCATCAAAATGGTATTGAGGCATTCAGCTCATAGTGCAATCCCTCTAATTTGATATGACATGAATCAAGCTTTGTGCTACATTAGGGAAAAAAGGGAAAACAAAGAGATTATTTAATAGATGAATGCTCGTGAATAAGTAATTGGTCTGAAACACGTGTTCTTTAAATATGGGGTTGTAGAAAGTGATGAAATATTAATCCAAAAATATTTAACAAAAATTACTGACCTTTGACTTTTACATGGAAATGTAGTGTTGATTGTATTTCAATATAAATTGACCACATCAAAGGAGATCTCATTGATTGATTTCCTGAAGCTATTTAAATGCTGCAAAACAGGGGATTTTTCCGTTTTATATTGATGCAACTGTCAGAGGAAATATTTTAATATGCGCACGCAATTCTTTGTGTTTACAAAGGCAATGATATGAGTGAATAGTTTTACATTGAAGCAATTATTAAAATGCAGGAAAGACTAGCAATTTTTGCGTGTAGATTCGAGTCAGAAATAGATGCAGAGATTCCGCTTATTGGAAAATATTGGAACTGCAGGATCTTTGATCTTTAGCTTTGGGATTACTGAAATAAACGAAATTGGGATTACCTCATTGATGCTAAACAAAGGAATGGATTTGTGTGAAGGAAAACGAAAAAGACGAAAATTATAAGCCTTATTTTATTTTTTTTAAAACAAACATGATACATATAAGCAGCGTATTGATCAAGCTAAGATTGACAAAGGAATCTTTCAGTGTTGAATACCATGAGAATCCAACTGGTTACGCTCCATCGCCAGGAGAACAAAATGCACCTGTTCGCCTGACGATCGCTGTAGCATGAAACTCGAGTAAGGTTTCGAATTTTGATTCTTTCTGAGTCGTGAGGCTGGGAAGCGTATTTGTTCTATTTTGATAATTTAGACATAGATCACTTTATATTACTGTTCAGATAGATGTTTGCCTTTTCGGCTTCTCAGTTTGAATTCTCCTATTGGTTCTATTTTGCTTTATTCTTTGGTCACCAATCAGACTTTGTTTTGGTTTTTAACAAAATTTTTTTTTTGGGGATAGGAAAAAATATATATATATATATATATATATATATATATATATATATATATATATATATATATATATATTATTTATTTAAAATATGATTCCAAATCGCTACATAAGAGGTCTCATGTTTCAAAACAAGAGCCGAAAACTTCAATATAATCCTTTAAATTAAATTGAGTTGAAATTAAAATGGGCTCCGTTCCATCTTCAAGCGAAATTTTTGTTGGAATAACGTATATCTGAAATTTACTTGTTTTAAAATTGAAATCAAAATCCCCATGGTAACAGCTATGGTGAATTTTCTAAATTGGGTAGGCGAGTGTAGGGTGTTTATAATAAGTAGCGGTATAGAGATACTTTCAAGGTGTCAAGTCGGGGAAAGGTGGGGGTGTCAAAAATGAAACGGAAGATGTATTGGCCATCGTCTAGTTTGATTGTCTATGGAGATTTATTTATTTATTTTATTTTATTTTATTATGAAAGGGAATTGTGCATATAAAAAAAAAAAAAAAAAAAAAGAAAAACTTTCGTAACGTTTGTTTTTTGACGACTTCATAAAGGGTTATCTTATATGTAAGGTATTTAAACTACTAATTTAGGCTATGGATTATGAAGTGTGTTATGTTGTATGCATGTTTGTAGTTAATTATTCCTACTATGAATCTGATGATTGGGCTATTTGTTAAACAAGTTATATAAATTTTTTTTTTTTTTTTTTTTTATCTAATAATTCAAACCAAAAATCTGATGATGGGTAAAAAACCGTCAACTCGTGTCTATTATTTAATAGATTATTATTATTCAGAAGTTTAATAATGTGCAATTTTCATGGAGGCACAAAGGGCATGGGTCATAATTTTATATATTCTGGCCTTGTCAATGATTTTCCATCCAACCCTTGGTGTCTCATCTGTCCCCCCACCAGGTGCCAAAAATATTTTGATAGTGAAGTCTGATTTCGTTTGTTTATATTATTAAAGGATACTTATGCTGCCTCCATCTATCTTTAAAATCATTCTTCGTGGACCCAATGTATATCATATTATTGCTAGGGGCTTTCTGTGGATGAAATAGCACACCGGTACATACAGAATTAATATAACATTTATTTTCTAATGGGCAGTCTTCTGGTATTCTACAGTTGCATAATTTTTCAATTTTATCGTCTGATTTAAGTGAAGAGTTTTATTAATACTGTTTTGGCATGGGGTTTGTTCAAGATTTTATTATTGTGTTTTTTTATTATGCGTTCAAGATTTCAGAGCAGCTGTAGCTCAAAAAAGGGTGTTATTGAACATATTACTAAGCCCACTATTGGTGGGGAAGTGTTTATTAATTAGAGCTAAGAATTTCTGTCCTGGTTTAATACTAACCCTTTGGTTGAACGGAGGGGTGTACCAAATGATATTTCTTTTCATGTTTTTCTTCCCATAACCAGGACTTATAAAAAGCTTGCAACAACAACATTAATATGGTTGATAGCATAAACAAAACTAGTAAAAAAATAACTGATAAATTAAAAATCAGCGATAGAGGAGGTAAACTTACTGAAAAAGAATGTTATATAACAATTAATGGGGATTTTGATTTCAATTTTTTAAAAACAAGATAAATTTCCAGATAAACGTTATTCCAACAAAAATTTCTTTGTTTGAGGATGATTTATTGCCCATTTTAAGTTTTTTCAATTCATTTTTTAATTTTAAAGGATTATATTATATAATTTTAATATTTATCTAGTTTATAAACATGAGATATATATATATGTTAGCGACCCCCGCAAAAAAAATATTGAAAAAAACCAAAAAAAATTATATTAAAGCAAATTTTACTTTTTATCGAGCACTATTTTAAAAAAACAATTATAAATTAAAAATACTTTGGATTATTTACTTTGTATTTATTTTTTTTCCTTTTTTATTATTTTATATATATATATATATATATATATATATATATATATATAAAATATATATATATATATATATATATATATATATTTATTTATATATATATATTAGATATATATATATATAAAAAATGAAATTAAAAGAAACCAAATAACATTTTCCATCGATTTATTTTCTCAGCGTTTTAGTCGTAACTGAAATTTTACCAGAAGGATCGAAAATTCTCAGTCATTTTGTTTGAGCGACTAACCATTACACCACACCGAGATGCCCAATGGTAGATAGATATATAGATTTATTTTATATATTTATAAGATTTCAAATAATGGAAGTCTTAGTAATAAAAAAGAAAAAGCCAATAATCAATAACTGTGAACAAGATCAGAATGTGCTGACTGTTTTTTGAAAATAAAACATTCCTATAACTCTAGATATATACATAAAACAATTCATACATTCAGTTAAAAGTTATATATATATATATAATTGTTTTGGCTTATAAATGAACAAACCAATACCCAGGGAAAAGTAAGGACTAAAAAAAGAAAGAACATGTAATTCAGGCGAAAACAATCACTAAGAAAAGTGCTCAATATATTAAGTAGAGCAAATCTAACTATGAACCTAAGGAGCCAGGCAAACCTACATAGGTTTCACCTACGCAGTTCGTCAGGGTACGCTCGCCAAAGAGGAAAGTAGGTTTGCCTGGCTCTTTAGATTCATAGTTATATATATATATATATATATGAAGAAATATAGTTTTAAGGGGTGCAATATTTATGGAATAAAGTGCTCAATATCAGAGATAGAGCGTGTGTAAATATAGAAGGGAACATTGAAGTCAACACTTAGAGGCGACAGTCTGTTTCATGCTAGATGCAATCGTCAGGCCACGAGTGCTGTTATTTTTCTCGGCTGGTCAGTGGTGCATTGTGGGTAGTCTATTTTGGTGGTTATTTTGCTGGAAGTCGTTTATTTGCTTATTTATTTGGGTTAAATTATTTTGCTTGTTTTTATTTATTTTTATTTTTATTTCTTATCTTATATATTTATTTATTTATTTTTATTTGTATTTTATTATTTTAATCGGTGTTTTTATTAACGTAGTAAAAATTTGTTTATATCGCTTATTTACTAGTTTTGTTTTGGTTTGGGAAGATAATTAAAGGTATTTTTTCAATTTTGGCGTTGATTGTTGTAGTTTGTTCTAACTATTATTTTGGCGGGAACAGCTTTTAATTTGTTTATTACTTCATGTATTTATTTGGATTGATTATCTTTATTTGTTTTTTCTAACAGTTAGTTTATCGGGATCAGTTTTTGTTAGTTTATTTGGATGAATTTAGGTCAATTTATTTTACTTGTTATTATTTATTTGTTATACTGTATATTTTTTCTTTTAAAATTTTTGATTTTTAAGTAACGTTACCACTGAAAAAAATATATAAATAGACGAAAAAAAAATAAACAGCACTCGTGGCCTGACGATCGCACCTAGCATGAAACAGAAAAATCTTTTAATGTTGACTTCTATGTTAACCATTATATATATATATATATATATATATATATATATATATATATATATATATTATATATATATAAATTAATTTCACTGTGGAATCTATAATCTGTCTGTTGAATCTTTATATATATATATATATATATATATATTTCATTTAATAGATAGATAGATAGATAGATATAGATAATGAATAAACTGATTTCAATAGATAGATAGATAGATAATGAATAGATGATTTCAAAAGATAGATAGATAGATATGAACAGACTGATAAAATAGATAGATAGATAGAAAGAAAAAATGTTTTGGATAGAATTCAATTTGCATAGAGAGTCAAAGATACATTATTTGAACATAAGACCAAAGGCAAAATTTGTCAGTATATAGTGTTGATTTCTATGATTGATAGTGTTTATAGATACAAATATCTACCCTCGATACATGAGTACATATTTCCTATACATTTAAATTAAATATAAATATATATATATATATATAATGTATATATGTATATATAAAGTGAATGTGTGTGTGTGTGTGTGAATTTGGAAATCAATAATCCGTGGCGACAATCCGTTTTCTGCGTTTAGCGTGTATGGTAGAAGAACAAAGAAGAAACTACGAAGGTTTAAAGAAATAAACAATTGTATCAAATGTAAAATATAACAAAAGAGAAATCAGTGTAGATTCTCTCGGTTGAAAAAAAAAGAGACGAATAGAATTGTCAAAGGCGTCCGCTGAGGCTTACGTAAAGAAAAGAAGGATAAGTTGTGACTTACTGGGGAGATATCATTTGGCGAACTGTCTCTTGGAAATGGGACGTCGTTTTCCGACGAAGTGAACCCGTGTTGAAATACCATTCAACTTAGAAAAATCTCCCTTTGATGGGATTTTATGTTTTTTTTCTTAGGCTCAAATCGGCTCCGGTTTTTGTTTTGTTTCTTTAGGCGGGAGCGGGTGCCAGTTGGTGGAAATTCTGAATTGTATTGTTTATTTTTCTTTGAGTGTGTGAATAAAAACGGAAGGTATGTGCAGAGCCTTGCGCAGTTGACGGAAGTTTAGTTTAGTTTTGGATGTTCAGAGCGTTCACAACCGCCTACTTATGGAAATTATTGTTACATGCAGCAGAAGATAAATTCCCAGACGGAATTATGCTCATATCACTCATCCCGTTCTTGACAAATATCAGGAAAAATACTCCTGAAGAGGGAAGAGTAGAGTTGGAAGAGAATTTCCGAGCAAAGCCTTGCACTTTATCAACAGTATATGACAATACCCCAAACTGATTGAAGAGAGGGTTTCTTGCGAATTTATTCTTGTTTAATATATTTTTACAGAGCCGCCAGTAATCACGAGGACTAAAAGTTGTGAAATGCTATAAGGTGTCTCATTCTATCAGTGAATCGGGATTTTCCTTGCTATGGACATGTTTATGCTCATTACGAGCAAATACAAAGAGGCAATTGTTATGATCCGAACAGTCCTGTTGGTATAGCTAAAAGAATTTTTCCTATGCGCTATAGCTTCAGAATTGAACCAAGGAGAAGATTGCAGTTTCACTTTGTATTTCCGTGTACTGGGAAATGGTGGTAACACAACTTTCAACGGGAAGTTTACAATTTTTACTCGTTTTGAAACGTCATCTCTTCTCCTATCAGTGATAGCTTGTTTGTTTTTCAAGCATTGTGTCATTGTGCGTCAGTGTGTGGTGTTGCATCGTGTTTTGTTCCTAATGAAGCTTACTCCATGATGACTTGTTGGTAAAGTCTTTTAAAATTCATAGTCATTTTTACAGTTTATATGATGTAGTATTTTTCTTTTACCTTGGTCTTCAAGATCAATACACGCACACGCATCGCCAACGCACTCACACATACACACGCACACGCATCGCCAACGCACTCACACAGACACGCACACACACACACACACACACACACACACACACACACATCGCCAACACACATACACTCGCGCACGCACACACGCAAGCACACACACGCATATATAGATACAGATATTTTGATAAATTGATTGATTCATTGGTTCAACGACCGTACTTTGGATCAAAGATCATTGTAAATTCTATGATTCTTTGCATAGTATGTGATTCACCAGGACTGCATCTGATTTTGAAACCAGTGTTGTAATTTTTTTCAATGGATGCCAATCAAGATGGAAGAGTTTTTTTTCCTTTTTTTATATATATATATATATATATATATATATATATATATATATATATATGTGTGTGTTGTGTGTGTGTGTGTAAAAATTCTCAGAATTAACCTGTAGAAAAAGAAATTATGTATTAAGGAAAGAGACAATAGAAAAAAAACTGTTGTTTTACCCGACGTGTTTCATCCAATGTGGACTTTCTCACGGCAATAAACGAAATGAATTTATTGAAACGAAGTATCTATGAACAACAAAAAAATTTCGTTAGCAACTAGAAGAATTTAGAAACGCTATTGTATATTCAGTTGACCATACGAATATACAATAGCGTTTCTACATTCTTAAATTCTGTAAAGAGTGAACAGAAAGAAAAAGAAAATGAAATATTATTTAGTTTACGCTCCGACCTTTAATTGAGATGAGAAAACGAAAAATGGTAAAAAAATTTTTACATTGTTAAGCATTTCCCCAGAAATTCTGTGTTACACAAAGTTTTCAATAAAAATATTCTAAAAGTCAGAGTTTGTATGAGAAACATGAAAATAATAATAAAGGGTGTAAAATTTTAAGTAGTTGGTTATCGGGGAGAGCAAACATCTAACGCTACACATTTCCATCCGTAGCCTTTAACACCATCTTTCTTCGTTACTACATCAGAGGAGACTCGTGGAAATTAGTTGTTTTTCCCTTAATTCATTTATATGTCCGACCAGTTTAGCACGACTGGCGTACATTCCCGTTGGACATCAAAATACAGAGAGAAACATAAATTGAATTGCCGGAGTGAGAATGAAATTGGTAGGTTGAAATATAAGAACTCTGATTGATGACATCATCAGTAAATATGTCCAGAGAGAAAAACAGCGGTTGTTATTCGGAAATTATGCCGATATAGAATGAACATTACCGCACATTGATAATCGTTTGGAAGAAAGAAAATTGGTGGCATATACACCTTGTCTTGGAAAGGGAAAAGGGCTGAGGTATGTAAGGAGACCGGGACCACACTTTCAATAAAGCCAGATCTTATCTCTCGACTGGAAGTAATTTCATTGGTAGTAGATGTGAGAATTATGATTTTACCTTTCAGTTTGGAGTGGGATTGTTTTGAAAGCCATCTACTATTGAAGAATGATATTCTATACATTACTTATAGTTTCTTAAAGGAGTGCACGAAATGATAAAATCATTCTTATCAGTGTTGTTTGTTCGATTTGATATTGAGTTATAAAGATGTCTGTGTGAACATAGAAAGGCGTCAACAAATGACAATGGGTCCGGGTTACTTTAAAATTTGATCCCGATCTTTACAATCCCTCATTTTCAATATACACTGTCCTAGAAAACAAATAGGTCACAATATCCAATATCTGTATTTCTTTGATCATAATCCTGTTTGAAGTCGAGATATTAAATATACATTCGATGAGAAAACATCTGGGAAAAAATGCTGCTCTATTTATTTTATGGTAGCAATAATTTTTTTCTTCCCTTAAACACGAAGGTGTGTCGTTGTCTTACTAAAGAATAGCTTGAACAGGATTTGGCATTCATAGAATATAGTTGTGAGTAAATTATGACCACAGGCCAAATTTACTCTATCTGTTCCGATTATTACTTAAGAAATAATTAACAGTGGTACTAGTTCGATGAAAATTGTCGTGAGGTAAAGAGAGTGATTCAAAATAGCCTTGAAATGATATCTACACAAATTGTTTCTCTCAAAAAATAAAAAGTTATGTTTCAACCGGATGCAACCTAAAATCCATGTTGGATATATGATGATAAAAAGGTTTCCTATCTTGGGAGAAATTTGAACAACCACAAAACATCAAATGGTGAGACAATTCTCCAAAGCTGTTCATGTCACTTGATGTTCGTGTTTGATTTCAACTAAATATTTCATTTTATACTAAGCTATTCCTCTATAATAACAGGGTTATTTTAGGCCTAAATAAATGTCCTGTCTATCATTAAGTTGAAACAAAACTTTTCTTTTTCTGTCACGAATTCGGTTGCAATTCACATTCACGATCCCACAATCTGCAGGAAGAACGCATCTGTGATGCCAATATATATATATATATATATATATATATATATATATATATATATATATATATATATATACTGAGACGCTGAAATCTCGAAAAATATTCTTAAATGCCTATGATTTATAACAGAAACCACTGGTTTATACCAACGGCTTCCCATACTTAATACTTCTCGTTTTCACTCTCACGTGGTCATGTGTGGCGTTACGAGCAGTGGTGCGATTTTCGCTTCCAGCGTCTCGTATGCACGAGTTTGTCGTTGCTTGAAAATCTTCCATGTAAATATAAACAGAGTATCATTACTGTTTTTCCCTGTATTGTTTAATATAATGTAACGTAATTGTCATCTTTGATAATGGCTTATGTAAGCCGAAAGCTTAGATAGGATTAAAATATATGTATCAGTATTGTGATTTTCTTTCTTCTTTTAATGATAATGTTATTAAGATTATCAGACGATATGAAAAGAATGTACATAAAATAGACAAAACTTCTCTATATTATTTAATGAAACATGCATCAATAAAAAAAATGCTGCCTAAGTATTAATATATATATATATATATATATATATATATATATATATTGATTTAATTTGAAAAATGAATTTCTTTTGTATGACCATTTTTTTTTTTTTTTTTTTTTTGCAGGACCTAGGTTTTTTCATTTAACGACTTCATCAGGGTCTTTCGTTGGCAAAATGATTTCAAACAAACAATGAAATGAAAAGAACGCCAAAATGGTATGGTTGGAATTATTTAAACCATCGCTTTCTAAACAAAAGGAGAATTTTTCACGATCGCTAAATTTATTTTTTGATATATGAGCAACTTATTTTTCAATTTTACTGCTCAGGTTGGTTCATTATTATTAATTTATTATTTACGCATTTATTTTAATCGTAAATTTATTTTAATTTACGTATATATATCTTCGTAAAATTTTAGACGTGTTCCAACCATACCATTTTTGGCGTTCTTTTTTTCATTTCATTGTTTGTTTGAAATCATTTGCCAACGAAAGACCCTGATGAAGCGTTGGCCGAAAGGTACCTATCCTGCAAAAAAAAAAAAAAAAAAATGGTCATACAAAAGAAATTCATTTTCTTTAAATCATTATATTTGCTTTGTGGTATCAAAATATTAAAATATATATATATATATATATATATATATATATATATATATATATATATATATATGCACGAACGAGATATGCTGGTAATTTTAATTTTAGAAAAAATTCAGTTTTTGGTTCGTTCTTTTGACGCAGAAATTTACTCTATCACCTGCAATGACTACCTTTGAAGAATATATTGGGGAAACCTCAAAATGTATAAAGGAAAGATTTTATGAATACAAAAGAGACATTTTAAACACATTAAACTCTTTAGTTTCTCACCGTAACGTGACTGAACACAATTTTGACATAAAAATGCTACTGTAATTAAAAGAGAACATAATTCACTGAGACGAAAATGTTTAGCATGTGCTTTAATCGCCAGTTCATCCACAGTAAATTTGCATCCAAATTCTTATAACGTTTCGCCATTCTTTGCAAAGCTTCTGTTGTCACAAATCGGATATTAAATAACAAAGATGATGATAACAAAAAGAAAATGGACCTCAATGGTATTGGCTAGATTAACCAAAACCCATTTTTTTTTCTAAATTTAAAATTCCTAGCATTTCTAATTGGTGAGCATGTCTAGCCACATCAACGTAAATAAATTTAGTCAGATGAAGGCCTAAGGGCCGAAACACGTCACAGAAAAACTGTTTCCACTTTGTAATATATCTTTCCTTCAAAACTTTTTAATATATATAAAATTATGTATCACTATCCCATACACACACATACATACACACACACACACACACACACATATATATATATATATATATATATATTAGAGCAAGATCTAAAAAGTCAACCAATCTAACAGTCATCTCATCTCACAATCCTCACACTTGCTCCATATGTGGCCTCCTTTGTAAATCACTAGCGGGTCTTAAATGCCACTTAAGATTAGCGCATAAACTTTTATAACTGAATCAATAAGCTGGCAGATCCTCATACGTCGAAACCGACGGGAGAGTCCATTATTATATATATATATATATATATATATATATATATATATATTATATTTACAACGCTCTATCTCTGATATTGAGCACTTTATCCCATAAATATATACACCTTAAGACTATATTTTTTATATATATATATATATATATATATATATATATATATATATATATATATATATATATATATATATATAATAATTAATGATTTTTTTAATCTGTCTTTTCTTAGTACTATAAATCTTATATTTAGTAATTGCATGTGTTTGAGCAGATATACTGTTTGTTTGTTGTTGTTTTTTTAAAGGAAGTTAATATCAACTGATGTAGAGATCGAATAATCCTATTAATGCAAATTTGCCTTCCAACAGGAATCAAAATTGTACTCCCTTTTTCTGCCAGTTCAACTATTTTGAAGCTAGGTTCGCCTGACCTCTTATCTCGCGGCCGGTTGGCATCCATTTTACAATTTCTTACAGCCGAATCACTGAAGATTTGTCAATTGCATACAATTATTATATTTTTTTCAAATTGCAATCTGATGAGAAAGTATTACCCCGAGTTTTGAATTCTTCATAGATTAATAGTCAGCTGAGCATTCGATAATCGAGCAACTCTGACCCTAATAACTGTTGCCTAGTCTTCTTCTTCGTGTATGGTCCATGTATATTGAGGACGCTGGCGTTGATAGCTCTCCACAACTTTCTGTCATCCTTTGTAGCTCTTCGCAATGTTTATCATTTTAATATAGCTCCTTCTACTTCTGCTGCCATCCATTTAAGTTTTTTAGGTAGATTCTTCGTTGTTTACCTCTTCAACCTTTGCTTTCCTTATGTCCTGTGAGTGTCAAATTCCCAATGCCTTCTTTCCTCGTTTTGTCTCATAGATATTTCAGTTGTCTCTTCCGGATTCTAAGTATAAGTGTCATTTTTGTTTCTATTTTTTTTAAGACTTTGGCATTGTTTTAGATGAAAAAAAAAAAGTATCCTCAGAATGCTTCTGTAGAAAAACATATCTGTTGCCTCAAATCGCATCTTCATCTGTTAGGAAATTCTTTAGTATTCGCTGCTATGTAGAAGGATTTGTATTACATCGGATTGTTTTCTTTGTTTCTAATGAAATGTGTAGATTTCTTAATAATTTGCTTCGCTTTTAGAAGGCGATTTTTTTTCTATTCCAACACGTCTTCGGATTTCGATGTCGCATTTTCCGTCTGCTGTTGAAATAAAAATAATAAATATTTAAAAACACATGAATCGATTTTCATGATTATCGTTTGGCTGTAGTGAGCCGTAAAATAATAAATAAAAACATTATTATTCAAAAAATATCATTCACTGATCAGCTCTGGAACCTTTGTCAAAATAAATCAGTTTTATATTTGTTTTAGTCATGTTTTTAATATAATCTAATAAAGACATTAACGGTATGAAAAATGCAAAGGGTGTGGAAAAAAAGATTATTTTAAAAGCAACGACTTTTTTTTAGAGGCCATCAAATGGAAGCTTTTAAATCAAGTTAGCAATGTTGATTCTGCGCATGCTCGTTTCGCTCATGGCGTTGTCGAACCAGTAACAACCAAATTTATGTCCTCACTTTGTCCCCCAACATGTCCACCTTGACATACTAAGGAAGAACACGTCTAATCTAATTACTTATTTTCGATCATTTTTTTTCTATGGGTCAGCATCAAATTCTTCTAATCAACTCTCTGCCGTTTTATTAAGACCGACTTTTGGTGGCTTCCAAACTACGCAGCCAATTACCTTCCACCTGCCACTTTAAATACAAAGTTGATTATGAACAAACTATGTTCCTTAATGAAAGAGCAATTCAGGTAATGAAGTATTAGTTTTAATGATTATTATGACGGCTTATGACGACTGGGGATTAGGGTTGACCGCTTCGATTGGGGAATCAGAGAACCGGGTTCAAATTTTATTCGAGTTTATTACATTTACTTATATGCTAATACACTTCTCTATGTATAGACTGGGTCTTATAGACTTCGGTGGCAACCAATCTAGAAGAAGCAAAGTCAGAATTCAAACCACCTACTGCCTCTTTATACGAAGGCTAGAAGGAAGGAAACTACAAAAATTCCACCTCTGAAAGAAAGAGCAGAATCCTATAGCATTTGATGTAAATGTAACCGGTAAGCCATTGTACTATTCTGCATTGAATGTCACCTCTGTCTTATTTTTTTATACCTTCATCACTGTTTTTCGACCAATAACTGCTTGGAGAAGGGTAGAGTGAGGCTTTTCAAATATAGAGTTTGATTTAAGAGACCGATATTTCATCATCTCCTAATATTGTGTGTACATCTCTCCTCGTTTAAAAATAGAATTACCTGAATGTCGTGGGTAAAATTCAAGATTAACGTACATGTCGATTTATAGAGTTGAATGTTTCGATTTACGTAGGAAAAGCATTAGTGATTCCTTTAAAATGGGATTTCAAAAATGTCTTCCTACAAGGTGAATGATACGCTTGTAGAAGTTCGTAAAATGGATCGGCTGAAACGTAGTAATTGGAAAAGAAACGATCAGGATATAAGTCCGAACGACGTGTGGAGTGGTTAATAGTGACTCATCCCAGAATTTCAAATAATAAAGGCCAAATAACGCATCGGTCGAAACTTACTGAAAAAAACCGACATTGGAATATTAATCCAAATAAACAACATTCTCAGAATGGTAGCCATGATACCAAAATACTAATAGTCAGCAATTCTTACGATTCCCAAAACAAGTAGCGTAAAAAGTTTGGTAGATTAGATAAGTAATTGATACAGATGTGTGTCTGAATGTTATATCACAAGAGATGTTTCGATTTGAAGACACACTGCAAATCAGTGTGATCCCTCATCTTCAGCACGGTGGCTTTTTTCCGAGCAAGCTCATCTGCTCAGAAACATGTGTGCTTTTTCAATTCTCACACACCTATCCTGTGGTCTATACTACAATTATGCTGACCTTAGTTGAAAAGAAACTAAGGGCTACATAAGATTTTGAATTCAGAGCTGCCAACCACGGCGAGCGTCCAGTCGGCCCTGCTATTTAACCCATAGCCGGAGGGAATTGATGGATTCATATTTTTTCAAGGGTATTTGCACGAAATTGAATGTCGGAATATCGACTGAGTGTTTGTTACACATGGCGAAAAGTATCCCACTTTAGGGTTTATGTTGATAATGATATTCGTGTTCAATCGAATCGATAGACAATATTTTCCCTGATTTTTTATCTATAAGGCAAATCATAAGAGAATATTTAACACCGAAACATATACGATTGTCCGTCAATAGAGTTCCTAAACTGACTCAGTTTTACGCAGAATTTTGATCTAGAATTTCTCATTCGATAATGTTTGATCTCTTCAGTCTCTGTAAAAGCCGGGGAAATAAAAATGACAAAGAAGGACATGATGCTGAAAAAGACGCATGGACGGTCCGCGTCGTAAGCCAACGTATGTATATCCCATCGACACATTAGCGATGAGATTCATCTAGTGTTGTACAATGACCTGTACCTGAAATTTATTTATTCCCAGTCCCACTCTCTTGACTAATGCCCGCCATCTGCTTTCTGGTGCAAGGACGCAGGTTATATTTCGGAATCACCTTTTCTCTATCTGACCATCAAGTTTTGCCTCTAGGATGGTTTTGAAGTCAGAGTTTTCCAGTTGCCACCCAAGGTTATATTTAACTATATTTGTGGGGGGAGGGGGAAGAGGATGCACACCTTTCTAAAGGGTATTATCCTGTAATGGATCTGACTGGAATTGAAAACACCTATCCGATTCAACCACGGCTCCTAATATATATATATATATATATATATATATATATATGGTTGGATAGATGTGAGTTTGTGACCCTGGGTTTCACGCTTTGGCGATCGTCATGCAAACTGATTAATAAGTAACGCATATAATATATAAATAAGTATACATATATATATTTATTTATATTTATATACACTTTTCACACACACACACACATATATATATATATATATATATATATATATATATATATATATATATATATATATATATATATATATATGACAGGATAAAAGAACAAATAGGAAACGTTTGTCAATCTAATATGATTCATTTTTATTAAAGCAAATGAGAATGAGATACGGAGAAAAAGAAGAAAGAAATTCTGGTAATTTTACTTTTGTGCCGTTTGATATTCATTGGTCAATCGTGTATCAAGTATATTCGACTCTTTTACACCACTGTTACTATTCTCGACAACTGACGGTGCTTAATGGTCTTAACATTTCTCTGCGCCCTCGAAACCGTACTTCATGAAGAGTTGTCAATGTTTTCTGACGAAGTTATGGAAAATTAGTATTTTCCATAATTTCTGCATTCTTTCAGAGTTAGATGAATACAACCAATGACAATATGTTGTCCACTTTCAGTAGCTTTGCCACACACACTGGATTAGGATAAATCATCTGTTCCATCAATAGAATAGTATTTTTTATGATTATTATTATTATTACGAAACAAAATGATTGACGTAACTCTTCCAATATTTTTCAACACTTAAGAGAAGAGCGAGATTTCATAAAAGATAAAGAAAACATACTGTTATGGAATTAACACATTAATTCCATTTATATTTTACGCGGGCGCGAGTTTCCTCCCTTCCTTTCACACTCGTGCGTGTGTGCGCGCGTGTTTTCACCCCTACCTTTCACTCACAGCTAAACATAGCAGTAACCTACTTTGAGCTCCTACTGATTTGGACTCATAACAGATTTTGAATTTTCCCGCGCGTTTCGCGGCGTTTCAAACGGCCAGCGTTTGCAAGCCAGTTGCCTCTTAGCTTTCGACCGGACTGGATGGGCAACTCATTTATTCCGTGCACTTAACCCATACGCGGGCGGAATATCTTATTTTTTCAACAATGTCGACTGCACCCTCTACCAAGACTTTTCTCCTTTTGAAGCTGCCAACAGGTCGGACCTTTTCTCCGTTTTCTACCAGAAGACGTTTTAGAGAGACACGACACTGTCGTGAGCAAAAAGTTCGTATTCAACTAATGGCGTATTTTTATCCCTCGTCAGTGAACCGATACATACAGACAGGGATATCCTACTGAACGAACAAATTGCTAATCACAGGTCAGGACCTTTTCTCCGTCTTCTACCAGAAGACGTTTTTAGAGACACACGACACTGTCGTCGGCAGAAACTTCGTGTTCAACAGGTGACTTAAACTTACCCCTGGCTTGAACCAAATAATACAGGCAGGGATAGTATTACCTTTGAAAAAAAATTTTTTCGTCTTTCTCTTTGGGCTCGCCGTAAATCATTCTACAAGACCATGCTTCGTTTCTCCCGGCTAGATGCCCACAGCAGTCCAGAACATTTACCAGCGGTCAATTCAATGTTTCACCAAAAAAAACTCTGAGACGACCGGTCATTCTTTATAACTTTGAACCTGTACATTAAAAATATGCATAATCACTTTTACAACTTAAAATATCCACAGTGAGTACTCCTTTCTATCAGTGCGCACATTCTTTTTCCGGAACTGTATAAAACTTTCTTTTCCCGCCTTTGGCCATCTTGTATTTCTATTTTGGCGCGGAACATTTTTCATTGATCCCGACCTTGGGATGAGTTACTTGTTACTGTTTGATTAAAGTTTACTCATGTTTTATAAACAGATGTCTTTGTCATTTTTATTCCGGCTATCTTAATATATTTTATTTTATGCACTTGTTGATTGACCCCTTTCCTCTCACTGTTCATTCACGCACACATTTATCTTTTTACTTTGCTTGTAGACTCGGTAGTTTAGTGTGGTGTCTGGCACAAGGCCACTTAGTAATAAACCAGCACTGCACGCTGCCGGGTCTGCAACACTGTCTTTGACAATGTTAAAATTCTTTCAACAGTATGTCTGTCTTCAAGTTATATTTAAAAAAAATGTTGCTTGTTCTGTAAAGAAGAAAAGGCTGTACTTGTAATCAACGTGTCAAAACGAATGAAACATCACCAGCGTGAAAGCATGAGACTGACAAATATTTTATTACAAATGATTGTAATTTTGACAAGCATCTCAAGGTGCACATTCTGAAAATCATTCAGAAACAATCGACCTTTCAACCCTTAACAGGGATGACGATAGTTACGTAAGCAAATTGTTAAGTTTCCGATCTGAACGAATGAACGGAATGACAAGAGAGTTCCATAAGTTTTATACTAAGCTATTTACTTAATTCCTCTCAGTAACTAATCAACTAACGGAAAATTTCAAGAAGAACAAGATCACCATCATATTAAGGACGTTTCAGGTTCATGCCTTCACGCTGGCGGCGCTTCATTTGTTTTGACGCGTTCATTACCAGTACAGCTAATTTTTTTTCATTACAAAACAAGCACGTCTGTAAAAAGAAGACTATAATTTTTTTGAATATTTATATATTTTTGTTGTTAATTTTTTTTAGATATCACTTGTAAAAGACAGACATACTGTCGAAATATTGATTAATATTGTCAAATACTGTTTTTCTTGTCTTAATTATACGCTAGTTTCTTAATTCTTCTTCTTCTTCTTCTTATCATTATTATTATTATTATTATTATTATTATTTGAACTGTATACGCTTGTTAACCCCTTGAACACCGACCTCCTGATGTGTGCATTATATGCACTTTCACACAACGGTCACTAATGCTTTGTTCCTGGGATCAATGGACGTATCGGGCTTCTAAAAACATCAAAGCCGCCTCCCCCCGAGCCCAGGTGACCCCATCAAGGAGTGATCAGCTCCCGGCCAGCTTCCGGGTCTTTGAAAAGAATCCGCAAATATTGGGCTGAATCATTTATTGGTTTCATTTTTGATTTTCATCCAATGAAAACTCGTTTTACAATTTTTGCGCAATTCATTTGCCTATTTAATGTTAGATTCTGCCTGGTTTTGAAAAAAAAAGTTTTTGAAAAATAGTCATGGGCCATTTGTAACAGAATGAAAAAAAATAAAGAAAATGTTGATTTTACAAACTTTTTGGTTTTTTGCCAATTAAAGATTCGTTTTTTTCGTTAATAACGTGTGTCAGCATCTATGATTGAAATGAAAGCTCTCCTGATTTCGAAATGTATTTGATTATTTACTAACCACAAGAAATTTCATTCCAACCAGATATGAAGAAAAAAACATTTTTTTTATGCCGACACGCTTCGTTCCTTGACGAAGTCTATCAAAGTTTATCAAACATGTTGCCGCATTTGCTTTGATAAAGATTCCCAAGGCGAGAAATATGTCAGCACAAAAGGAAATTTCTTCAAGAAACAAAACGCGTCGACATAAAATGTTTTCCTCGTATCAATTCTTTCATTACTATTGACTTATTTGACTTATTAACCGATTAAATAGGTCAATGTCTGATCCTTATCCTTCCTTCCTCAATATTAAGTATTGTAATAAAAAGAAATATAAAAATAAATTTAAAAACTCTCCCTTCCCTCTCTAAATTCGACCATGTCTCTCACACCATTCCTCACCACCTTCTATGTCAACTTATATAAGCTTAATACTGCCTGCCAAAAGTGTAAATTTTAATTCATTTTTCGTTTTAATTTTGAAAGTGATGTCTGAAGATCCAGGGAAAATAAAAAGTCTCTGGTGAAATAAATTATTACAATGGAGTCTTAAAGTGGTCTGATTTTATATTTAAATTAAATTATTCGCTCTGAATTAACATTGAGCTCTCAGGATTGCATCCCGTTTGGGATTATCCATACGGATTACCAAGATTTTAGTTACTTAACTATATATATATATATATATATATATATATATATATATATATATAGAGATAAGATGATATATATATATATCTATATATCAAGAAATGAATTGGGAAAATTTATGACAAAGTGGAAAAGCTTGTGACGCATTTGGACCTTCAGGACTTCATCAAATAGAATTTGTTCTGTTAGTAGAACTAAACATGCGCACGGCAATGGGGTGGTCAGAATTTTAGAATTTTTTTTTTTTTTAGAATTTTTTTATCTAGCTGAATTCATTTATAGTCACATTTGTAAGTAGATATTCCACGCTGTGATATTAGTCAACACTAAACTAAATAATAACTAAAACCTGAAGAAAAAATTTATTCTATCGCCCGTAATAACTGTCACAAATAATACATAGGAGAAACGTCAAGAAATCTAAATACAAGGTTATATGAACACAAAAGGGACATTTTAAAAAATAACACGTCAAATGTGTTGTTTGGCCAACATATATATATATATATATATATATATATATGTGTGTGTGTGTGTGTGTGTGTGTGTGTGTGTGTGTGTGTGTTGGCTGCGAGTTGCCTAAAAGTCAAAACAGTCTATTTGTTACTCGAAATGTTTAAAGGAAGAAAAGAGCACATAGATATTTTTCTAGTTTCTGAGTATTAACAAAAAGAAGAATTCTTGTCTTACACTAAAGTGTTCCAAATGGTAACTCTGATAAACGTATATTTTCAAATAAGTTGCGCAAATATAAAACGTTTTTACGCTTAATCTCTTCCTTTTTACCAGTAAGTATACTTCAGATTTGATGGTTCTACAAAATGTTTTGACTGTATATCGTTGACAGATAAACAAAATCTTCCCAATTATACATAGACGTGAAAATTGTCATTTCTTTCTTGTTTGTTTGATAGTTTCTAGCCACGCGGCCATATAAGCGTACTAGTGGGCACTAATGTGTTGGTGTGTTCGTATTGCTGCTGGTAACAACAACACTACAACTGAAGTTTATGACGAGATTTCAGTACCACTACGAGATTGATTTTAAAATATCAACGTGTAATATATGAACCTAGCGTTTGATAAATTACCTCAAAAATAACTGTTGGAATTATTAGGTCATCTTGACATATTTGGGAAAGATTTTAGAATAATCCAGAACTTATATTTGTAATAAAGCACCTGCATATGGATAGAAAATGAATTTCAGTAAATATACAAAAATAGAAAAGAGTGTAAGACAAGGATGTGTCTTCTTATCGGACTTCTTCAATCTATACAGTGAGGTGATTCAGAAAGAATTAAAAGTCCTATCAGCATTCAGTAATGACGGCCACAATCTTAACAACGGAAAATCTGAAGATGACATTGTTGATAGCAGACACAGAAAGGAAATCACAAGAATTCCTCCTGAAAGCGAAAGGTTTAAAAAAGAGAGGCAAAAGAAAACAGTGAATAACCGGCATAGCTGAAAGACAAAATTAACTAAAAAAACAGGAAATTGTGGAGAGCCATAATCAACTAACCCTCTGAAGGTACACGTCACAAAGAATAAAAAAATATGAAGGGTTGTAGAAAATTGACAGAAAAAAGTTTTCCTGAATGTCTCTATATATACAAATATATATATATATATATATATATATATTGTGTGTTTTAAAAATGTGTGTGTGTGTTTGTGTAACATGTATGTTTATTATGAATTTGTTTGTATATAAATTTAAATAAATATATATATGTGTAATTATCTATATATTATATACAACCTTATTTATTTAAGCGCTCAATATCAGAATGAAGCTTCACCATATTTGGTTCACAATTGATGTGAGTTTGATGTATTGGGTTTTTTAGTTTTAGCGATCGCCAGACAATGACTACGGGCAAAGCGTGAAAACACAGTATTACATCTAAACGGTGAGGATCAAATGTATATTTATTATATATAAATATAGATATATATATATATAGATAGATAGATACTAAGGTTAGTTTTCTTCCTAGGTTTAAACGCTTTTGCAATAATTATATTAAATTCTTTGACGATGGCAAATGGCGTGAAACTTAAACATATACACATATCAACACGCGTTTAAAAATGTAAATCTATCGTTTATACAGCGCATCTTTTTTTTTTTCACCAAAAAAATATAAATATATATATATATATATATATATATGGATATATATATATATATATATATATATGAATATTTGTGTGTGAACCGGAAATAATCTTAAATGGAATAGGGGTCCTACATTAATCATCAAAGGATGTCTTCAACAAAAGTTGTGAACCGGACGATAGGCGAAGCAATGGTATCTTTTGACATCGAAAACAGGTATCCAATTGATCTCGCAAATGCAACATTGGTGGAATTCCTTACTTGATGCAGTCTCAATTTCTCATATGAAAATATTGTGTCTGTATATGGATTTTTTCTTTTTATACTGGAATGTCACACACACACACACATTAATAAAAACAATATATATATATATATATATATATCATGTGTGTGTGTATAGATAAATAGATAGATAGATGAATAAATAATGCGCGTTTGACAATGAAATAAAATATCAAAAAAAAAAAGGAGAAGGTATCTTAGATATATGCATATTATATAATTGATATTATGGACATTATTTATATTATTTTAATAATTGCCATAAATGAAATAAAATTTAAATTAATAAAAAATTTAGCATTTTTTACGGCCTCATTCCATTATTCCTAGTTGGTTGGAATGTCCAGTGGACCCTTAATTTTGCTCACTGATTGGACTGTTCTAGTTCCACAGACATCTTAATGGATTCAGTTTATTCAACAAAATCCTAAAAATTGAACCTCTGAAAGTTTTTCACTACTTCTGAAACAAGATTGAACTATCAGTCTTTAAAAATACAACAAAAAATTAAACAGACAGACATTTATTCATTTATAATGTGTCCTTGAGGACATCTGAGAGTGTTTTTGTAGGGAGACAATGTAGAACCTTTATATTGGAATCAACAATAAAGATAATAGATAGATAGATAATGAATTCAAAAGCAATATTTCAATTGCTGCATTTAAACACATGCCCAAAAAAATGCCTTACTAACACACACACACACAGAAAATGAAATAGATAAGGAAATGGTAAAAATAACTGTTTGGAAATAAAATATTCTCATTGTTACAGATTATTTCTTGTGTTATTCTTGGTTGAAATACACGGAAAATCTTTTTCTTATGAACGGTTTTTCTAAAAAAAGTCAGACTAAATGTTTGTAATTTATTTAATCAGACATGACTAAAAGGTTTTGTTTGCCTAAATAGATTATCAAAACACACACAGTTATATATATATCATATTTATATATATATATATATATATATATTTATATTTTAATAATTTCTTCGTATGAGGATTTGACAGCTTATTGATTCAGTTAGAAAGTTTATAGATAAACTTAGATGGCATTTAAGACCCAATAGTGATTTACATATGGAGCAAAGATAGATAGATTGATGAAATGAGATCACTGTTAGATTAGCTGATGTTTTAGATCTTGCTCTTTGTTCTTGAAAATGATTCAGGCAAGCAGATTGAAAACCTGAGTCCACTAAAACACGTTGATCTCCATTCTACCCGCTCCAAAGCCTAAGCGTTCAAGGGTCTTATGGTGGTATATTGACTGCCCTGACAAGTTGCTTTTCACTACCTGTCGTTGTATCAGACAAGATATATATATATATATATATATATATATATATATATATATATATAAAGAAAAATGTCGGTATGATTGGGGTAACAGACAACATGACATTTTCGACAAAAAATCCAGTAAGGAAAGAAAAGGTAAAGAAAAATTAAAAAGCAAACAAGTACCTTAGTAATAAAAAGAAAATTGCTCAACGCCAAGATTATCTAGACAGAGCAAAAAACGTAACACATCTACGCTAATGCAACACAGAAAATATTTTTTTAAAAACATTGTATATATATATATGTGTGTGTGTGTGTGTGTGTGTGTGTGTGTGTGTGTGTGTGTGTGTGTATTATAATTTTATCATATAGACAAAACCATTTTACTCACTACAAAGATGCAACTTGGTTTCAGTGCATTTCAACTGCACTTCGACCGTTTGTGAGAAACGTCTAAACTTTTTTTCCATTTGTTTATCGGTAAAAAAATCATCAAAGACCAGGTCAACATTAAACAAATCCATTCTTCACAAAAGTTTGGTGAAGAATGCATTGGATGTTTAATGTTGACTTTTTTTTTTTTTTTTTTTTTCAATAAACAAATGGAAAAAAGTTTAGGGACATCATCACATACGGCTTACCTACAAGCAGGATTTTTCATAACCATTTTCGATTCTCACCCGTCAAAGTGCAGTTGAAATGCACCGAAACCAAGTTGCATCTTTGTAGTGAGTAAAATGGTTTTGTCTATATGATAAAATTACAATAAATAAATAATTAATTATCGCTCTATTATCGGTATCGGGCCCTCTTTTGGATTAATGCTGTGAACGTTGGAATTTATATATTACTTTCGTTCTCATCGCACCATATATATATATATATATATATATATACACACACACACTGTATAAAAAATACGGAAAGTTTTACGATCTTTCGCACTTCACTATCTATATATAGAGAGTATTGCGTTAGAATAAATACGTGTTTTCACACAGGAATCGAACCTGTATCCATGACTTGCTGATAACCATTCAGCCATAGAGAGATTTCTGGTTAGGTAGATCCAACTTACGTCTTATAAACACACATCTTCGACAATCTTTATAGATATATGATTTCTCGAATAATCAGCCCGGTAAATGTAATTAATACTGATTAATTAAAACAGACAACTTACTAGTTGTAGACATAAAAATAACGTTTAAACACAAAATAAAACATTAGTCGCATATAATGCATTTCATCTGAAAAACACACACGCATATATATATATATATATATATATATATATATATATATATATATATATATATATCGACAAAATCTACTGACTATTTAAATGATAATAAATGTATTTTTTATTGACTTGCAAACAAGATTAATGGTTAA